>OU015474.1:0-240000 GCA_907164805.1 Brachyptera putata | reverse complement strand
TAACATCGTGCAGACAAATCTAAGACCGTACAAGTGAGTTGAGGGGTTCTCGACCGTGAGGTCTACACGCGGGTCTCGGACCGTGAGACGATCGGGAGTTTAACTAACGTCACATGAACAGCTGACTGGAGGGGAACTGCTTGGACAATTATTGGAGATTATTCTCTGTCCTTAATCCCACGGGGAAGTTCCAGCGTTAAAGTTGTCGACCTGAACGAGCCTGCGGAGGCAAACCGACTGCATACGAGATGTTAACCACGAGCTAACCTGAGAGTTAGGCTCTATATAACGACAAGTTAGGCTTACACACGGGAAATCCTGGAGTGGCAGCAGTCCTAGAGAGAGACAGAGAAAGGTCAAGTTAACTACGAGCTAACTTGAGAGTTAGGCTTACACATGAGAACATCTGTAGATAAATAACCTAGCTGTTGGTGGGGTCGTCAAGCTTATCCTACCCCCGTATAACCTAGCTGTTGGTGGGGTCGTTAAGATCATCCGTACCCCCGTATAACCTAGCTGTTGGTGGGGTCTCTAAGATCATCCATACCCCCGTATAACCTAGCTGTTGGTGGGGTCTCTAAGATCATCCATACCCCCGTATAACCTAGCTGTTGGTGGGGTCTCTAAGATCATCCATACCCCCGTATAACCTAGCTGTTGGTGGGGTCGTTAAGCAGCATTACGTGTCATTTGATCAGGACGTTGTCTAACCAGTGTGTCGAGTAATAACCCCATTAGCCCGTAGGGTCAAGTCACATGACCCGATGGAGATAACGCCCCCCTCCCACCACCCAATGGCCCTAGAGCACGACCTAGCTAGGACTAGGTTCTATCTAGATCTTACCTGCAGCTAGTGACCTGCTAGATTCGCCATTCGGCGTAGATTTACACACCAATAATATTGGTTTGTCAAATAAGCTAGGGCTGAGTATAAGATGATTATAGAAGTAATAATGATGATAAATGAACATAGATTAGTATGACCTAGCTAGGCCTAGCTTCTGGTTAGGTCTCACGAGCCTGCTAGGTATGAGATCTAGGTCTCCAGCTATCTAGGTCTTAATAGTCTCAAGTTACTGTAACACATGGTCTGACGGTTGAATCAGCTGTTAAGCCAGGGCCTAGGGCACTCACCTTCAGCCCTAGGAGGGTGCCTGAATGAACTACAGCCCCTAGAACCGCAACTAGGGATAAGTTGAATATACCTACTCGACCGTAATCATCAGGATTGATATACCAACGTCTGAGTAGCTCTAACTGGCAGTTTGTAGTTGTTATCACCATGGATACACAAGCTATTTGTTTTCACCACCTGTGGCTAACTGGACTTGGTAATAGCATTGTAAACTTACCTGGCATGTGAGGGCGACGGCAACAATAAGAGAGGGTTAGCAACACCGACAACACTTGTTTTATCTGACATCCCGGCGACTAAATACTGGCACATGCTTGTTAACACTCACGGGAATACAGACAATACACTTGCCACTAGTTTCCTCGCCGAAGTCAACTTAATTCTCTGATTTACTGACAGAAATCCGAGCAACAAGAAGGCGTTCCCGTATATTGAATTGAAAAGCCGTACAGGACATTATACCACATGTTGGGCGTAGACCAATTGGAATGCAGGATTCAGATCACATGACGGACAGGAACCAATCAGAGACTGTTTCTTGTTTTCACGTTGCAAGATGGACACTGTTTATCGCTCGATTCGCACGTGCCGTTACTCGGCCTCGACCTTCCGCTCCAAAGATGTTACTATATACTACTTCGTGTTCCGCTCCCTCAAAACGTCTTGGACCGCTCTCGAATGCTCTGGACTAAACGTAACGGACTGACAGATAGATAGATAGATAGATAGACAGAAAGGGAAGTCTCTATGTAAATATCATGATATATAATATTCGAGGGGTTAACAACTCCTGAAATCAGGGGTACACTTGCCATGAAATCCCCTTGTAATCCCTGAAATCACCTGAAATCCCTGAAATCATCTGAAATCTCTTGAAATCACCTGAAATCTGAAATCAGGTGTACACCAAATTTTCGAGTTGTAAACCCCTCGATAATATTATATAGTTTAATTTTGTGTAATACTTTTTTGTTAGTAAGTTTATTCCTTGTTTTCATTTAATATCGTGTGTTTTAAATAGGTTAAGTTCAACAAAATCGAAGTGTGTGGTTAAGGGACAGATTTACAAGGTGCACTTTGGCAACATATATCTCAATAACTACAAACACTAGAACTTGCGCTCAATTGCAATCAATCAATAATACCCTCACAATTAGATGTGTGTAGTCGAATTTCGGGAAATAATTTCATGATAGAGCAACAATTAAATCAAAATAAGTTTAGAGAAAATATTACTGGCACATTGACTTTGTACATAGCACATTCTTGCTTATAAACTAACTAACTACTACTAGCGGTCATCCACAACTGAACTTTGCCTGTAAATAAGACCTACCGTCTGGTCTCCTGCTGAAACAACTCACCTTCGTGTGCTCCTCTGATTCCAACAGGAATTCCGTTAGAGATCCGAACTCCTTCCACGGTAATATTTTTATTTCTCTCGTCAGTAATTGTATTGCTAACCTGTTGAGTCAGCTAACTATCATTACAAGTTCAGTAATCTAAGATATTATACATCATCAAAACAACGAGTATTTTCTTACACGTTGGTGTATTATCATGGTGAGAAGGGAACAGTACCTATTTAAACTAGGCAAACGCGGAATGTGCGTTGTAAGATGAGCAAAACTCTACACACCTTGATCATATAAAATGAACTTTATCCGATGCCAATGGATCTAGGAAGCCGTGAATTTAACAATGCAATTTTTTCCACTAATATTTCTATCTTTTCTATACGGTAAATAAAAAACATGTGTTAGATTATTTTCTTCAAAACGGCTGGTCCGAATTACACGTCAATTTTTATTAATGTGTATTATTTCTATGTTCACATTTGAGGAAAATTTGAATTATATTTGAGAGATTTTATTTTCAATTTTTTTCTGCCCAGCCTAATCTTATGGGGTTTTTAGAAACTTTGAAATGATGTTTCTCAAAAATGGTCTAACCGATTTGACCCCAAAACTATACAGTTCTAAGTTGGATAAGTTTGCGTATACAAAAAGTTACATGTCGATCGGTCAAACCCTGCGACCTGTGCAGTGCCCACAAACAAACAAAAAAACACACAGACAAAGCTCGGTAAGAGTTGCATGGACATCATCGATAACGCTCATCTAATAAATCATCGTACCTTCACCCTGAAGCGTACTAGTGTACTATGATCTATCTATTCTCGTTCCTACATTCATTTTGTTTCCTCTGCTCGCATACCATGAATTAGTCATAGATCAACTATCTACACTGAAGGTCCTACTTATTCAGATAACAAGTTATACAATACCTTTCCATCAATCTTCAAGATATTGAATGGAGATAAGTTCAAAAGCGCCCTAAAAAAATGGCTTATTGAAAAGTGTTTTTAGAGTTTAGACAATTTTTCCATAAGTACTAACTGACTAGGTTAGGTATGCCCTGTCAATGCCTTATACTGTTAGTATGTATTGTTACTTTTACACCTGAGATGTCCAACATTACATTGTAATACAATATGAAAGAATACATTCAAATGAATGAATAAATAAATAAGCTTAAAACCAAGGTTACGTTTGGCTGGATTAGGATTAGGCCTTGAACGACAATACTAATCAATTAAACAAGTGTGTGGTTCTAATATATATTCCTCTCCAAAATCACACCGAACGTACACACAACGCTTCAACGAACCGTCGCCTCTTGTCCATGTGCCGTTCTCGCGTGACTCTTGAGCGCGTTGATCGACGTGTACGCACGCCCGCACGCGCACCCAAACGGCCTCTCCCCCGAGTGCCTGCGCGCGTGTATCTGGAGGCTGTGCGACGTGCTGAACACCTTGTCGCACTTGTCGCACGCCGGCTTGCTCCCGGCGCTCGCGTGCACCTCCTTCACGTGCTTGTTGAGCCCCGCGCGGTGGTGGAACATCTTGTCGCAGCCCCGGCACCGCAGCGTGGGCGCCAGGTGCGTGGTCTCGTGCAGCTTGAGGCCGTACGGCACGCCGAAGCGCTTGGCGCAATGCCGGCACCGCAGCGTCTTGTCGTGCACGCGGGCCTCGTGCTGCCGCAGGTAGGAGGCGGTGGCGAACGAGACGCCGCAGCGCTGGCAGGCGTGGCGCCGCTCGGCCGAGTGGCAGCTGGCCAGGTGGTCCCGCAGCTTGCCGCCCACGGAGTAGACCATGGCGCAGTGCGGGCAGGGCAGCCGGCGCTCGGACAGGTGGGCGTTGCGGATGTGCCGCCTGACGTAGCGCAGCTCGGTGAAGCGCTTGCCGCAGGTGTCGCACTGGAAGCGGCGGGGCTTGAGCGCGGAGGGGACGTAGCCCGGCCGGTGGGTGGCCAGGTGGCGGGCCAGGTGGCGGCGGCTGAGCAGGGTCGCCCGGCACACGGGGCAGGCGTGGGCCGAGGCGTGCACGTCCAGGTTGTGCCGGTCGAGCCGGGACTGGCGCGCGTACGACAGGCCGCAGGGGGCGCAGGAGAAGGGCTTGGGGCGGTGGCTGGTGGAGTGGTTGCGCAGGCCGAGCGCGCTGGGGAAGCGCTTGCCGCAGGTGGCGCAGGGGAACGGGAGCTCGCCCGTGTGGCTGCGCAGGTGGATGGTCAGGTAGTAGGCCGTGGCGAAGGTTTTCTGGCACGCAGGGCACTGGTGTTGGGGGACGTCGCTGTCGTGGGTCGACATGTGTCTCTTGAGGGCCGACTCGTTCACGAAACCTTTACCTGGCGAGGACATTTCAAACAAACGTTAGAGGAGGTCACGACTCTTAATGAGTAGTGATGACATTTATTTCAATAACTTCAGAGAATTAATCAGTTTGACTCCAGAGACCGTAAGTCGTGACATGGCATTAATGATTCTGTATAGAAACATGAACTGAAGCGAGAATTGTATGATTATAAATACTAAGAAAATAGGCCTACACGTAAGTGTCAAATATCATGTCTATGTTCAACCCAATGACCAATAAATTATTATTATTAAACGAGCAGTTTTCTTTTTCATCTGACAAGAATGGCTCACCACAGCGCTGGCAGGAGCTGGGCAGGTCGCCGGAGTGATGCTTGACGTGGCGCGTGAGGCTGGAGTTGGACGACAGGTACTTGAGGCAGGCCTGGCACTGGAACCGCGTGACTACGGGCTGGCTGGTCGCGCCGCACGACTCTCTCGCGTGGATCTTCAGGTGACGACGCAGGCTGCGCTGGCTGGGGTACGAGTTACCACACAGCGGGCACTTCACGGGGCTCTTCTTATCGTCTTCTTCACACTTCACGGGGCTCTTCTTATCGTCTTCTTCAGGGCACTTCACGGGGACCTTCTTATCGTCTTGTTCGGGGCACTTCACGGGGACCTTCTTATCGTCTTCTTCGCACTTCACGGGGCTCTTCTTATCGTCTTCTTCGGGGCACTTCACGGGGACCTTCTTATCGTCTTCTTCGGGGCACTTCACGGGCGTCTTCTTATCGTCTTCTTCGGGGCTCTTCTTCCGGTTCTGATCGCGACAATTGACAGGGCTCTTCTTCTGGTCTTCAACGCGACACTTCATAAGGCTCTTCTTCACGTCCCGGTCAGGACACTTGTGAGCCGCAGGTTCCTGGCCGCAGCGCAGTGAACACTTGTCGCGCCGTGCCGAGTGTTTGAGGCGGATGTGACGCTTGAGGCTCCGTCTCGTGGCCAGAGCTTCGGAGCACGCGGAGCAGGAGAAGGATCTGTCCTCCTCGCTGTGGGACGTGTCCAGCAGGACCTGGGGGATCAACAGGGACGTGTCCAGGTCGGCGTCGGGCGGAGAGGCGTTGTCGGCGGCAACCGAGGGGCTGGCACAACACTCCTGCAACACACACGTCACACGCAAACATTAGCACACATTTTATTAGCACAAAGAAACAAAATACAAAAATATAATACAATTAGATGAGCGCTAGCGAACATTTCCATGCAACTCTTACGGAGCTTTGTCTGTCTGTAAGCACTGCACAGGTCGCAGGGTTTGACCGATCGACATGAAACTTTTACTGTACACGCAAACTTATACAACTAAGAACTGTGTAGCTTTTGGGTCGAATCATTTCGACCATTTTTGAGAAACATTATCTCAAAGTTTTCAAAAACCTCATAAGATTGGGCTGGGTAGAAGAAAACGAAAAATACAATTTCTCCAATATAATTCAAATTTTCCTTGAATGTGAACACAGAAGTGATACACATTATTAAAAATTTGTGTGCGATTTGGAACAGCCATAATGAAGAAAATAATGTATTAAATGTTAATAATTCATCAAATGGATAGAAATGATAGCAGAAAATGTTGCCTTGATAGATTCACAGCTCCCTAGATTAGTTGGTATTGGATGAAGTATATTGTTTATGATCAAGGTGTGTCGAGTCTTCGATTATACTTTATATAGATATCTCGCTCACCTTACAACGCATATTCTGCGTTTACCTAGTGTATAAAACATTAGCAGACCCGCAGACAAGTCAACTTCTTGTGACTTTGCGGGTCTACAAAATTGTACCCAAATCTATGTAAAACATGATTAAAAATCCTTGAAAAGAAAATGACGTCGAGAAGTTCGTACCATGACGTGGAGTGAGTAGCGACGGCCACACGTCAACAACTACGAGCCATCACGTGGCGTCCTCACAAGACGGCCGCTCCGAGTTACGCCGTCTGAAACATGGCACAGAGACCAAGGTCAGGGTCGGTTAGGTGACCAATAACTCTATGGGTCTTATACGTTCCTTTCCTTTGGCAGGAATAGTTTTTATTGTAGTTAATTCTAAGCAACGAGGCTTACAGATGTAAAAATAAAGTCAACAAGTTTCAATTTGTAGTAGCCTATAAAACTTGGAATCTCTCAAAACTAGTCGGTTTGAACCAATTCTAAAACTAGAAAGCAACAGGAAGAACTTTGCTAGACCCACAGGTAAGTTGTGCGAGTATATCTTTGTCAATTTCTTTCTGATGATTGAAAAAAAAATACAGCAAATCTAATTGAATTAGTTTGGAGAGTTTGAATAATAAAGATGATTGATCGTTGGATGAAGGCATTTACATGGTTATATTGTTGTTTGCTCATGCAACAACCCCACCAACAGCTACGTTGTTTGAGAGTACGGTAATATTAGTATTGTTGGTTAACGTCTTGAACTGCCATCCCGTTCTGATGGACCACAACGCCTCTACGAAGTAGGAACACATTAAGGCTGGGTCTACACGCAATGTATTGGACGGGCTGTAAACAGAATTATTTTGACATTGCCAAGCGTATACACAAGCAATTGTATACCGGTACACTACCCTACTTCTTGCTCCAATAGTTCTCCGGTCATCGTCCGCCGGTCCAATGAGCACTGTAGGCCTATGTCCAGCGTGATGTTAGCTCGTGATTTCTCTACGCATTATGCCTCCTCGCACTTCGCTACATTAACCTAAACGTGCGAGCGATGAATCTTCTGAAATGAGAACTCTTCTGGTTTCAAACTCCACCTCCTCCCACATCTCAATACAAGGTTTACATAAACAGAACCACTGACAACTTGAAGAGATTTTTTTTCCGAGCCCGTTTTGGCATGCAAGTCTTTGTCCTGATGTGAGCTACCGTACAGCTGTAGGTCAAGGCATACCGACTAGGATCAAGTTTCGGACAAAAAAGATTGTGTTAGAAATACAATAGGAGTGTTAGGCCTAATAGTAGAGGTCTAAAGCTTCAGGTTGAGTGTATTTGTATTCATTTTATCAGTTTCAAGAGTTTGGTTACTTACCTGTCAGACTTATTTTTAATTTGCTCAACTGACACTGCAAGTTATTGCATTACTAGAGGGCCAGCCTATTGTTATTATAAGACTATCACCTATTATTTCACACAAGGAACGGCTGTATCATTAAATTAACAATGTGATTTTGACATTGAAGAAAATTGAAATGATAAACCCCCCGCCCACCATCAACTCGCAAAATATATTGAGTTTGACAGCGTCGGTAAAACAGTTGCACTCATCGAGCGCTGCCTACAGGCACTTTCTACAACTGACTAGTAGTTCACATTTCTGAATGTAGATGACACGAAATTACCAACTAAAATTCCGATCTAAAATAGCATTGGACTTTTGCCAAAAGGACCATTTATGGGAAAGATTCCGACTGCGAAGCTTGTGTGTCCGTGTGCTTAAATTCATTCAGTGTTAGTGTGATCATCATCACCATATACCAGTGCTTGGAACCTTTTAAACCCTTTTGGAATTTGGTAAGTTTATTTACTATTTTAAAATGTTCAATATTGATCAGTATGACAGTAAAGACATGTCAAAATGTTGTGTGCCGGATCATTTGTTTAGGCTGCCTATCGATTTTGACAGCCTGGATTCGCGGGTTTTCAAGTCAGTCTCTGCGTTTTTTAGGTTAAATACAATGGGTTATCGATACGTTGATGTGTTTCAAACCTTAATCCATCATTTACCGAGTTAGTTTAATTTAATTATGACGAGTTTATATGTGAAAACGCTGTGTGTGAAACCATGCTAAACCGCGCCCTCAGCCTAGGCAACCTTTCAAGTTGAAGGTTTTTATAGAGCAGTATGAAAACATTTTCTCCTAACATAACCACAAAGGCGATGAATAATTTCACGCCAATCTTTCATTGCTGACAAAAGCTGTCAGCTATTTTAACGTGCAATTTCCCGCTTTAGTACTAGCAGACTCGGTTACAAAGGGTTGTTGAACCAACAAAATGTCAACAGTGACATTTTTGGAACTGTCAAAATGTAATAGATGCCTAGACAGTAGACAAATCTCACATGAATACGCCTAGATACCTACATTCCTATTTTTATTAAGCTCCTCGTTTACTAGATAGATTCTTGGTTGCTTGTCCATCAAATTGGTAAATTCTCTCTGGCCTTTCTCAATTGGTCTACCAAACGTCATTGTCAGCAACGAACCCGGGGCCCTGATATAAGTTCTTTGTCGTAAGCTACAGGACACTGCTATAGGCCTACTACTTGAACTATCTGGTCCACCTAGGTTCTACGAAGACGGTGTTATTCTGTAGCACCTATCGATTGAACGCTTTGATTGCATTATTAATAGGGCCTTTCGTCGCCGACAATAAGTGATATTAATAGCGAATGGGAGTTGATGCAGTGAAACGTTGGTCAGAACTTTCGAACACTGAGATGAAACTTCAGAAGACGGTACGAATTATTCAATTCTTGTTCACATTTCTAAAGCTGAACAACAGTTTTCCAGCTTGGTACTTGTACAGATGTTCTGGTCCATGAAGATCTGTTCTCGCACTGTTCCAATGTGACAGCCCCCTAGATCGACTCATGTGCTCTTGCTCGGCCCAGCTTGTAGGGGCTGTTCTTTTCTAACAGGCTCTAGGGAACAACATGGCTTCCTAGGGAACAACAGAGCTTCCTAGGGAACGACAGGGGTTCTAGGGAACTACATAGCTTCCTAGGGAACAAGATGACTTCCTAGGGAACAAGATGACTTCCTAGGGAACAACAGAGCTTTCTAGGGAACAACAGAGCTGCCTAGGGAACAACATACCTTTCTAGGGAACCATAGAGCTGCCTAGGGAACAGATGTGAAGTCTAGGGAACATGGTGGTCTATCAATAACAATATCGGTGTCTAGGGACAATTCATTGCTGTCTCTGTCTCTATAAGGAGCAAGTGTGGCTAAGATGAATGACCCCTCAACAGCTAGGTTATTTGGGGGGGGGGGGGGTCAGGACACCGTGCTATATATGTATATATTCCCGGTCGAGACGTATCTTTTACGATATGGCTAAAATATCCCACACATCTAGAGATGAATGAATGTGGCGCTCAACGTGCTCGGGCAGATGAGTTGTGCTCTAGCGCGGAGTTATTGGGTCATGTGGCCGAGTGAAGTGAGGTAAACAGTGGATTAGCTGCAGGCTGCAAGCGGCCGCTTCCTTTCTGTGTCAACTGCTCGCGACAATACCTCGTCCGGCTGCTGCATGGGGACATTTCTTCTGACGAGATCGTCAACTAGATCCACGCAGGCATTGTTGTCGTGTAGGTTCATGCAGCAATCATTTCCATGCTCAAAAACCAGTTCACATCTCCAAGATGATGTCATGTCATTAATATCTCATTCTATTTCAGTGAATTCAATCAGTTTCAAGATAATACGTCAATGAATACAAAGAGTGTGATGGAAATCATTGACGTATTATCTCAAAACTGATTGAATTCACAAAAATAAATTGTCATATCAATTAAAGAGCATATAAAATTGTATTGGAGATGTGAACTTTGGTTTTTGAAAATGGAAAAAATAGTAAAGATAATGTTCTCACCGGCACATGTAGCACAGTGGTTAACGCGCTCGCTTCATGTGATCCGGGAGACGAGGGGAATTCTGAACCCAGTTCGATCCCCGCCGCCGACCATCTTTACAGAGGTTTTTCATGGTTTCCCTCTGTAGTCTAGGCTAATGTCGGGATGGTTCCTACAATAAGTCGGCCACGACCGCTTCCTTCCCACTACCCAAGAACCTTCATCTCATCATCCTATCATCTCATTAATCATCCATCCGACGCCATTAGATCTCAGTTATCATAACAGTGCGTCGTTAAACCCAATATATAAAATAAAATATATATAATTTTCTCGATTTGTGTAAGCCTTCAACCCTGTTACGAGGAGATTACTTATCTTACCAAATAACTTACCGGTATAAATAACATCAGATTACTGAGTGTGATCAATAACTGAGTCATTGCAGGATATCAAACACATAATGATACGATGAAATAACCACGCTGTCGGTGCTACACAAATGATGATGATACATTCCAAGAACCAATTAGTTGTTATGTTATCGGTTGAGTGTGCTGGCCACTCGACCACACGTCTTGCGAGAATGTCTCAGTCGACTTCCTGCCTTAGTCACCTCAGTCGGTCGCCATGGAGATAAGGCATGCCGTCTTAGTCACTGGGTGCAAACTGCGCTAACATTCGACAACAAGCTAACTACTAGTTAATCAATCGCTCCTCGAATAGCACGTCTCGGTGACATATTACACATTTATTTATTCATTACAGATTGTTCATAAAACAGGTGGTAATGGTTACTATACCTAATGAAGTTACAGTCAAACATACTCGATATAATTATACTTCATTTTTTTCTTAGCTCTCTTCTTAAATCACCAATCTTCGTTATGTTCTTGATATCTTCTTCCAATTCATTCCGTTTCGTCGTTCTTACATGAATCCATATTTACCTACTTCTCTATCCACTTTTTCCACTTCCATTCTCACCCCTTCCCTTGTACTTCTTCATAATCCCTTTCCAATTCTATTGCTTAATTCATCCCATCCTGTATATTCATTCTTGACTCGAACAAAATTGCACATTCTTTCTATTTGTCTTCGTTTCGCCAAATTTTCCCATCCCATTTCCTCAATCATTTTACTGGGTCTTTCTATAACTTTTTCAAAATGCTTCTGTGTTGCAAAATGCAAATGGTTCTGTGACAGACTTGTTGGTGACGCATTTCAGTCAATTCACACTAATTATTAGCAGGGCTAGGTGTGTATGCACTGAAAAACATTCAAATATGCATTAATATGCACTTGATATTGCATCATATCTAGTGCTTATTCAACGAATACGCTTTTAATTACAGGCTCAAAACTGTGGTGGAAATGTTATTGGTGAATATATATGTAGGCCTCTAGAATGGAATTGGGATCGTTAAAAATAAACAGTTAATTTCGTCTTTTAAAAGTTGTTTTTAACCAAATTAATAACGCATGGCATCTAGAGTAGGTCTATGTAGGGCTACCTCGGATCAAGAAGAAATGGAGACTAGATTGGTAGCAATAGGATTAAATCCACACGGACATCCTGGAAACAAGAAAACGACTTAGTAATATTGTACAGAAAATAAAGAAAATATCACTCTTGAAAAATGCTGAATATGCGCTTGAAAAGCTTTAAATATGCATTCATAGCAAAAGTGTTCCCAAATATCCAGTTTCGAGCAAAATAAAATTTTCAGAATCAGGGACGCCTAAATCATATATACCCACTAACGAGCATGTGAGGAAGGGTCGAGGGGTTAACAACTCCTGAAATCAGGTGTACACTTGCCATGAAATCTCATTGAAATCACTTGAAATCCCCTTAAAATCCGTATGAAATCTCTTCAAATCCCGTGAAATCACCTGGAATCTTGAAATCAGGTGTACACCAAATTTGCGAGTTGTTAACCCCTCGGGAAGGGTAAAACAAAGAATATGATATTGCGTCAACATCCTGTCCTTAATTACTACATTTACGTATTAATACGTAGGGGCTTTTCAGTAATCCGTTTTCTTTTCACTTTCAAATTTCTGCTTATAAATCTATAGTATCGAATTATCTATATCTATCAAATTGTCTATATTGTCTAAGTAATGAGAATTATTTTAATTATATTGATTTAAATTATTTCATATCAATTAATCTTGGTTCTTTGAAAGTATCATTATTGGTTGTACTACTTGTTCGATATAATGTAATTATACTAATGTATTGATAATTGATAAACGATGGTAAACTATATAGGCCACGACCGCTTCCTTCCCGAGCAGCCATCGCCTCATCAACATTCACCGATCTCAATGAATGTTGTCTCCGGTAACCTAGAGCCGGCAAACCGGTCGACCACTCGGACCTACTTCCTGCGTGCCGGCTCGGGGCCCCCGCTCGCCCGCGCTGCCGCATAGGGTCGCACCCCCGCTCGGGCCTCGCCGCACGCCGCGTGCAATAAGCGTGTGCTTCCTGCGTGCCGGCTCGGGGCCCCCGCTCGCCCGCGCTGCCGCATAGGGTCGCACCCCCGCTCGGGCCTCGCCTCACGCCGCGTGCAATTAGCGCTGTGCTCGATATGCCTGGCGGACGGGCTTCGAACCCGGGCGGCGAGGATGTTTTTAGTCAGCAGCTAATCAAAGCACGATGCTGGAAAACTAAATATGAATGAAAGTGGTTGTGCAGTATTTAAACTATAGGCAAACGCGGAATATGCGTTGTAAGATGAGCAAGATATCTGTATAAAGTATGATCGAAAACTCGACACACCTTGGTCATATACAATATATTTAATTCGATACCAACGAATCTAGGGAGCTGTGAATCTATCACGGCAACATTTTCATGATATTATTTCTATTCGATGATTGAAATCATTTTATTACATTATTTTCTTCAAACGGCTGGTCCGAATTGCATAGGCCTAGGCCTACACATTTTTAATAATGTGTATCATTTTCGTGTTTCCATTTGAGCAAAATTTGAATGATAATGAAGAGATTTCATTTCTCAATTTAGAAACTGAGAAACTTTAGGATTTTTATAAACTTTGAGATGATGTTTTTCAAAAATGTGTGACCCAAAAACTACACAAATCCAAGTTGGATAATTTTGCGTTTGCAGAAAAAGTTTCATGTCGATCGGTCAAACCCTGCGACCTGTGCAGTGCTTACAAGTTACAAACAAACAAACAAACAGACGGACAAAACTTCATAAAAGAGTGGGATGGAAATCTTCGCTAACGCTCATCTAATTAATGAAGGAAAATTAGTTCCAGATTTGAGTGAAAGTGTGCGTTTCTGAGATTTTATTATATTGGGTTCAACGACGCACTGTTATGATGGCGCAGATCTATTGGCGTCGGATGGATGATTAATGGGATGATGAGATGGAGGTTCTTGGGTAATGTGAAGGATAGTGGGAAGGAAGCGGTCGTGGCCGACTTATTGTAGAAACCATCCCGGCATTAGCCTAGACTACAGAGGGAAACCATGATGCACCCCTGTAAAGATGGTCGGCGGCAGGGATCGAACCTCGTCTCCCGGATCACATGAAGCGAGCGCGTTAACCACTGTGCTACATGTGCTGGTCGATGGGATATTGTATTATAATATATGTGTTGCATTCTTATGGCACGTAAATATATATTCATACATAAAGCACAATCAGTAAATGAACATTATTCTAATAAAGCCAATTATGCATAATTATAATAACACGTCGGCTGCAATTAGTGATTTGATGGACGATAATGGTCGACGATTGTGACGTCAGAGCGTGAAGTGGACGGGTCGGTAGGAGTCTTGCAATCGGTGGAAATATGCATCTTGTATTGCAATAGTTCGGAACATGAGTTAGAGAAATACAGCATACAAGACACAAGTGTGTCCAGCATGCGTGTCTAAGAGGCCGCATCTTGTACAGTACAGATTCACAGCCTGGTGCTCTTCGGCAACATATATCTCAACAACTACAAACACTAGGAATTGCAATCAATCAATAATACATTAACAATTAGATGTGACAAGTCGAATATTGTGACATAATTCCATGATAGAGCAACAATTGAATCAATATGTGCCCAATTTGATAGTTTGCATTGTTAAATTACCGGTTAACGAATGATGGTAGAAAAAAATTACAAAGGCACATCTTTAAGTTCAACTTTGCGTATCGATATTTGAAATCCTGATTAGTCTATAATTTTTCAGTCTTCCCATATTTCTTGGCCAAAATATGTAATTCTGTCATAATTAAAACATGGAGAATTCCTCCGTTTAGTTGTTAGTTACTGGAACTGTTAGAATGTGATCCCCTTTCCACTTTACAACACTGGTAGGAAGTGCACGCTAACTATGAATGCCGTCACCCTGAATACAAGCATTTCCAAGAGAAATATTCTCAGCTAAGATGCGGGTTTTTTAGGGGTTCATGCACGGTGCTTATAAAATAGAGAAATTCACCTTCACCCGTTTTTTTCTATGTTTAAAAACCAGTGTAATTGAATGGAAAGCTCATATTTCCAAGATAATTTCATGCTCTTTAATTAATATAACATTCTATATTTCAGTGAACTCACCCAGTTTCAAGATAATACGTCAATGAATGAAAAAGAATGTGATGAAATTCATAGACGTATCATCTCAGAACTGATTGAAATCACTGGAATAGAATGTCATATCAATTGAAGAGCATAACACTATCTTGGAGATGTGAACTTTTCACTCAATGACTCTGGTTTTTGAGAATGGCAAGGAATGAGTAAAGCTAAACGAGTGTTGTATCCAGCTACTCGTGTAAGAGGTTGGTAACCATGGTAACAGCGATGTGGACACGTCCAGTGCTGACCTAATCGCCTAATAAGTCCATTGATTCGTCACGTCCGAGCGAGAGAGAGAGAGAGAGAGAGAGCCCAGGTAGGTCAGGGTCCGGCCGGCTGGCAGATTAGTGTTCCTTGTAAGGAGAGACAGAGACAGTGGCGCAACTGGGTTTATGTAACTGAAGAAATACTTGTCAATATTATCTGAAATCACTTGTAACATAACTGACTCGAGGGGTTTACAACTCGCACATTTGGTGTACACCTGATTTCAGTTGATTTAAGAGATTTCAAGAGATTTCAGGTGATTTCAAGAGATTTCAAGTGATTTCAAGTGATTTCAAGAGATTTCATACGGATTTCAAGGGGATTTCAGGTGATTTCATACGGATTTCAAGGGGATTTCAAGAGATTTCAGGGATTTCAATGGGATTTCATAGTCAAGTGTACACCGGATTTCAGGAGTTGTTAACCCCTCGAACTGACTTTATAGATGAGGCATTATAAAGCTCAAGCTGAACTTGAACAAGTATATTCTTGAACACGGATCGTATCAGAATTAATGTCATATATTACCGCTGAACTTACAGCACTTGGTATAAATACGAGCTTGCTACGTTGACTACACTCTGGTGGACCCCCGTATAACCTAGCTGTTGGTGGGGTCGTTAAGGAACTCTGGTGAGAAGTCAACTATTTCTCCACCCCAGAGTATAGGTGTCATTTAATCTTCATCTCCACTGTGACCATCTTGTTTCATAGAATGACATGATTGTGAGCGTATTTTAATCATAATTCTGAGTGTATTGTAATTGTCTTCAGTAGTTCATTGAAATAACATGAAATATGGAGGTTGCATGTTGAATATCGAAATGTAATCATTTGAATTGATATAACTTATAGCTTTCTGCGGAGAGAGGGGGGGGGGGGCATGTGAGTTCTGTGCCCCTGACGCCACTAGGTAGAGAGAGAGAGAGAGAGAGAGAGAGAGATAGAGATCGTGTAACATGTAGTTAGCGGTGTCATGCGTAATGGAACTGCAACAGGGTTTCCCCCGACTTGCCTCACTCGTGTTTCGTTCTAGGGTTCCAGGACCCTCACTTGCTAGACCTGGCTAGCAGTGTTATCGTTAGCAGAGCTAAATACAGTGACAACACGAGATGATAACAGTCACGGTCTCTTGGGTCGCACAAATATGACCTATTTCTAGCCCACCTCAAGAGTAGGGCCAGGAATTTACATAAATCTACAAATTTATCTTTACTATTCATTTCCATTTTCAAAAACATGCAGTGTAAATGAATGAATAGCTCACATCTCCAAGATAGTTGTATGCTCTTTAATTATAACGACATTTTATTTCTGTGATTTCAATCAGTTTTGAGATGATACGTCAATGAATTTCATCACATTCTTCTCAGTCATTGACGTATTATCTCAAACCTGGTTGAATTCACTGAAATGGATTGTCATATCAATTGAAGAGCATGAAATCATCTTAAAGATGTGAACTTTTCATTCAATTACACTGGTTTTTGAGCATAGACAAAAATGAGTGAAGGAGAATTTCTCTATTGTTATATAAACACCGTGCCCGAACCCCCTTAAAGCTGTTAGCCGTCTCAGCCTGTCGGAAGATGGGAAGGAACCCCAGTACCGACGTACCGCCATGTCGGGCACAGAACCCCGGTCTCCTGCTTGACGGTTCAGCGCGCTAGCCACTGTCAGGACAGTCGACCGCGGCGGGAACATGTGGCGAACCATAGAGAGACATTCAGCATGGAGTTCCAGGGCCGTGATGGACGCTGACCTGTTGACCTGTTGTCCTGGGGACGATTGTTGTAACAGAACCCCGGTCTCCTGCGTGACGGTTCAGCGCACTAGCCACTGAGAGGTGATGGGGTGGCCTGTCTCGGAGGGCGGTAGGCCGTCCGCAGCCATGTGCGGGGCGCTCAGTGACTGGACACGACGGTTGAGAAGGTCGCGGACCATCTGTTGCTGCTGCACCTCTCTCTCTCTCTCTCGTGCCACTTGGAGCCTGCTATCAACACCTTCACACCTCCGAGCAACACTCTCGAATAGCATCATCTGATTCCACTCCAAGCGACACACATCCGAGTCATGCGTGATGTGTCGTCTAATACCCGGGCAAACACAAGATGTGCGTTGTGAGATGAGCGAGATGGCTATATGAAGAATAAGCGAAAGCTCTACACACCCTTGACCCTATAAAATATACTTAATGCGGTTAATAACGAATCTAGGGAGCCGTGCATTCATCTCTGCAACATTTTCTTGCTAATATTTCAATCTATTTGATGAATTAAAAGCATTTATAACCCTATTTTCTTCAAAACTGGTGGTCAAAAAGGACACACAGACAAGGTCCGTAAGAGTGGGATGGAAGATTTCGCTAATGCTCATCGAATAATAATAATAATGTTTATTTAGCGATTCTGCTATATATTTGTCCATATCTAGCGACTTGATACTTGGAGCCTGCCACTGCAGTGCCAATCCTACGTTGTCGACCAATGAACACTCCGCTGAGGTCAACACTGCAGGTTCCATTATCTCAACCCTGTAGTGTTGAATCCCACATGATTGACCAATAGGAGAACAATTGGAGCCTGCCACTGCAGTGCCAATCCTACGTTGTCGACCAATGAAACGCCCCGCTGAGGTCAACACTGCAGGTTTCATTATCTCAACCCTGTAGTGTTGAATCCCACATGATTGACCAATAGGAGAACAGTAGAGCGATGAAACTAGTATAACTAGCGAGACGCGGGGTCTCTCTCTCACTATACTTCCCACTGCTGTTGTTATATAACTATCGCACTGCATATACCTTGAACGCTCAGCCTCACTACGCACCAACAGTTCCCCAGAGCGACACCGATCGCACCTTCCGTCCTCCCCCAGCATGTCTTGGAACGGTCCCTTCGTACCCCAGCCGGTCGTCGTCAAGGTCACTGCGCCATGCCCTCCCCTCACGCCATCACGCACTGGCGTAACACGGTGCCCCGCCCACAGCCGATGGGATGGCCCAATCATCGCGCGTCGAGAGATCCAGTAAAGCGCGGGCCACGCCCAGTCCCCTCGCCCTCCCGCAGAATGCCGCACAAATCCAGGTTGTCCTCGAACCAGCGTGACGCACAAACGCACAGACAGACGCCAGCCAAACTCTAGATGTGATTAGACATGTTATTGGGAGTTGAGTGTGTGTGACTGGAGGGACCCCTCATGTAAAACATGAGCTTGAACAACAATCGATACCTCACGCCGTTCATCAGTTATTACCTTAACACTATTATCCCGCTAACTCTATTCCCACGGACTCTTAGTGAATGAGAATATTCGACTTGCCAACATTAAGCCCTATAAGATTCAGCTCTGCGAGATTGGCTTTTCGATGGCCCGAGTAAACAGAGGAGGCAGAGAATGGTTGTGTGGGATGCGTGTTGTGCTATTTCCGTCCTTGCAAGTCGTCATAGCACTTGGCTTGACGACTTGTTGACGCGCTGAGTCCGGCGTGACGTCAGCAACCCTTAAAGGACGTCACAACAGCACTTGGCTTGACGACTTGTTGACGCGCTGTGCCCGGCGTGACGTCAGCAGCCCTTAAAGGACGTCTCAACCCTCCAGAGAGCGGCTCTGTGGGATGCGTGTTGTGCTATTTCCGTCCTAACAAGTCGTCACAGCACTTGGCTTGACGACTTGTTGACGCGCTGTGTCCGGCGTGACGTCAGCAGCCCTTAAAGGACGTCACAACCCTCCAGGGAGGGGCTTGTTCCTTGTCTCCTGAATGACGGTCGACCGTGCTAGCCACTGTCCTAGTGTGTGAGTGTTGGTTCGCGGCCAGCTGCGTGTGATGCCACCAGAATACCTCGACTCGCTATCAATAGCCCGCGTGGCTCGGAACAGCCGCGCGGTGGGGACGGTCGCTCGGCGCCTCTAGGGCTGGACATGCGGCTTCTCGTCCTGCATTGAGATGGTATTAGCCGACCAGCCCGGTTGAGATGCGTTGAGTTCTAGGAACAATGTTGAGAGAGTGACCATAGCCACGGTGCCTTGGAGTAAAGGGGGTGTATTTGCTGGCCAAGTGGTACGGCACCCCAAGTTGGTTAGTTCTCTTTAGCAGCTCAAACTGGTCACAGGTACGCGTGTGACAGTAATTGTATTGCATCTCCGAGAAATAAATAAAGTCAGATCTAATACATGTTCCATGTTGATGTTTCACCTTGATATATACATCCCTGAGTGTAGGAAACATTACAGGTCTCAA
Source organism: Brachyptera putata (assembly GCA_907164805.1). Lineage (NCBI taxonomy): Eukaryota > Metazoa > Arthropoda > Insecta > Plecoptera > Taeniopterygidae > Brachyptera > Brachyptera putata. The sequence continues at coordinate 220,463 of OU015474.1, read as the reverse complement.
TACCCTGGGGCCCCATCCTGTCAGACCCTGGGACCCCATCCTGTCAGACCCTGGGGCCCATCCTGTCAAACCCTGGGGCCTCATCCTGTCCGACCGTGGGGCACCATCCTGTCAATCCCTGGGGCACCGTCCTGTCAATCCCTGGGGCCTCATCCTGTCAGACCCTGGGGCACCATCCTGTCAAACCCTGGGGCCTCATCCTGTCAGACCCTGGGGCCTCATCCTGTCAATCCCTGGGGCACCGTCCTGTCAGACCCTGGGACCCCATCCTGTCAGACCCTGGGGCACCATCCTGTCAAACCCTGGGGCCTCATCCTGTCCGACCCTGGGGCACCATCCTGTCAATCCCTGGGGCACCGTCCTGTCAATCCCTGGGGCCTCATCCTGTCAGACCCTGGGGCACCATCCTGTCAAACCCTGGGGCCTCATCCTGTCAGACCCTGGGGCCTCATCCTGTCAATCCCTGGGGCACCGTCCTGTCAATCCCAGGGTCTGACAGGATGAGGCCCCAGGGATTGACAGGACGGTGCCACAGGGTCTGGTACGAATGAGGCCCCAGGGTCTGACAGGACGGTGCCACAGGGTCCCACAGGATGGGGCCCCAGGGTATCGAGACCTGGAATGTTTCCTACACTCAGAGATGTATATATCAAGGTGAAACATCAACATGGACATGTATTAGATCTGACTTTATTTATTCCTCGGAGATGCAATGCAAATTACTGTCCCACGCGTACCTGTGAACAGTTTGAGCTACTAAAACGAATTCACCAACTTGGAGTGCCGTACCACCGAAACAGACCCTTGGCCAGCAAATACACCCCCTTCACTCCAAGGCACCGTGGCTAGGGTCACCCTCCAAACATATTCCTAGAACTCGAGCACATCTCAACCAGGGTGGTCGGCGAATATCATCTTGGATGTGATATCGAATATATGGTACGTTACACTGTGGCCAGAGTCGGACATTAAGACAGCTCTCAGTGTGGTACAAGCATGTAGCGTTAGAGGGACGTTTGGTCAGATCTAGGAGTCACAGAAGAGTCAGTAGAAGGGAGGTTGAGTCGCTAGAAGCTCACAGCCTATAGCATTGTACCGACTCGGTTGACTAACCCGTGCGTAAGAGAGGAAGAAGATCTTATATTAACGTCACTGACTCATGCACACATGCTCGTCTTGTGTTATTACCCCCCCCCTCTCTCTCTCTCTCTCTCTCTCTCTCTCTCTCTAGCGTGGCGCGGGGCCAACCCTCTCTCTCGCTCGCTCTCTCGGCAGCCAGGAATAGCCGCCAGGAATGTCTTCCTACTTCCCAACACTTAGCAGCCAGTTCCTAGAGCTGCCAACCCGGATCCGAGGTCAAGGGTCACCGGGGCTGCCATTGGTGGACACAGTAGCAGTAGTGCTTAACCTTTAACCCTCTTCCGAGGAAATCGGTACACAAACGACCCCACCAACAGCTAGGTCATACGGGGGTACGAATGAGACGATGAAGTGATGATAAGTGAAAGGACGTTTACACAAACCCTTGCCTTATGCAGGACTCGAGCCCACGACTTCAGTATCTGAAGCGGTGGCTCAGCTGACTGGGCTACCGAGGGGACTGATGTCTTCTGAACGCAGCTGTTGACGTCTCGGGTTACCCCTTAAGCACATCTGGCAGCGACACCCCCGCTCGGCGGACGCCCGGGGGTCTCTGTGACGCACTCGAGTGACGTCACGCCTCTGTGCTTATACACACCGCTTCCTTCCCGTCGTTCTCCGTCGCCAATAGATCCTGGTCGTACCATCACCTCGTGTCCCGTCGCCAATAGATCCTAGTCATCCTAGTTCACTACAGTATCTTGAAACAGAAAGTGGCTTAGCTCGTTTTTTTATTCTTTATATTGGGTTTAACGACGCACTGTTATGATAGCTGAGATCTATTGGCGTCGGATGGATGATTAATGAGATGAAGGATTCTTGGATAATGAGAAGGATAGTGGGAAGGAAGCGGTCGTGGCCGACTCATTGTGGGAACCATCCCAGCATTAGCCTAGACTACAGAGGGAAACCATGATGCACCTCTGTAAAGACGGTCGGCGGCGGGGATCGAAACCCGGATCACAAGAAGCGAGCGCGTTGACCACTGCGCTGCATGTGCCGGTGATCGTTTATATGTCCCGTTGACACTGGGGATGTTAGGTCCGTCTCTAATGGTGCACAATTCCTGGTATTGATAAATCGTTATACGAGTCAATCAATAGATTCCAGTGACTAGGATAACGAAGCGACCAATCGATGGCAACACTAACAGCAGGCAGCAAGCAGCTCAAGATGTCCACATCTAGTAGCTCCAACTGGTCAATAAGCAATGAGAGAGAGAGAGCGGTGTCCTACGTCATGACACATGGTCTGCTGACGTCACCTGCCCCTAGAGGTTAGGCTTGTCTGTGTGTTGGCCCACCGCGTCCCCTGGGCGGTATGTTGCAAGCGGCACACGCATGTCGTGCAGTGCGGCCTACCCACTGTCACCTGGCTGGGAGCACATCAATGCTCCCGACGGCATGCATGCTGTATGTAGGATGTTATTGTCATGTCATGAGAGATACGACTCGAACCCGGGGCCTCAGGTGCTCTCATAACTGAGCTACCGAGGTAGTACTTCTAAAACATGGCTATGCTTAGAGTGACGACACTTCCTGGGGCTAGCCCTATACAGGGCTTACATTCTCCCAAGGTGTAACGATTACAAGTTGTACTCTTTCTTACCTTCGCCTGGATCTAAGCCCTGTATAGGGCATATAGGGCATATAGTGTGCATGTGTATAGGGCTAGCCCTAGGAAGTGTCGTTACTGAATATAGTCATGTAGTAATAGGATTACCTCGGTAGCTCAGTGACCGCCAATCAGAAGGTCCTGGTCAAGACGTATCTTTTATGACATGGCTAAAACATCCCACATATCTCGATATTGTATCGTATCCCTACACACTGGCACATGCAGCGCAGCGGTTTAAGTGCTCCAAGAACCTTCATCTCATCATCTCATTGATCATCCATCCGACGCCAATAGATCTCAGTTATGATAACAGTGCGTCGTTGAACCCAATATAAACAAATCGTATCCAAGAAGTTGTTAATGATCACATGTATATATGTGTGTGTATATATTTGTCAGTGTTACGATGTTGTGGCAACAGTTGTTCGGCTTCGGAAGCCCTCCCGGTCGTGCTCGTGGCCAATCGGATGTCCGCTTCCAGGCGATGACGTCAGCTGTTGTCGGCCGGGGGTCCCGCATGGGTAGCCGGATAGCATTTCTTTGTCATGAAGAACAGATATTCCGTCTCCGTACAGGTTAACGTTCAGACACGGAGAATAGCGTAGCAATAAGACAAATGAGCGAGCAATAAGATGAGTAAGGTATTCGATACGAAAACAAATGTCCTCTAGTCGTACGGTATTAATTAGTGTAATTAGTAGAGTGATAAGCCTGATTATCTTTATAAATAATGAAATAATAATGGAATTTGAAATGTGTGAGATATCAACATTCGTGTGTTTTGTTCACTCTCAATACCAATGCTGGTAATGTCCGGATAAATCACAGAAACGGTTCATCTGTTCCGGACTTTTGGAAACTGAAAGACTTTTATCTGCGGCGGTGAAGTGTGGTCACAGACTTCGCAGTCCTGGTGTTGAAGTTAATTGGTTTTAAATAATTAAAATGGGGTGGTAAGATCGCCCTTGTGGTGCCCCGTCCAGACGGTCCTACTTTCATCCTCAGCCTTACGTGGGGAACAGTGATTTATAACAAGTTTCGATGTTATTAGAAAGAAGAAAAGACGTACCGGTATAGGCGTATCTTGATTGATTACATATATAGAATTAAACATATGCAATATAAAAGTAATACATCTATACCTACCATTAATTCCTTCATACTATTTAAATGTTTTCTAAAAAGTGAAATTGTCCGTGCCATTTTGAAGGTACTGAGCCGTCACTGATTTCTCGCTGGGCGTGGGTTCGAGTCTTGCGTGAGGCAATTGTCGTTTCACGTCATGGCTCGTACCCCCGTGTAGCCGGGCTGCTGGTGGGGTCGGCAGGAAATAGGTGTGTGTGTTCACACGGCCGTGGGCGTGGTCAGCGTGTGTGACGTCACGGCCTGTGGTCCTGCGAGGCTCGGGTGTCATCACAGGGTCACGTGACGGCCGGGCGCGGTCACACGGTCTCTTTCTGTCACTACCCGTCTCTCCCAGTCACTACCCGTCTCTCTCTTACCTGTACCCGTCTCTCTCTATCACTACCCGTCTCTCTCTGTCTCTCCTCGTCTTTCCCCATCCCACTTCTTGTCTCTCTCGTCTCTCCCCGTCTCTCCCCGTCTCTCCCCGTCTCTCTGTGTCTCTCATCGTCTCTCCCCGTCTCTCTGTCTCTCCCCGTCTCTCCCCGTCTCTCCCCGTCTCTCCCCGTCTCTCCCTATCTCTCCCCGTCTCTCCATGTCTCTCCCTGTCTCTCCCCGTCTCTCCCGTCTCTCCCGCCAGTCATTGTCACGCGCGGCAACCGATTCGGCTGAAATCCGGCGCACACGTGAACAGCATGTCGGTCAAGAGTGTGGCTGATTTTCAGCCGATTCGGTTGAACCGTTCGGCTGTCTCGCGGGCCGTGCGTGAGTGTGATTACCCCATGCCACTCGACTGGATCAATCATCTCCTGTTGATGTTTCATGTGTCTCGCCCCTTGTGACGTGTATTGTGTGAATGTGGGTCACTCGAACAGAAGCAAAGCAATACGTGTGCCCACAACTAGCTTACAACCGAGCATGCAGGACTTGATACTGGAGGCAAGGAGGTATAAACTGTGGTCTCGTTTGAAACGTCGACAGGTCGTGTTTTAGTCTTGAGCCTCGCTCGAGGGCGGGAGCGAGAATTTCTCTGCAAGTCGGCTTGAAACAATTGGTTGAAAATCACATCATTCGTGTATATATTTGGTCAAATTGGAAAAAAAATTATCCAAACCATAACCCTGCGCTTAAGTCAACATTTCATAGTTAGTTTGCTAAAAAAAATGTAGCAGTGTCGGGAGTCGAACCCTGGATCCTATTCTACCACTACGCCACAACGACATGTGCTTGCATAACGCTACTTGATCATATCATAGCGACTGAGTCATGACGTCACAAATGTTGTCGCCTGTCGGGACTGCTGTGAACCGACCCGTGTGTGGTAGTGTCGGTCGAAGAGTGTTCTCGCCGCGCTTCAGAGGCGGCTCTCGGTTTCTACACACCGTGCGCGGGTCGCTAGAGGGTGACAGCTCACTTTCCCGCTCCACAGCATGCACAGCAGACCCTTATGACGTGGTCATTAGATGAGCGTTAGCAAAGACCTCCATCACACTCTTATGGAGCTTGTTTGTTTGTAAGCACTGCGCAGGTCGCAGGGTTTGACCTGTACACGCTAACTCATACAACTAGGATCTGTATAGTTTTGGGGTCAAATCGGTTGGACCGTTATTGAGAAATATCATCTCAAAGTTTCGAAAATAAACGTAACATTGGGCTGGATGAAACCCAGTTAGAAGCTTTCAAAAACCCCATAAGAATAACCCATAGGAGAGAGTAAGGACAAAATATTTCCTTCGAATCAATTCAAATTTTCACGCAATTTTAATATAATGTTGATACACATTCTTCCGAATTTTCACATAAATTGGATCGGCCATTTTGAAGAAAAAATATATAATGTACATTTTTTAAATCAATTGAAAAGCTTTTAAGAAACCTATCAGCGCTATTGATGTCTTACCATCATTGCTGTGAGTGGAGACCACGGGCGGGAACTCTTTGCCCTCTTTGCTGCTGGGTCCGCCTTAAGGCCGCTCCTCTACCATCCAAAACACCTGATAGAACCTTCCCGTTATCTCATTCAAGACCAATAGATCTCTCTGATCAGCTAGTCGCCAATACATCTGCAAAAGGATAGCTTTTTATCTGGTACCAGATTCTGTATTATTAATGAAAATATTGAATAATAGGGGTCCCGTGACTCTTCCTTGAGGTACTCCCGATCTAATTTAACAAATTCCGAGAACTCCTTCCCAATCTCGACTTTTTGTGACCTTCCTTGTATCCATTTTGATAAGATACTGTCATCTGGTGTCTGGCGTATCTCATGTTATCTGTTATGCTGTTGTGTCGCCCCGTCCAAACGATCCGCTCCTCATCCTTGACCTTGATTACTGACGCTCGTGTCTAACCGACCTCGTCTCCGTTTGTTCCAGCCAGCGAGCGCGTACGACATGGCCGACCTTGTTAAAAGCACACACCAAGTCGTAAGTACGGGCCCCCCCTCCCCCCCCGCCCCACTAACCCCCTCGCCCCCCCGCAGCGACAGCAGCGACTCGTACGTGGACCTGAGCTTCGGCATGCCCGACTCGGACGGCACGAGCTTGCAAGACCTGATCGACTCGGAGCTGGCCATGCGCGTGTCCACCGAGACGGTCGACGAGGAGGACCACGTCGAGGAGGAGGTTGCCCCGGCGATCGTCGTCAAGAGGCTCGACCTGATCGACTCGGGGCTGGCCATGCGCGAGGAGGTTGCCATGACGACGCCTGCCAAGAGGCTGGACCTGACAGACTCGGAGCTGGCCGAGGACGCGGAGGTTGCCGTGACGACGCCTGCCAAGAGGTTGGACCTGACCGCGCACAACGGCCACGCCCCCACCAGCCCGACGGAAGCGAGCGCGAGGCTGATTGCGTCCGAGCGGGGGCTGGACCCCAGTCCGCCGCTCAAGTCGCCCGACGAACTGACCGAGGCCGACATCCTGTTCTACAACACATTCAACCAGGTCCAGAGCAACGGAGACGAGTCGCCCAGCTCGCCCGAGTTCGACCCGTTTGCCACGATCCCCCCGGCCGAGCTGGAGAGCCCCACGTTCCCCCCCGAGAGCCCCACTAACTGTAGCAGTGTCGCTAACCGCATGGACGTGTGCACTAACATCCCGCACATCGGGGTCACGCCCCCCGACCCCGGCACGCAGTACGACGACGACGACTACTATGGCAGGCCGGAGGACACCGGCGAGCTGGTAGGCCAGGCGGCTGAAACCAGCGAGCTGATAAACCAGCAAGTTGAAAGCACTGACCTTGTGAGCAGAGAGGTTGAATACAGCGACCTGATAGGCCAAGAGGTCCAGAACAGCGACCTTATTGGCCAAGAGCTTGAAAGCACCAACCTTGTGAGCCAAGAGGTTGAAAACAGCGACCTTATTGGCCAAGAGGTTGAAAACAGCGACCTTATTGGCCAAGAGCTTGAAAGCAGTGATCTGATTGGCCAGGAATTTGAAGCCAGCAATGTGATTGACCAGGAAGTTGGAGGCACTGATCTGATTGGCCAGGAGGTTGAAAGCACTGATCTGATTAGCCAGGAGCTTAAGAGCAGCGACGTGATTGGCCAGCTAGTCGAGAGCAGCGACGTGATTGGCCAGCTAGTTGAGAGCAGCGACGTGATTGGCCAGCTAGTTGAGAGCAGCGACGTGATTGGCCAGCTAGTTGAGAGCAGCGACGTGATTGGCCAGCTAGTTGAGAGCATTGATCTGATTGGCCAGGATCTTGAGAGCATTGATCTGATTGGCCAGCTAGTCGAGAGCAGCGACCTGATTGGTGGAGACGACCTGGACGTGAGCCTGTCTGAGAGCGAGCCGGCGGAACAGAAGGAGGACTTTGACTCGTGGACCAAGGTGTCGGAGGTGGACTTCGACCGGTCGGAAGGCTCTCAGGTCATCGACCTGTCCCAGGCCAGCGATATCGTCGAGCATGTTGTTGATGTGTGTATTAACAGTCCCGGATCCGATGTAAGTGTGCCGTTGTTTCATTAACTCGTAGCCTATACCAGCAGCTTACCTTGCTGTCACATGTTCAGGGTCTGAACGGAATGATTGTATGTACAATAGAAGAAGGTAGTTGACGACACTTCAACTTGTCCTGTAGTTTGGTGTTGGAGCCTCGTTCCTGTACGTTGTGACTGTCGTAAGCCATCACTCGACCCAACTGTTCTAGCTATAATGCCCTCCGTGCATGAATAGAGAGAGGAAAGTTTATGTTAGCTAATTGCGTTAACTACTACGTTCAAGTTAGCGTCGCATTGTGAATGGGCGTCTACTCTTACTCCAGTAAATACCACAACATAAACTTCCCTCGCTAGATATCCATGTATGGGGTATTGACGCTAGAGCAGTCGAGTTGTACGATCGCTGATGACAGTAACAACGTACAGGAATGTTGCCGCTGAATCGTGACGGTTACCATGGCGTTCAGACCCGTCGTTAGTTTGCTGTTTCGTAGTTAGCTCGAGTGTTCTCACAAGCCTTGCACTAACTACATGTGTCTGTCGACTTGGTACGTGACAGAGGAGATACAGAAACGTTCTGTCAAGGGACGATGATCGGGTTAGAGTATGATGAACATGCCCACCTCGTTGGTTGTCAAATTACCGGTAATTTAAATGACAGGCAAACACAACACAGACAGAACAGAAACGTTCTGTCAAGGGACGATGATCGGGTTAGAGTATGATAAACATGCTCACCTCGTTAGTTGTCAAATACCAATAATTTTAAATTTGCTCAATTACGCGGTAAAACAACGTGTAAATTACAAATGTGCGATAATTTCTCACAAAAAAGTGTCATTTATTAATCAGCAAATGTACAACCATTTAAAAATAGGCTTGATTACGTTCGATTACAATCTGGTAGGTCAGGTCAGGTCAGGTAAGGTTGGGTTATGTTGGGCTAGGTTATGGTAGGTCAGGTCAGGTTATGGTAGGTTGGGTTATGTTAGGCTAGGTTATGTTAGGCTAGGTTATGGTAGGTTAGGTCAGGTTATGGTAGGTTGGGTCAGGTTATGGTAGGTTGGGTCAGGTTATGGTAGGCTAGGTTATGGTAGGTTGGATCAGGTCAGGGGGCACTTGAAGAGCGCTTCCCGCTATCAAGCCTACTCGGTCATGTGACGTGGGCTCAGGTGCCTGACCCCGCGGCATGTCCGTGTGCTAACGCCGCTGGCCGCACGTTGCAGACCGAGAGCTCGGAGGCCATCACCACCTCCAGCAGCGCCGACAAGAAGGCCATCAAGAAGAAGAAGAGCGAGACGGGAGATGCCACCACCACCAAGACCAAGCGCAACAAGAAGAACAAGAAGGAGGAGAAAGAGAACATCTCCGTGGTGAGTAACGTGCACGCTCACCATCATTTCTTACTCAAATGGTGATATCAAAATAAAATCACAAGGTTAAAATCAACATTTCTATATGAAAAAGAATGTTTTTTTTTTTGTTGATAAAATATAAATAGTCTATCTTTTTGAAATATAAATCAGTATCTATCGATATTACAAGTGTAATATTCGAGACTATGTGCGACAGGATTGGCCACCTGGCCGCGAGTGTTTACCACATGACGGTGTTTGACACGCCGCGACCGGGCGAAGGATACTTATCATCATTACAATTGTGTATTTCATTTGAATTGTGGTTTGTGATGAATATTTCCTTCTGCAAGGGCTGTTAGTACGAGTTAATCGACAGTTACCACAGCTGTTATTTGTCGTCAACTGTCACATATCGTATTGATGTACCCGTCTTGTCAGACCAGCGTTAGCATCTCCAGAATGTCACGTCGTCTGAATATATAAGGCAGGAAGATTTACGTAATCCTGAAACAAGTGAATGTAAATAACGCTGGAAAGTACCGGGGGGAGTTTGCTAATCCCTGCGGCAATCTGTTGTATTGATAATCGCTGTTTTCTCTCGAGGATCCAGTAGAACGATGTCTCTAGCTATCGCTAGCGTTGGCTCCGAGGTAAGGTAACGTGTGCTAACATGCACCTGTGTGTTACTAACCCCTCGCCTGGCTGCTAATCCGGCAGTCGGCACTGAAGTGCGTGCGTTCCTCTTGTTACGTCACGTGATATAGCTAATAATAGGAGTTTTAGGGCGTTGAAATGCGAGTACCGGCGTAAAGAGCTCCTTTCAATGATGTAGGAAATAGTTGAGTTGTTCTATGTTGATGGAATCATCGCAGAAGCCCAGAAACAGTGACCAAAGCCCCGATAGCTCGTGTCTGTCTGAGTAACCCACTGAACATGCGTATATAGGATTCCTATCTGACGATGATTTCCAACTCAATTTCATTTTCTACTTGAGAGGTATTTTAACTTTTTTTTTTTAAATTTTATTCAGGCCTATTTGTTTATTAAGAAGTCCTGCTATTTTCATTACGTTCATAATACAGACGTTTCATGAACTTGGAGAGGAACAAATATTACACATTCATCTTCAAACACATTTATATCAATAGGATTTACACCACCAACATCCAGTTCATTGTAATGCCTGGAACCAGTATAGAATATTGATTGCTTTTACAGTACTCTCTCTGTGAACTTTAATGCGATGGTCGTTTCTCACGCTCTCCTCCGTTACCTTCTTTTCCATCGAGATAATAACCGTTGTTGGTACAGTCCACGTAAAGATGTAAGTCAGATGTACCGCGTGGCATGTGTTGAGTCTAACGTTGTGTGTGCACGTTGTTGTTACTAACCGCGTGCTCGTGGCAGGTGCTGGCCGCCCCCGCCGCCTCGTCGCCCACCTCCTCCGCAGACGTCCTGCTGGGCGACGCCCCCGACCTCCTCAACGTCTCCGTCAAGGAGCTGGTGAGTCTGACATTTCCTTATCTGCAGAGCGAGGAATAATTCTCATTGTTGTCAGCCCTGCTTATGAGGTGGGCCATGACATCTCGTATTGTCATACATTGTATTCAGCTCTCCTCGAGAGCATTATCCAATCAAAGTCCTTGGAGCTAGTCAGGCCCCGTAATGAGCCACTATGGCCTGTGTAGTTGTCTGCGTATGTGTATGTATATGGTTGTTGCCAGACTCGGACGTCCTACGTGGGCCTCCAGGGCCTCTAGGGCCCCTGCACGTGTCTGTTTGCTGCATGTGTGTGACAGTGCCCAGAGCTCTAGGGCCTCTAGGTCCACTGCACGTGTCTAGTTGCTGCATGTGTGTGACATTGCCCAGAGCTCTAGGGCCTCTAGGTTCTCCAGGGCCTCCAGGGCCTGTAGGGCCCCTGCACGTGTCTAGTTGCTACATGTGTGTGACAGTGCCCAGAGCTCTAGGGCCTCTAGTGCCTCCAGGGCCCCTGCACGTGTCTAGTTGCTGCATGTGTGTGTGTTGCCCAGAGCTCTAGGGCCTCTAGGGCCTCTAGGGCCCCTGCACGTGTCTAGTTGCTGCATGTGTGTGTGTGTGTGTTGCCAGACTCAGTCGTACTGCAGCGAGGCCACGCGAGGGTTCGACCGAGCCGGAGAGGCCCAGCAGCCGAGAGAGACGTACGCCACCGGGGTCTCCATCAGGGAGCTGGTGAGTCACCCTCTCTTCTCCTTCTTTTACCGCCTCGTAACACCACTCAAATCTCCCCTCTCTTCCCCGTACTCTTGAGGCGGGCTAAAAGCAGGCCATATTTCTGCGTTCCAAGAGACCGTGAGTTTGTTATTATCTCGTATTGCCATGGTATTCAGCTCTACTAGAGAACATTATCCGATGAAAGTCCTGGTCTCTTGGAGCTAGCCTGGTCCTCGTCCTCTCCTCATGTCAGTGACTGTAGACGCCGTGTCAGTGACTGTAGCCGTGCCGTGCCTGGGATCAACAGGTAAACCCCGCAAGACTTGTTACTCGTGTTCGTGTTGTACTAATCGCATGTTGTTCTTCCTCTACACTCCTTTCCGTCCCAACCACACTCCTCTAGCGCCGTTACGTCCATCCTAACCGCACTTCTGCGAAGTCCATCCTAACCGCACTTCTCTAGCGCCTCTACTCCTTACTTATATTCTAACCGCACTTCTGTAGCATCAACACTTCCGTCTTAACCGTACTTATCTCGTTTTCACATCATATTATGTGTTGTGTATATACGTGTGTTGTGTTACATTACAGTCACGTTAAGTTGCATGCTATACGTAGATCAGGACCCGTGGGGAAATGTGCATCGTTAGTGTTGTCTGCATCTTGTCGTGTCTTGCCCTCCAATGTAAGAGAGCGTCTAGATGAAAGTTTACTCTCATTTTCGGCCAAAAAATGTCGGAGAATCGGTTCTGATTTTTTGGAACTGATGTTATTCCTAATATATATATACATATATTCATACCTTGGCTAGGCCGAGAGAACACGTAGTTTCATAAAACGCATGTTCTACTGTTCTTGTTGTGAATGCACTGCCAAGAGAGAATGGGAGCCATGTCTCTACGCAGCAAGTATCTGCTCGTGGTAATAATAGCCCGGCGGTGTTGACAAGAGGGCGGTGGCTATTCCCGGACCGGTGTCGACGCTCTGGTGGGCGGTGGCACACCACGATAACAACTGTTACTCACTTGGAGGTAGACAGTTGAATACGTATTCACTCTTCACACTCAAATGCAAATAACACACACTAATTATGATGCCAATAATAAGTGAAAGAATAATAAAATGGATGTAAACGTTGATGGATGATAAAACTCGATCATCACTACCGGACCTACCCTAATTAGATACTTGAGAGTCAATTGGAGTTAATTTAGCGGAATATCAGTTTTTTGGTGATAACTTCTGAACGTTATGAGATATCGACATTCTGAAAACAAAGGAAATAGAGACAGTTTCAATAGCTCTAAGATGGTGTAAGTGATAACTATGCATCTCATATAGCATAATTGTCGGGCGTTTACGGTTAAAAATGTGTATTCTTAACCGTTTACTCCTGACAATTGGAAGACGTGAGATGAATAGATATTACTTACACCATCTTGAAGGTATTGAAGATAACTGTGTTTCCTCGTTTACCGAGTTTCGATGTCTCGTACCGTTCAAAAGTTCTCCAACTGATATTCCGCCAAATCGACTCCCGTGGACTGTGAAGAGCCCGCATGTTGGCCGAGAATATTTCAAGTTGATCTAGTATTTATCGCGTCACCCCTAGCTGTAGCGAGGTCAACGACACTGGTGTGAGGTACGACGTTAATAACTTGTCTCGAGACGCCGACAATAACCGTATTCAGTACTAGTCCATGTTTCTCTAACCGCCCCACTAACCTGACGTGTCCGCGAACTAACGCGCGACTAACTTGTGGCTAACGCGTGACTAACTTGTGACTAACTTGTGACTAACTGTGTGCTCGACAGCGCCGCAGCTTCGGCGATCTCACCAACCTCGTGGACAAGGACGAGTTGGACCAACGCGACAACATGGTGAGTTGTCCGGTGACTTTCTCTCTGGCATGTTGGCGTTTCGGTGACTTTCTCTCTGGCATGTTGGCGTTCCGGGGACTTTCTCTCTGGCATGTTGGCGTTCCGGTGACTTTCTCTCTGGCATGTTGGCGTTCCGGTGACTTTCTGTCTTGCATGTTTGTGTTCCGGTGACTTTCTCTCTGGCATGTTGGTATCGAGCTCAAGGCTAGAGCGTTGTCGTGGTTGGTCGGCGGAGGTCCTAAGAACTCTCTTATTGCATCGACTTGTTTGAGCGCACGGCTGTTAACGCTGGCAAACACGCTGTATTCAGCTGCTGGGGAGGGGAGGGGAGGAGAGGAGTGGAACGGAAGGCAAGTGAAGGGTACACGGGAATAACGATACAAGTCACACATTGTCAGGTCTGCGATAATACAATTTCAAGTTCAAAACCACGTCTTCTTCCATAAAGGTCGATATTTTACCTCGATTTTTCATGGATTTGTATCGTTGATATCTGAAATCTGGATACATGTTCAGAGAGCTTGCGTAAAACACTGCAAGATGTCGTTTCTCACGAAACGTGACCTGTACCGTCGCTCCCGTGTACCCTTCAAGTGGTGTGGCGGTTGCATGCTTCAGGCAGAGGAGTCGGACGAGTGCACGAGCCAGCCAGAGGAGTCGGACGGACCGGTGCTCGGCGCACTGAAGGTAACGCTAGGCAGCACGCTCGCCACGGCTGTCACGTGGGTGAGTACGCCCGCCAGGGGCAGGCACTGCTGGACCTCTGATTGATTAGAGGCGCCTCGAGAGCGTAAACTCGGTTGTGTGACGTGGGTTTGGGTGTCCAACCGTGAATCAATGAGTGAATGGATATTTTATTTACAACTTCAGGATATAACAATACAGAGTAGTAATAATGGTATATAGAAAGTCTTGAAACTAACCAATCAGTTAAATCTCACACTCCTAGTTGTTGCAGAATGATGGAGATTTTTTTTTTTTGTTCCTCTAGTTAATTATAAAGTGGTTAATAATATAGGGACCTGAACCCTAACCACATTTCTAGAATAGCTAGAACATAGCTAGAATCTACATAGCTAGAACATAGCTAGAACATAGCTATAATCCGTCGGTACGATAGCTAGTATCCAAGAGTGAACACGCTCTGTTATCGAACATGACTTATCGAAGGGCTTACTGACCTCTTTACAAATTAACCACTGCGTACGTGACGGTACTCATGGTAACCCAGCTTGAGACATGATTGCGAAGGATGTGTGCGTGCATGGTTGCATGATAACTAACCTGCGTGTGCTAGAAGACGCGCTCGCTGGGAGACGTGAGGCGATGTGGCAACGCTGCGGCGGAGAGGAGCTCTTCCCTGGAGGAGAGGCCGGCCATCGAGACGGGCGTGTCCGTCCTTGCCCTGGTGAGCTCTCTCTCTCTCTCTTGCTCTCATGCATCTCTCCATACCTCTCTCTCTCTTGCTCTCATACATCTATCTATTTATATCTATTCATCTATCGCTATCTATCTATCTATGTCTTTATCTCTATCTATGTATGTCTGTATCTCTATCTATGTCTTTATCTCTCTCTCTCTTGCTCTCATGCATCTGTCTATACCTCTCTTTACCTACCTCTCTTTCTCTCTCTCTCTCTCTATCTATCTATGTCTTTATCTATCTATGTTTGTCTTTATCTCCATCTATCTATGTCTTTATCTCTATCTCTTTGTCTATACCTCTATCTCTGTCTGTATATCTATTCATCTCTGTATCTCCCTCTCTCACTGAATACAAGCAATTTCCAAGATCTTGAGCTGTGATTGATCAGATAGTATTTCTGTAAAATGTGTGACTCTGAATAACATCAGCTGGTTGAGAACCGAGGGTCACGTTGAGACTTTCCTCGATAACGAGAGATAATGATCCAGCACGGATTGCTGTATTCCCACAACTCACCTTCCTCTCTCTGTCTCTGTCTAACGCATGCTGCACGCACTCTGTCTGTCTCTCTTGCCTGCGCCACTAGGCCACCAGCTACTGCTCTCTGGTGGAGCAGAGCCACACTAAGCCTCTGCTGGTGACCGTCAACAAGCCGCGGACCCTCTTCACGCCGCAGGACAAGCCCGAGGTAGGTCCGCCAATCAGAGACCAGCGTGGCCAGCCAATCAGCTTCAGTCGACGGTAAGATGGATGCTTGCCTGGCTTGACCGCCAAGTGTTCAGCGTGACTGCTAGCAGTGCTCTAGGAATGTGTAGCGATGGTTGAAGTAACTTCTGGTAATAATGAAAGGCTTTTGAATGGCGTGAAGTAACTTACGTGGGACGTCGTGAGTATCTCTCTGGTCAATGTTGGTAATAACGTTGTGGTAGTAATGTGTTGGTAATGGCTCTTGTGGTGGCAGTAACGCGAGTCAACGTACCACAGAGGTAGTACCGCGGTGGTAGTAACGCGGTGGTAGTAATGTGATGGTAACGTGGAAGTAGTACCGTAAGTCAAAGTACCGCGGTGGTAATAACGCGGTCTGGACGCTGTCTGTTGCAGAAGTCCAGCTTCTCCAAGTTCGACGCGATGTCCAAGAAGACGGTCCTACACGTCAGGTCCGGAGACGCGTCCAAGGCACAGAAGCAGTTCAGCCAGGTAACGCGTTCTCCTCCGTCCTCGCGTCCACGTAACCCCGTCCTGTGACATCACAACCCGCAATCATGACGATGATCCCTCACCACAAATCATCATCTTCGTTTCAGAAATAATCATTCATTTATCTGCAATTTTGAAAGTGTTGACTGTAATTAATTGCCTCCCCTATTGTTCCGTGTCGTGACGTAGACATGATTCTGTTCGTGTTCATATCCAGAATCAATGACTCGTAGTCTCTGGAGGACAGAAAGTATTAGCATAGCTGCCTTGGTGGCCAAGTCTTATCGCTAGCGGTTAGTAACTGAAGTGACCGTTGGGCGTGGGTTCGAGTCCCGCATAAAGCATGGGTTTTTGTAAACGTCCTTTCACCTATCATCACTTCATTGTTTCGTTATCATCCGCTCATTCGTACCCCCGTATAACCTAGCTGTTGGTGGGGTCGTTAAGCTCTTTCGTACCCCCATATTACCTAGCTGTTGGTGGGGTCGTTAAAATGAGTTGCTTGTAGTAATTGGGCTGATGGCTTGTAGTTCTCCCGCCAACGAAGGCAGTGCGTATCTGGTTAGAGTTGTGGTGACCTTGAACAGTTTCAACAGGTAGTACAGTGGAATGTGCCCCCAGAGGCCTGCTCGTGGCGCTAGCAATAACCCTCTCTGGAATCTTCTGTTGCTATTACTGTCTGTTGCACCTGGCTCCAAGCCAACACCTTTCTCTGTCTTTCTCTCTCCTGCTTCCAGCCAACACCCCTCTCTCTCTCTCACTCTCTCTCCTGCTTCCAGCCAACACCTCTCTCTCTTCTCTCTGTCTCTGCTGCATTCCTTGCTATCCTTGTCTCCCTCACACCTCCTGTTCTCTCTGTCGACACAAATCACGCGGCTTGTTAACTTTGTTGCTAGTTAACCTCAGAAAGCTCACTTGTTTAACGCCTCGTTAAGCAGTCTGATCCCGCCCGTACGATTGAGTGCGCTTCTCCTGCATGGCTAGTCCCGCTAGTACCTGCCCCAACATGAATATTGTCTGGATATGTCTTCATTTCAATGTCGAGTGTTGATATTGTTGAATGATTATTCAAGCCCAAGCCAAACTAGAGCCAAACTCGTCAACTTGAAAGTATCATTTAGGTTCACAATAATTCACAAAGACTATAAATGGACTTATCTGTGATTTGTGTATATAGAAATAGTATTTGGGGAGAAATAATATATGGCTACAAGATAATGACGGATCGAGTGATGGCGTCGGGCCGCAGGTATTTTATCACACACAGGATTTGTTAGAATATTCCAATAATATAAATCCGGGAGTACAATTTACTTTTGATTTGAAATGATAAGTTGTAGCGGGTGTTTACTCGTGCGTTGTTGTGTGTCCCGCATGCTTGCTCAGGCCGGCTTGCCTCTGTACGCCTTGCTTGCCGAGCTCGATCGGCCCGCGGTAAGTCAACGCCCGCGGCAATACACAGTGGCCAAGTCAACTGTCGCTAGAGGTAGAGACTGAAGTCACCGTCCTTTCACCCGTCACCACTCATCGTTTCATCATACCCGCTGTCATTCGTACCCCCGTATAACCTAGCTGTTGAATAGAAACATTCGTAAAACAAGTTCATCTTGTCTCTGAGCGTGTCTAATGTGAGGTTATGTTGCTTCCCTCGGTGCACGGTCTAGGATAGAGAGGTCTTGTAACGAAGCTGTCTCGGCTGATAACAGCGCTGCTAGTTCCAACAACATCCGTGCGTAACGCCAGGTGACAAGAGCTCTACGCGAGCACCTAATGTACGTCATTGTTGGCGGCAAGACAAACGTCAACTGGACCAGGTGACTGGCCTCTTGTCACCTAGCGCTACGCACGGGTCTTGGTGGAACTAGCAGCGCTGTTGGTATCAGCAGAGATTGCTTCGTTACACAAGACCTCTCCGTCATACACCGTGTCTGAGCGTGTCTAATGTGAGGTTATGTTGCTCTAATGTGAGGTTATGTTGCTCTAATGTGAGGTTATGTTGCTCTAATGTGAGGTTATGTAGCTCTAATGTGAGGTTATGTAGCTCTAGTGTGCGGTTATGTTGCTCTAATGTGAGGTTATGTTGCTCTAATGTGAGGTTATGTAGCTCTAATGTGAGGTTATGTTGCTCTAATGTGAGGTTATGTTGCTCTAATGTGAAGTTATGTTGCTCTAATGTGAGGTTATGTTGCTCTAATGCGCGGTTATGTTGCTCTAATGTGAGGTTATGTTGCTCTAATGTGAGGTTATGTTGCTCTAATGTGAGGTTATGTTGCTCTAATGTGAGGTTATGTTGCTCTAATGTGAGGTTATGTTGCTCTAATGTGAGGTTATGTTGCTCTAATGTGAGGTTATGTAGCTCTAATGTGAGGTTATGTTGCTCTAATGCGCGGTTATATTGCTCTAATGTGAGGTTATGTTGCTCTAATGTGAGGTTATGTAGCTCTAATGTGAGGTTATGTTGCTCTAATGTGAGGTTATGTAGCTCTAATGTGAGGTTATGTTGCTCTAATGTGAGGTTATGTAGCTCTAATGTGAGGTTATGTTGCTCCAATGTGAAGTTATGTTGCTCTAATGTGAGGTTATGTAGCTCTAATGTGAGGTTATGTAGCTCTAATGTGAGGTTATGTTGCTCTAATGTGAGGTTATGTTGCTCTAATGTGAGGTTATGTCGCTCCAATGTGAGGTTATGTTGCTCTAATGTGAGGTTATGTTGCTCTAATGTGCGGTTATGTTGCTCTAATGTGAGGTTATGTTGCTCCAATGTGAGGTCATGTTGCTCTAACGTGCGGTCATGTCTGCAGGCTAGCAGCGGAGAGGTGAGCACCAACTGCAAGGCGTGCGACAAGCAGGTGTTCCAGATGGAGGCGGTGAAGGCGGAGAGATGCGTCTGGCACAAGAACTGCTTCCGATGCAAGGAGTGCAACAAACAGCTCACGTGAGTACCGAACAATCTGCACCACACACAGGGAATAGAAGCTCGGGGATATTTCCTGTGGTTACTCACCTTTTTCTTTACAAATACCCAAAAAACAAGAGAGAGAAAAAAACGGAAGATTAGGGAAAATCACGAAAAACGAAAAAATCTAAAAGAATCCTCAAAATCAAAAAAAAAATGAAAAAAAAAAATGAAAAAATGGAAAATAAATCAGGTTGACACTGAAATGTGACGTTGTTAACCCCTCGGGTCATCACAGAGTGTATAATAGAGTATTGTTGGGCCTTAACCCCTAACGGCGAGCGTTCCGAAGCAGCGAGACGTTGACCTGGTGCGTTGTTCCAGGGTGGACATGTACGACAGCCACGAGGGCGTCCTGTACTGCAAGCCGCACTTCAAGGACCTCTTCAAGCCCAAGGCCGTCATCGAGGACGACACGCCAAGTAAGACATAACCTCACTTTACACCACCGGGCCACGGAGGATCTACGTGGACCGTGATGGATGATGCGGGAGATATCACTCGAGTAACCCAGTTGGTCATTGAACAGTCGAAGCCGCCCTCGGTAGCTCAGTCAGCTGAGGCGCCGCTCAAGAAACTGTAGTCGCCGTTGGGCGTGGGTTCGAGTCCCGCGTAAGGCATGGGTTTTTGTAAACGTCCTTTCACCTATCATCACTTCATCGTTTCATAGTTTAGTTATCACCCGCTCATTCGTACCCTCGTACAGCCTAGCTATTGAAGCAAACAATAATCAATCAACAGTCGATATGAGTGACGTATGATTTCACCGGCACATGCAGCGTAGTGGTTAACGCGCTCGCTTCATGTGATCCTGGAGGCGAAGTTCGATCCCCGCCGCCGACCATCTTTACAGGGGTTTTTCATGGTTTCCCTCTGTAGTCGCTAATGCCGGGATGGTTCCTACAATAAGTCGGCCACGACCGCTTCCTTCCCATTACCCAAGAAAATATTTGTGCTGTCAACCGTACATTTATCGTACAATATAGGCCTAATATATGAGGATTCCACTATATAATTAAAGTTTAATTAAAGCTGATAGTGTAAGATTATAGGCTTACTGCTTTCTTTTTTTTTTTTTAATAATATCAAAATTTGATACAAAATCATTGTTCCAACTAAGGTTATGGATGAAAAGTAGGACCGTTTGAACGGGGCACCAAACAATGCCGTTACTTTTTGTGTCATGTTTGTTCATTTGACTCTGAGCGTATTGAGAGGTACAGGAGTGCTTGTTAAGTCGAGAGCAGGAAGGTCCCGCCACATCCTGCTGTTGTCCAGGAAGTGGCTGCTGTGATAGCCAGTTGCCAGCTGGCATTGAGAGAGATCTGTCGCAATATCATTCTGATAGAAGCCCTGAGTGGCGCTAGGGCGGTCTTGTAGTCTCGCAGCAGTTGTCAGCCGGCATTGAGAGTGTATAACCTTATAGTATAGACCTTATAGAGAGAGGCTCTGGTCCGCTGGATAGCATGGCATCGCTCGACACGCACGGAACAGGGGCGGAGACCGACGGTGAATATTGCATATATCCGTGTGTAGGGTATTGAAGCCGGATCAGTTGTTCTTTCTTGTACGTACTGCATTACAGCAACGTTAGACAGTCAATATTACATGTATATGAGTTTCATTCAGCTAGGACTGCTGGGTTGAGGCCCCAGGGGCTAAACAAGGTGAACCCAGGGTCCAAGATGGTTGTTTATCAGCTGATAGTATAAGATAAAACTGCTTCTCTGCTCTTTTCTCGGCATCATCTTTTAAAACTGTTCTGGATCGTACTGGAACGCATGCCCCGGACTATTGTTGTAGAGATGTTAGCTTGAAGTGACGAGGGTTCAGCGTAGAGACTTGTGGGTTGAAGCGGGCAGTCGGAGCAGAAGAGCTTGGTGCCAGCCGAATTAAATACGAATTTTCCGCAATCAATTGAATGTATCTTCATTTTGATACCACACACGACAGTGTAAAAAAAATCCAAAGAAAATCGTAAATTTTCCGACACCCCTCTGCGCGAGGGGGTGTTCACGAATTCTTTTACGGGGAACCAGACATTGGATCGGAACGAAATGAAATTTTTCCGCAATCAAATGAATGAACCTTCATGTCGATACCTTACACAGCCCTGTGAAAAATTTTCCAGAGAAAATCGTGAGTTTTCCGCCACCCGATCTGCAGGGGGTTGTTCAAAACATGTTTGCCGGAGAACCAGACATTGAATCGGGTTAAAATTAAGATTTTCCGCAATCAATTGAATGTACCTTCATATTGATACCACACACGGCTTTGTGAAAATTTTTCCAGAGAAAATCGTGAATTTTCCAACCCCCGATCTGCAGGGGGTTGTTCAAAACATGTTTGCCGGAGAACAAGACATTGAATCGGGTTGTGGTTTGAATTTTTCGCAATCGATTGAATGTATCTTCATTTTGATACCACACACGACTCTGACGAAAAATTTTCCAGAGAAAATCGTGAATTTTCCGACACCCGACCTGCAGGGGGTTGTTCAAAACATGTTTGCCGGAGAACCATACATTGGATCGGGCCAAAATTAGATTTATTCGCATTCAATTGAATGTCTGTTCATTCTGATACCACACACGGCCCTCTGAAAACTTTTCCAAGGAAAATCGTGAATTTTCCGACACCCGACCTGCAGGGGGTTGTTCAAAACATGTTTGCCGGAGAACCATACATTGGATCGGGCCAAAGTTGGATTTATTCGCATTCAATTGAATGTACCTTCATTTTGATACCACACACGGCCCTCTGAAAACTTTTCCAAGGAAAATCGTGAGTTTTCCGACACCCGATCTGCAGGGGGTTGTTCACAACCTGTTTGCCGGAGAACCATACATTGGATCAGGCTGAGATTTGGATTTTCCACAATCGATTGAATGTACCTCCATTTTGATACCACACACGACCCTCTGAAAACTTTTCCAAAGAAAATCGTTAGTTTTCCGACACCCCTCTACACATGGGGTTGTTCAAAACATGTTTACCGGCAAACCAAACGTCGGATCGGGCTGAGGTTCGAATTTTTAGCAATCGATTGGATGTAGCTTCATTTTGATACCACACACGACCCTCTGAAAACTTTTCCGGGAAAAATAGCAAATTTTCCGACACCCCTCTACACATGGGGTTGTTCAAAACATGTTTACCGGCAAACCAAACGTCGGATTTGGCCAAACTTGGATTTTTTCGCATTCAATTGAATGTACCTCCATTTTGATACCACACACGGCCCTCTGAAAGCTTTTCCAGGGAAAATCATAAATTTTCCGACACCCCTCTACACATGGGGTTGTTCAAAACATGTTTACCGGCAAACCAAACGTCGGATTTGGCCAAACTTGGATTTTTTCGCATTCAATTGAATGTACCTTCATTTTGATACCACACACGACCCTGTCAAAAATTTTCCAGTGAAAATCATAAATTTTCCGACACCCGATCTGCAGTGGTTGGTTCAAATCATGTTTGCCGGAGAACCATACATCGGATCGGGCTAAAAATTGGAACTGGACGTCATCAATTTCGATTATCTTCAATTTGATACCCCACACGGCTGTGTAAAAACTTTTCCAACGAAAATTGCAAATTTGGATTTATTTTCAAGAATTGTTTTACAGAGAACCAGACATCGGATCAAGCTAAAATATACATTTTCGGCAACAGATATTCTGTACCTTCATTTCGATACCGCACACGGCTTCGGCAAAAGTTTTTGACTTTTTTTCAAATTTTGGTTTTTTTCCCCGTACTAGTACCCGTCCGACAAAAAAAATCGACAATCTTCGATCGGTGATTGCTCGAGAACCCACGATGCGATCGGGCTGATTGTTCGATTTTCTGAAAGCTAGCGATCACGTGAGCATTTTGATGCTACTCACAATTTTCCAAAAAAAAATCCAAAGAAAATCATAAATTTTCCGAGGGGGTATTCAAGATTTTTTTTAGGAGAACCAGACATTGGATCGGGACGAAATCAAGATTTTATGCAATCAAATGAACGTACCTCAATTTTGATACCACACACGACTCTGGGAAAAATTTTCCAAAGAAAATCGTAAATTTTCCGACACCCCTATGCGCGAGGGGGTGTTCACGAATTTTTTTCTGGAGAACCACACATTGGATCGAAACAAAATAAGAAATTTTCGCAATCAATTGAATGTACCTTCATGTCGATACCTTACACGACCCTGTGAGAAATTTTCCCGGGAAAATCGCAAATTTTCCGACCACCCCTCTACACATGGGGTCGTTCAAAACCTGTTTGTCGAAGAACTATACATTGGATCGGAATGAAATAAAAATTTTCCGCAATCTAATGAATGTACCTTCATATTGATACCACACACGACCCTGTGTAAAATTTTCCGAAGAAAATCGTAAATTTTCCGACACCCCTCTACACATGGGGTTATTCAAAACTTGTTTGTCGGAGAACTATACATTGGATCGGAACGAAATAAAAATTTTATGCAATATAATCAATGTACCTCCATATTGATTCCACACATGACCCTGTGGAAAATTTTCCAAAGAAAATCGTAAATTTTCCGACACCCCTCAGCACATGGGGTTGTTCAAAACTTGTTTGTCGGAGAACTATACATTGGATCGAAACGAAATAAGAATTTTCCGCAATCTGATGAATGAACCTCCATATCGATACCACACACGACCCTGTGAAAATTTTTCCGGGGAAAATCGAAAATTTTCCGACACCCCTCTACACATGGGGTTGTTCAAAACCTGTTTGTCGGAGAACTATACATTGGATCGAAACGAAATAAGAATTTTATGCAATCTAATGAATGTACCTTCATGTTGATACCTTACACGACCCTGTGAAAAATTTTCCGGGGAAAATCGCAAATTTTCCGACACCCCTCTGCACGGGGGTGTGTTCAAAACCTGTTTGTCGGAGAACTATACATTGGATCGAAACGAAATAAGAATTTTCTGCAATCTGATGAATGTACCTTCATATTGATACCACACATGACCCTGTGAAAACTTTTCCAGAGAAAATCGTAAATTTTCCGACCCCCTCCTACACATGGGGTCAGTCGCGATTTTTTTTTGGGAGAACCAGACATCGGATCGAGACGAACTAAGAAATTTTCGCAATCTAATGAATGTACCTTTATATTGATACCACACATGACCATGTGGAGCATTTTCCGGAGAAAATTGTATATTTTCCGACCCCTTCCTACACATGGGGTCAGTCGCGAATTTTTTTTGGGAGAACCAGACATCGGATCGAGACGAAATAAGAAATTTTCGCAATGTAATGAATGTACCTACATATCGATACCACACATGACCATGTGAAAGATTTTCCGGAGAAAATCGTAAATTTTCCGACTCCCTCCTACACATGGGGTGGTTCAAAACCTGTTTGCCGGAGAACTATACATTGGATCGGAACGAAATAAAAATTTTATGCAATCTAATGAATGGACCTTCATTTTGATACCACACACGGCCATCTGGAAACTTTTCCGAGGAAAATCATAAATTTCCCCCCCTCCCCCTTCGCATGGGGGTGTTCAAAACATGATTGCCGGAGAACTATACATTGGATCGGAACGAAATAGAAATTTTATGCAATCTAATGAATGGACCTCCATTTTGATACCACACACGACCCTCTGGAAGCTTTTCCGGGAAAAATCATAAATTTCCCCCCCTCCCCCTGCGCATTGGGGTGTTCAAAACATGATTGCCGGAGAACTATACATCGGATCGTAACGAAATAAAAAGTTTATGCAATCTAATGAATGGACCTTCATTTTGATACCACACACGGCCCCATCGAAACTTTTCCAGGGAAAATCATAAATTTTCCGACACCCGATCTGACGGGGTTCGTTCAAAACATGTTTGCTGCTGAACCATACATCGGATCGGGCTGTAATTAGAACTGGACGTCATCAATTTCGATTATCTTCAATTTGATACCCCACACGAGCGTGTAAAAACTTTTCCAAAGAAAATTCCAAATTTGGCTTCATTTTCAGGAATTTTTTTACAGAGAACCAGACATCGGATCGAGCTAAAATCAACATTTTCGACAACAGATATTCTGTACCTTCATTTTGATACCAAACACGGCTCCGGCAAAAGACTTTGACTTTTTTTTCAAATTTTGATTTTTTCCCCATACTAGTACCCGTCCGACAGAAAAATCTTCGATCGGGGATTGCTCGAGAACCCATGACGCGATCGGGCCGATTGTTGGATTTTCTGAAAGCCAGCGATCACGTGAGCATTTTGATGCCACTCACAATTTTCCAAAAAAAATTCCAAAGAAAATCACAAATTTTCCGGAAGGGTAATCAGGAATTTTTTTCAGGAGAACCAGACATTGGATCGAGACGAAACGAAATTTTTTCGCAATCTAATGAATGTACCTACATATTGATACCACACATGACCATGTGGAGCATTTTCCGGAGAAAATTGTAAATTTTCCCGCCCCCCTCCTACACATGGGGTCAGTCGCGATTTTTTTTTAGGGAGAACCAGACATCGGATCGAGACGAAATAAAAAATTTCCGCAATCTGATGAATGTACCTTCATATTGATACCACACATGACCATGTGGTGCATTTTCCAAAGAAAATTGTAAATTTTCCCGCCCCCCTCCTACACATGGGGTGGTTCTCGAATTTTTTTAGGGAGAACCAGACATTGGATCGGGACGAAATAAAAAATTATCGCAATCTGATGAACGTACCTCCATATTGATACCACACATGACCATGTGGAAAATTTTCCGAAGAAAATGGTGAATTTTCCCGCCCCCCTCCTACACATGGGGTCAGTCGCGATTTTTTTTTAGGGAGAACCAGAGATCGGATCGAGACGAGATAAAAAATTTCCGCAATCTGATGAATGTACCTTCATATTGATACCACACATGACCATGTGGTGCATTTTCCAAAGAAAATGGTGAATTTTCCCGCCCCCCTCCTACACATGGGGTCAGTCGCGATTTTTTTTTGGGGAGAACCAGACATCGGATCGAGACGAGATGGAAAAGTTTCGCAATCTAATGAATGTACCTTTATATTGATACCACACATGACCATGTGGGGCATTTTCCGGAGAAAATTGTAAATTTTCCGACCCCTTCCTAAACATGGGGTCAGTCGCGAATTTTGTTTGGGAGAATCAGACATCGGATCGAGACGAGATAAAAATTTTATGCAATTTAATGAATGGACCTTCATTTTGATACCACACACGACCCTCTGGAAGCTTTTCCGAGGAAAATCGTAAATTTTCCGACCCCCATACACATTGGGTTGTTCAAAACATGTTTACCGGCAAACCAAATGTCGGATCGGGTTGAGGTTTGGAATTTTCGCAATCAATTGAATGTAGCTTCATTTCGATACCACACACGACCCTCTGAAAGCTTTTCCGAGGAAATTGTAAATTTACCGACCCTCATACACATTGGGTTGTTCAAAACATGTTTGCCGGCAAACTAAATGTCGGATCGGGTTGAGGTTCAAAATTTTCGCAATCTAATGAATGTGGCTTCATTTCGATACCACACTCGACCGTCTTGGAGCTTTTCCGAGGAAAATCATAAATTTTCCGACCCTCATACACATTGGGTTGTTCAAAACATGTTTACCGGCAAACCAAATGTCGGATCGGGTTGAGGTTTCGAATTTTCGCAATCTGATTAATGTAGCTCCATTTCGATACCACACACGACCCTCTTAGAGCTTTTCCGAGGAAAATTCTCATTTTCCGACCCCCTATACACATTGGGTTGTTCAAAACATGTTTGCCGGCAAACTAAGTGTCGGATCGGGTTGAGGTTTGAAATTTTCGCAATCTGATGAATGTAGCTTCATTTCGATACCACACACGACCCTCTTAGAGCTTTTCCGAGGAAAATCCTTATTTTCCGACCCACTATACACATTGGGTTGTTCAAAACATGTTTGCCGGCAAACCAAATGTCGGATCGGGTTGAGGTTTGAAATTTTCGCAATCAATTGAATGTAGCTACATGTCGATAACACAATCGACCCTCTGAGAGCTTTTCCGAGGAAAATCCTCATTTTCCGACCCCCTATACACATTGGGTTGTTCAAAACATGTTTGCCGGCAAACTAAATGTCGGATCGGGTTGAGGTTTGAAATTTTAGCAATCTAATGAATGTAGCTTCATTTCGATACCACACTCGACCGTCTTAGAGCTTTTCCGAGGAAAATCATAAATTTTCCGACCCCCATACACATTGGGTTGTTCAAAACATGTTTACCGGCAAACCGAATGTCGGATCGGGCTGTGGTTTGCAATTTTTGCAATCTAATGAATGTAGCTTCATTTCGATACCATACACGACCCTCTCAGAGCTTTTCCGAGGAAAATCATGATTTTCCGACCCTCTATACACATTGGGTTGTTCAAAACATGTTTGCCGGCAAACCAAATGTCGAATCGGGTTGAGGTTCAGAATTTTCGCAATCTAATGAATGTAGCTTCATGTCGATACCACACTCGACCCTCTTAGAGCTTTTCCGAGGAAAATCATAATTTTCCGACCCCCCTATACACATTGGGTTGTTCAAAACATGTTTGCCGGCAAACCAAATGTCGGATCGGGTTGAGGTTCAGAATTTTCGCAATCTAATGAATGTAGCTTCATTTCGATACCACACACGACCCTCTGGAAGCTTTTCCGGGGAAAATCGCAAATTTCCCCCCCTCCCCCTGCGCATGGGGGTGTTTAAAACATGATTGCCGGAGAACTACACATTGGATCGGAACGAAATAAGAATTTTATGCAATGTTATGAATGGACCTCCATTTTGATACCACACATGACCATGTGGAAGATTTTCCGAAGAAAGTCGTAAATTTTCCGACACCCCTCAGCACGGGGGGGTCTTCAATACCTGTTTGCCGGCAAACCAAACATCGGATTCGGCCAAACTTGGATTTTTTCGCATTCAATTGAATGTACCTTCATGTTGATACCACACACGACCCTGTCAAAACTTTTCCGGGGAAAATCATGAATTTTCCGACACCCGATCGGCAGTGGTTGATTCAAAACATGTTTGCCGGAGAACCAGACGTTGGATCGGGCTGAAATCAGAACTGGACGTCATCAATTTCGATTATCTTCAATTTGATACCACACACGGCTGTGTAGCAACTTTCCCAAAGAAAATTGCAAATTTGGCTTCATTTTCAAGATTTTTTTACAGAGAACCAGACATCGGATCGAGCTAAAATCAACATTTTTGGCATCAGATATTCTGTACCTTCATTTTGATACCAAACACGGCTTCGGCAAAAGACTTTGACTTTTTTTCAAATTTTGATTTTTTCCCCATACTAGTACCCGTCCGACAAGAAAATCTTCGATCGGGGATTGCTCGAGAACCCATGATGCGATCGAGCTGATTGTTGGATTTTCGGAAAGCTGGCGATCACGTGAGCATTTGATGCCCCTCAAAATTTTCCAAAAAAATTTCCAAAGAAAATCACAAATTTGTCGGAAGGGTATTCAGGATTTTTTTTTAGGAGAACCAGACATCGGATCGAGACGAAATAAAAAAAATTCGCAATCTGATGCATGTACCTTCATTTTGATACCACGCATGACCCTGTGGAAGATTTTCCGGGGAAAATCGCAAATTCCCCCCACCTCCCCTGCGCATGGGGGTGTTCAAAACATGATTGCCGGAGAACTATACATTGGATCGGAACGAAATAAGAAATTTATGCAATGGTATGAATGTACCTACATATTGATACCACACACGACCCTCTGGAAACTTTTCCGGGGAAAATCGCAAATCCCCCCCCCCCCCCCTCCCCCGCGCATGGGGGTGTTCAAAACATGATTGCCGGAAAACTATACATGCGATCGGAACGAAATAAGAATTTTCTGCAATCTATTGAATGTATCTTCATTTTGATACCACACATGACCCTGTGAAAACTTTTCCAGAGAAAATCGTAAATTTTCCGACACCCGATCTGCAGGGGGTTGTTCAAAACATGTTTGCCGGAGAACCATACATTGGATTGAGCCAAAGTCAAAATTTTTCGCATTCGATTGAATATACCTTCATTTTGATACCACACATGGCTTCGACAAAAAATTTCCGGAGAAAATCGTAAGTTTTTGTATCGGAGCACCAGACATCGGATCGAGCTAAAATCAACATTTTTCGCAATAGATTCAATGTACCTCCATTTTGATACCGCACACGGCTTCGGCAAAAGAGTTTGACTTTTTTTGAAATTTTGGTCTTTTCCACGTACTACCCGTATGTCAAAAAAAAATCGACAATCTTCGATCGGCGATTGCTGGAGAACCCGCGATGCGATCGGGCTGATTGTTCGATTTTCTGAAAGCTAGCGATCGCCTGAGCATTTTGATGCTACTCACGTTTTCGAAAAAAAGATTCCAAAGAAAGTCATAAATTTTCCGAGGGGTTTTCAAGATTTTTTTTACGGAGAACCAGACATTGGATCGGGACGAAATCAAGATTTTATGCAATCAAATGAACGTACCTTCATTTCGATACCACACACGACTCTGTGAAAAATTTTCCAAAGAAAATCGTAAATTTTCCGACACCACTATGCGCGAAGGGGTGTTCAAGATTTTTTTTTGGAGAACCACACATTGGATCGGAACGAAATAAGAATTTTCCGCAATCAATTGAATGTACCTTCATTTCGATACCTTACACGACCCTGTGAAAAATTTTCCATTAGACTTTTGTCTCTTGTACGCCCTCGGTAGCTAAACTGAAGTCACCGTCGGGCGTGGGTTCGAGTCCTGCGTAAGGCATGGGTTTTTGTAAACGTCCTTCCACCTATCATCTCTTCATATAGTTTCATAATCACCCGCTCATTCTTCCCCCGTATGACTAGATGTTGGTGGGGTCGTTAAGCAGCATTAAGATTGATGGCTCATAGACCTGCTAGCGTTCCAGTCGAGGTGTGTAGAGTGACGGAGTGTTTCTGTGTAGTGCCGCGGCGCCGCAAGGCCGGGCCGATCATATCGGAGAACCAGCCGGCCGAGCTGCCCCCCGAGGTGGTGAGAGGTAGGCCGCCTGCTCTAACTGTGCCTGTCTAACGAGTGCCTCTAACACCAGACGTGCTCTAACAACACCCTGTCTGATTCCCAACGTGTTGTCATTGTGTGCTTTTCATAACTGATTGATGTCATGATTAATGATCCTTTAATGATCCTAAGGGTCCACGGGAGTCGATTTAGCAGAATATCAGTTTTATGGTGTTAACTTATGAATGGTATGAGATATGGAAATTCTAAAAACAATGAAACACAGATATTGTCAATACCTTCAAGATGGTGTAAGTGATAACTATTTATCTCATATTGCATCATTGTCACCCGTATATGCCTGACAATTAGGTGATCTGAGATAAATAGTTATCACTTACACCATCTTGAAGGTATTGACAATATCTGTGTTTCATTGTTTTCAGAATTTCCATATCTCAAACGGTCATAAGTTAACACCATAAAACTGATATTCCACTCAGTCAACTCCCGTGGACTCTTTAAGTATACGACAGAATCTTTATCAACGATATCTCTATGTGAATACATATTAACGTTATTAGAAAGTAGGACTTGATTCAAAGAATGTGTATTTGTGATGGACGATACGAGAGATGGATGATAGAGGATGATACATTGTAGGAGAAGCTAGTGATATGAGACATAATGAGGTGGGTACAGGCTGGAGGGAAAACATACGACACAGCACAAAAACAAGAGATGGAAACATGTCGTAAGTTTTAATTTATTGTTAATGTTCGTGTGATTTTCGCCTGGAGGTTGTTTCCTTGAGAGTCCGTGGAAAAGGTAACTGTGGGAAACTTGAGTTTGTTGACTCTTGTGAAACCTCCCTCCCAGCACTCATGTCCAGTACATTTTGTGTGTGTCTTATGTTTTTCCTCCCACCTGTACCCACCTCATTATGTCCCATATCACTGATGAATCTACAGTAATGTATTCGTAGCTAGCTTGTTGTGACGTATGTGGGTCAAGTGGTTAGCATGGCAGGTGCTAACGAGCGATCAGTTAGCACGCCACGTCTGGCCTCTCAGTCTTACGTGAGCCAGCCATGGAGGAGTACCGCTCAGGTAGTCGACACGAGAAGTGCGGTTAGGATCACCCAGACATAACCCATCTGTGTCTTATTATTTATTTGTCTTTTACAATATACATTGTTTGTTAGTCACAGTTTTAGCTCTGGTCTCAATTATTTCTTACCTAATTTAATATCGTTTTGGTTACTTAGGGCTCTAGATAGTATTTCAAGTACATGAACAAGACTTTAAAGAACATAAGAATTAACATTTACAGAGTTATATATATTTAGCTCATCACAGTAGTGGAGAGATTATTACATACTATTTATTAGAGATAACTACATTACCTAGGATTCTTAGTTTCGTTCAGTTTTATTAGCATTTTGTATACATTTATACGCATGTTTTTAAAACAAGCAAGTATACAAATTGTCGTTGTGATACAGTACATTCCGTTCAATAAAATGCGGTCAGTATGAAATCAAATACATTCACTAAAATATAATAGGATGAAATACATTCTGTAAAATAGAATAAGATGTAGGCCTATACATTGATTAATTACTTGTCAGCGTCCACATATGTCAAGTAACCGAGTAACCGTAGAGCAGGCCTAACCGTAGAGTAGGCCTAACCGTAGGTGTTACTAACCGTAGGTGTTACTAACCGTAGACACGTTCGTTGGTTGTGTTACTAGCAGTAATATAATAACCAGTACCATACTGTGTTTGTTGGCCCACTAATAACTGTCAATAACTAGCTCATAATATTATCATTTATCAAATTATACTTGATTGGAAGTAATTTCAAATAATTACCTTTCAAGATTTCTCTCATTTTCTTAAATGTGTGTCAATTACAGTCAATCCAAACCTCGTTGATCCAAACTCGGTTAATCTGAAATTTGACGTATGTCGAACTTGCAATTGGTTCTCAGCTGACGGTATAGCCGTTTCAATGTTGAATAATAGTTTAACATGGGTAATCTGAATTCCAGCTAAACCGTAGTTCAAACTATTATTTCGTCCCTTCAATTGCTACAACACTGTTTGGATTGGATGATTTGAGATAGTTCGCGGTCTGAACCCCCCATCGTTCCCTATTTGTAGGTGAACAATCTAACGCTTGGCGTATTCTGCCGAGTGGATTTCTCGAATTAATAAAAATTTTCCTGATTTCCATCCTTGTTATTTTGCGCGTGGCGCTAAGCTGACCGTGTTGGGTTGTTCCAGCGTCCGACAAGCCGGACCTGGGCCTGGAAGAGCTGAGCCAGCTGAACGTCAAGTCCCGCTTCCAGGCGTTCGAGCAGAAGAACGAGGAGGAGAACGCCATCGACCGTTCCCCCAGCGCCGTCAACGTCAAGCGCTCGCCAAGCATCCTCAGCAAGCTGGCCAGGTCAGTTGACGGCTTCTCACAGCTGCATTGGAATGTTTGACTGCTACGTAAGAGTCCGCGGGAGTCGATTTAGCGGGGTATCAGTTGTTCTTTGGTGATAACTTTTGAACAATGAGAGATACCGAAATTCTAAGAACGAGGAAAGACGGATATTTTTAATACCTTCAAGATGGTGTAGTAATAAGTATTTATCTCACATCACCTAATTGTCAGGCGTATACGCTTGAAAAATATGTATTTTTAAGCGTATACGTCTGACAATCAAGCGATTTGAGATGAATAGTTATTACGTAACCATCTTAAAGGTATTGAAAATATCCGTCTTTCCTCGTTTTCAGCATTTCCATATCTCGTCTCGTTCAAAAGTTATCACCAAAAACAACTGATACCCCTCTAAATCGACTCCTGCGGCCTTGAAGATACCGATGCAGATAACGATAGCGGTGCTGTGCTTGTTGCGTCAGGTTCCAGGCCAAGGGGATGGACATCGGAGTGACGGACGACTCCCTGAACGGCGTCCCGCTGGGAGACAGCTCCAGCTCGGAGGAGGAGGAGGAGGAGGAGGAGGGGGAGGGGGACCGGGAGGTGGTGCGGGCCAACAGGAAGCAGCGGGAGAGGCCGGTCAGCTTCTCCAAGATGGAGGACATGAAGGGCAGGTGAGACATCCCACAGGACCCTTGCATTGCATTGCTTTTCACATTCTGTAAAAACTAGCTGTGGCCCTCGTGTTTCAAAACACGGGGTCCATATAATCGTTCAAGCGTACGTCGTATAACTTCAACACACTGCCGCTCGGCCGTCCCGAATCATCTCCTGGCAGTTTTGGTTACGACAGTCACAACGTGCAGGACCCTTACTGACCTAATGAACCACTAGAACCTCTAGTCCTAGACCGAGCTGATCAGGACGTTGGCTGTTAGACGAGCGTTAGCGGAGATTTCCATCCCACTCTTATAACAAAAGCTGCGGTGGCTCAGTCATCGCATATGTTTCACCTGGAAATGAACGATACATCGCACTTTTCCCAACTCCTGTGATTTCTGATGAATGCCTGTTTCCATCGGTGCTATAGAATACCGAACGGAACCAAAGCGATATCGAAACGGTCTCGACTGGTCAAGTAACAGACAGAAGTTATAGACTGAGGCTCATGTCTCTGTGTTTGTTTGTTCAGGTGGGAGTCGGGCACGTCCCACAAGCGGGAGGAGCGGAGAGAGGAGCGGAAGCAGGAGATATCCACCATACGCTCCCGACTCTTCATGGTGAGAGATGTTGATGTATTGATTCTGTTGCTTGCCAGGAAAGCTCATTGAACGTGATGTGAGGTTCCTGGGTTCACACTTATAGCGCTGGACAGGGTTTCCCGCAGACGAACGATATACCATGTTACGTTATGCTATGTTATTCTGTGCATGTGTTCATGCTGGATTTCACTAAATTCATATTATTTGTCAATTGGTTTCACTGATAATGGGCTCTTCAGTAATTGTTTTCTTTTCACTCTGTTATCCAACTGATTGTGTAGAATCTGGGTATCTATATAAGTTTATAAGTAGGCCTGATTTTGATTCTATTAATTTATTTTAATTTCATATCAATTAATCTTAGTTCTTTGAATGTATCATCATTTGTTGTATCACTTGTTCGATACTGCAATGACTAATTTATTGATTATTCTTGTAAATGGTGGTACTGCCACACTCTAGCTTCTAATGTTATCTATAAGTTACGTGGTAAAACATGTCATTTGTGTACCAATTTCCTCGAAAAGGAATAAACACTACTACTACTAAACTACTACTCAAGGAACAAAAGGAATACGGTATCTAAATGTGTTGAATCTGAAACGGAAAGGCAAGTTTTGTTTTGCTGCCACGTGTGGAGCGTATGACAAGTTCACATGCCACCGGTGCAGGACGCTGAACATCGAGGTGTTGTTGTCGCAGGGCCACCAGGGCAAGATGAAGGAGGCGTACGAGCAGGCGGTGACCGAGTCGGCCGCCTCGGGAGCCCCTCGGGAGAAGAAGGAGGCGGTGGAGGTGGGGTCAACGCAGGCGCGGTCCATCAAGGAGCGCTTCGAGCGCGGGGAGGTGACGCGGGACGACGACCCCAAGAAGCCCGTGGACGAGGACCTCGTGGACGCAGGTACACCTCTCTCTCTCTACCTCTCTCTCTCTCTCTCTCTCTCTCTACCTCTCTCTACCTCTACCTCTATCTCTCTCTATATATCTCCATGTATCTCTCTATCTCTCTCTCTACCTCTCTATATCTCTAACTCTCTCTACCTCTACCTCTATCTCTCTCTTTATATCTCCATGTATCTCTCTCTCTCTCAATGCAGAATATGCGTTGTAAGGTGAGCGAGATCTATATAAAGTATAATCGAAAACTCTACACCTTGACGCATATGAAATATACTTTATTCATTCACTATTGAATCTAGGGAGCCGTGAATCTATCACTGCAACGTTTTTCTGCTATCATTTCTATCTATTCGATGATTAAAAAACATTTATTACATCATTTTCTCTGAAACGGCTGGTCCACATTGCATAGGAATTCCTAGTGTGTATCATTTCCATTTTCACATTTGAGAAAAATTTGAATTGTATTGAAGAGATTTTATTTTTCAATTTTTTCCGACCACCCTAATCTTGTGAGGTTTTCAGAAACTTTGAGATAACGATTCTCATTATTGGTAGAAATGATTTGACTCGAAAACTGTACAGTTCTTAGTTGGATAAATTTGTGTATAGTGAAAGTTTCATGTCGATCGGTCAGACCCTGCGACCTGTGCAGTGCTTACAGACAGACAAAGCTCCATGAGATTGGGCTGGAAATGTTTGCTAGCGGTCAGCTGATGATGTCAGTAAGAGGTGTGTTGTCCGCCCGCTAACAGGCACGTTGTTCCAGGCTACTCCAAGAAGTCCCGCAGCCTGTTCCTGGAGATGGACGCGTCGGCTGGCAAGACGTCCCCGCTCTCCCCCGCACGCAGCGAGTCCTTCAAGCGGCCCCGCGAGGTAAGCTGCTGGTCCGTAACGAGAGACAACTCTCCCTCTCCCAGCTGCCCCTTGCCCTTGCTCTCCCGACTCTTCCCACTCAACGCATTCAAAGAATCTAGACGTGCAGTAGAAATAATATTCATACTTCATTTGACTATGAATATGTTGTAGGCCTATAATACATTGATTATGAATAAAAAAAAAATCACCGGCACAAGTACCGTAGTGGTTACCGCGCTCGCTCATGTGATCCGGCAGGCGAGGGAAATTCCGAAACTAGTTCGATCCCCGCCGCCGACCATCTTTACAGGGGGTTCTCATGGTTCCCTCTGTGGTCTAGGCTAATGCCGGGATGGTTCCTACAATAAGTCGGCCATGACCGCTTCCTCCCCATTACCCAAGAACCTTCATCTCATCATCTCATCATCTCATTAATCATCCATCCGACGCCATTGGATCTCAGTTATCATAACAGTGCGTCGTTAAACCCAATATTAAAAACAAATGAATAGAATTGAGTGATGTTAGAGTTGCGTCCTCATGTATGAGCAACTCATGTATGATAGCATGATGGACGGTTACACACGTAACGTGGAAGCTACCCGCGTAGCGGGCCTGGTAGTGACCTGTGTTGTTGTGCAGGCCGCGCCACCGCTGCGCCAGCCGACCGAGGGTGGCGTGGTGAGAGCCTCGGACGCCGTGCAAGACGTGCACATCGAGACGGCGGACGTGGGCAACAAGTTCAAGTTCTTCGAGACGTTCAAGCCGGCCGAGCGCGAGAAGAGGGCGTTCCGCATCACGCCCCCCAGGGAGGGCACCGTCAAGGTTGACCTTCCTCTTGTAACGCGTCGCCAGTTGTTGTTGTTTAATCAGAGTTCTAACGCGTCGCCAGTTGTTGTTGTTTAACCGGAGTTGTGACGCGTGCCGTAGCCAGCCTGACCCTCGACCGCTTGTGTGAACAAACTAACCCGTGCTGATTGTACAACATGTCCTGTATGTGCTGACAAGAGAGTGACTGATGCCGCTAACAAACGCCCCGCTAACTAGTGCTGACTAACTAGTTGCTCTCGTTGGCTGCGTGTGAATTGTGTTTCATGTTTGTCTTTGAACCGAGCAAGTCACAGTAGAACCTCGCAAGAGTCTACGGGAGACGATTGAGCAGAATATCAGTCTGTTGATGGTGACTTCTGAATGGTATAAGATATCGGAACTCTGAAAACAAGGAAACACGGATATTTTACTACTCTTCAAGACGGTGCAGTAAGAACTATTGATCTCACAACATATAACTGTCAGGAGTGTGGATTGAAAATTGTGTATTCTTAACCGTAAACGCCTGACAATTGGACGACATGAGATACATAGTTATTATACCATCTTGACGGTATTGACAATACCTGTGTTGCCTCGTTTTCAGAATTTTGATGCGTCATACCGTTCAAAAGTTATCACCAAAACACTGATATGCTGCTAAATCAACTCCCGTGGGCTGTTTGGTATGTCTATCAGATGCCACCTGTAGCTCATCACTCTAGTCCCGTGGGGGACATTCCTGTACAAGATGAACGCAGTCTCAACCTGAACCCAGAGGTCAAGGTGGCAGTGTATGGGCTGTTGATATTGGATAATACTGCTTTAATGCTGTTTCCTTGGTATTATCTTCACTTGCAGCGGATTATATCGTACAGGAATGCGCCCCCTGTAGTTTACCACTCTCGTCCCCCGAGGTCCCACCGTGTGTGCTAAGTGAGGTCATGTTGCAGGGCAAGTCTCCGGAGCGAGAGATATACCGCGACCCGCTGATCGTGCGCGCAGACGACAAGCCGGAGGAGCAAGAGGTCCACCGCAGCCAGACGGCCAGCCGCATGCTGTCCTTCTTCAAGCACATGGAGGAGACGGCCACCAAGGAGGACCTGCCGGCCGGTGAGAGAGACGGGGACACAGGGAGAGACAAGTTGAGAGAAGGAGAGACAGGGAGGAGACAAGTTGAGGGAGGGAGAGACAGGGAGTGACAAGTTGAGAGAAGGAGAGACAGGGAGAGACAAGTTGAGAGAAGGAGAGATAGGGAGGAGACAAGTTGAGAGAAGGAGAGATAGGGAGGAGACAAGTTGAGAGAAGGAGAGATAGGGAGGAGACAAGTTGAGAGAAGGAGAGATAGGGAGGAGACAAGTTGAGAGAAGGAGAGATAGGGAGGAGACAAGTTGAGAGAAGGAGAGATAGGGAGGAGACAAGTTGAGAGAGGGAGAGATAGGGAGGAGACAAGTTGAGAGAAGGAGAGACAAGTTGAGAGAAGGAGAGATAGGGAGGAGACAAGTTGAGAGAAGGAGAGATAGGGAGGAGACAAGTTGAGGGAGGGAGAGATAGGGAGGAGACAAGTTGAGGGAGGGAGAGACAGGGAGGAGACAAGTTGAGAGAAGGAGAGATAGGGAGGAGACAAGTTGAGAGAGGGAGAGATAGGGAGGAGACAAGTTGAGACAGGGAGAGACAAGTTAAGAGAGAGAGACAAGTTAAGAGAGAGAGACAGGAGAAGTCAAGCTGAGAGAAGGAGAGACAGGGAGGAGACAGGAAGAGACAGTTGAGAGAAGGAGAGACAGACAGGAGAAGACAAGTTGAGAGAAGGAGAGATAGGGAAGAGACAAGTTGAGAGAGGGACTGGAGAAGCTACGGAACTATCTGAACGGATCACTTGACTGTCAGTGCTCACCGTGATGCCTCGTTGGTAGTACGATGGCTTCTTCAGCGCAAGTTGTTGCTAGCAATCCCATGCGTTGCTGGTTGCAGGCCCCAAGCCCCTGAAGAGGTTCACGCCCCCTCCCGACTGCGAGCTCAACAGAGATTCCGGCTCGTCGGATGAGGAGTCCGAGGAGGAGGAGGAAGAAGAGGAGGAGGAGGAGGAGACCAACCCCAACATCATCCGCGCCTCGGACAAGATCGAGGACGAGTTCCTCAAACAGGCAAGTGAACCAGCAGCTTACCTCGCTGGACCCGCGGGAACCTGCGGCTCACTAACGCGCCGTCTCGTTGTCCAGGCCCAGACAGCTGCCGTGCGAGCCAAGTCGCTGCGTGCCAAGTTCGAGCGGTGGGAGGAGCGGGAGGTGGAGAGGGAGCGGGAGGAGGAGAGGGAGCGGTCCGAGGAGCAAGCCGACCAGTCCAGCCTCGACACCACCAAGTCCCTGCGCGCCAGGTTCGAGTCCATGAACAGCGACCCGCAGCTCAAGGACAAGGTCAACAGGCCAAAGGTCAACAGATTCGTGGTGAGTCCCGGCACAAGCCAACTATAACCGCACTTTCCTCATAACGGCGCACACACTTTTTATAATGTTGTACAAATTATTTTCTAGTTGAAGTAAAATTGATTTTTTGTCAGTTTGTTTCCGTGTTTGATTTGTAGAATAGGAAGGCTGACGCGTGGCAACACTGAGGACAACGTTGTTAGTGACATGACGTGTTCTTGTTCGGAATCAAGCTTGAGAATCTCAGTAAACCCTCTTCGTTTAATTCAATCGACCCAAAGACACCCATTTCGAATAATAATAGCTTCTATTGTGGAAATATTCAACATTGAGGTTATGAGTCAGAACTCTGAGAGACCAACTGTGATCTGAATCATCAGAGCTTTGAATCAACGAGGGTTTACTGTACGATGTCTAGCTGTGACGTAGATAGCAGCGCAAGTCACGTTTGTTGTTCCCGCAGCGTCTGTCCTCAGTGGTGTGATGCGAGCACGGTCTAGGACAGAGAGGTCTTGTAACGAAGCTGTCTCGGCTGATAACAGCGCTGCTAGTTCCAACAACATCCGTGCGTAACGCCAGGTGACAAGAGCTCTACGCGCGCACCTGATGTACGTCATGTTGGCGGCAAGACAGGTGACTGGCCTCTTGTCACCTAGCGTTCCGCACGGGTCTTGGTGGAACTAGCAGCGCTGTTGTTACGATGCAGTTATACCGACTGACTTGAACATAGTATAAAGAAGGTGTGCCGACTCAGTCTTCCAATTGAAGCATTTCCGCCGTCATAGAGGTCCCACCATTACTTCCATACTGATCTGCTGAACACGGCTCAACAGGTACCGTACCAACAGGTGCTCACCGGTACCGTAGCCACTCAGTCTCGTCTAGTTCACAAGAGAGTCCGCTAGGGTAGATGGGACCTTGGCTCTGATCTGACAACAAGGAACCACCAATGCCCGTCATGTTATTAGTATGGGAGTCGTCACACCTTCTTTATATGATGGTAAAGTCAGTTGGTATCAGTACATGGTGGTACGAGACAGCTTGGTTACGAGACCGCTGTGTTCTGGACCGTGGACGCGAGCTAGGAACGCGTTGATTTGCATGATGCGGAGGATCTGTCGCTACGTAGACAGCAGTGAAACCTCGAGGATAAAACAGCAGCGGTTACAACGCTGGCGGGCGGGACAAGTGAACGGCAGTACACCTTTCACTCCATCGGTACTGCATGCAAGTCTCGTTTATACACGCTGCTCATACAATACAGATATTCATCTTTACTTTTACTTTAACTGGAATGAAAAGTATATCAACTCAAATATAATATTATGCCTCGATTAATGTGACATTCTATTTTTGTGAATTCAATCAGTTTTAAAGTAATACATCAATGATTTTCACTACATTCTTGGTACTCATTGACGTATTACCTTGAGACCAATTGAATTCACAAAAATATAAAGTCATATTAATTGAAGAGCCTACAATCATATTAGACTTGATATATTCTTCATTGAATTACACACTGGTTTGTGAACACGCAGAGTTTCTACCAATCAACTCAACGTTGATCATTTCCTTGATTGAGTCTTTCTCGTGCAGAGTGGGTGTTTCCAGGTCCGCTGAATTCAATCAAAGAGGTTTCACTGTGTTATCTTTATTGTTATTATTTGTTAGGCGAGACTAACACGTTTGTAGTGAGCACGATTGTTGCGTTGCGTGTGTTTGTGTTTTATAACCGCTCGTGTTTGTGCGCGTGACTGGCGGCCGAGGGTTGACGTTACACTTGCGTTCTGCTCGAGGAAATCAAAACAACACGTAGAGTGTGAACGTGAACAGAACGGTGCAGAAGAAGAGTTGCCAAAAGAGTTGATATTCACGTTGGCAAAACTTCAACAGATAATCAATTGATTCAATTGACTGTCAAGCAAACAGAAAGCTCAGAGCAATGTTTCGTTCAATAGTAGTTCCGAGTCCTCTTCTGTATTGTGACGTGGACAGTGCTCGGGTTCTATTGTGTCCATACAGACTCGGGTATGCCTACGTCATGACTAGTGGGCTCTGGAGGACAGAACAAATTGAGACGATGATTTCTAGTTTTCTCTCAAATTGATATGGGCATTATTCATTAAAG
Organism: Brachyptera putata; assembly: GCA_907164805.1. Classification (NCBI taxonomy): domain Eukaryota; kingdom Metazoa; phylum Arthropoda; class Insecta; order Plecoptera; family Taeniopterygidae; genus Brachyptera; species Brachyptera putata. The sequence goes on along the minus strand of OU015474.1, from coordinate 179,744 downwards.
TCTGGTTTCAGGGCTGTGATGTCCTTTAATAAGGAGAGGAACGATGTAATGCCAACTTGTATTCAAACGTCATTTAGAGAAAATTACGTACATTTCTACCTTTCAACTGGACCAGTAGGTCTATATCATGTGTAACGTCAGCCCTGGTATCTGCCTGCCGACGACCTAGAGGCCCTAGAGGCCCTAGAGACCGCGAGCTGCGTAGCGGCATTTCAAGCGTACAGCCGCGTGCGTCGGTAGCGTTGGAACACCTGAAGCTATTAGCTAGCGGCACCGCGTTCGGCGGACGTATCGAGGAGGAGCTTACTGAGACCAGTGGCTAGCACGCTGAACCGGGGTTCGATTCCCACCGTGGTCAACCATCTTGGTTTCTCTCTGTCGTTAAAGTCAATACTGGGATGGTTCCTTAATAACAGACCATGACCAACTCATTCGCAATGTCCAAAAACAGCTAATAAAATAACCTCTTATCTCATCATCCCATTGTGTCATATATCATTCACCGACGCCAAAAGATCGTAGTTATCAGTACAGCGCATCGGCAAACCCAATAAAAAATGTAACTAAATAAGAATTTTTCATCTCCGTGTTCTGTCAACGGCTCTCCACCACGAGTAGGCCTATCTACTTGTGAACCTCGGTAAGCTGCTCTCTCTTTCCCTTTCACCCAATACATAAATAAATAATTAGCAAGCCATGACAGCAGTTAGACGTTGAATAAAACTGTCGACGTTAGCACATAGGACGCCACGAGGTGATTAGTTTCCCGCGTTGCCGCTAGGGTCAGGTGTCGCCACTTGTCTGGCTGATCCCGTTACCACAGTCACGATCCCCGTCCGTTGTCACGGTAACCGCACGCTTGAAATGCCGTCGCGCCCCGTACTTCGACCGCCGCTTTCAACCAATCACAGAGAAGAATGAAGACTCCGCATGACAAGTAGTACAAGCATCTCATTATTATTATTATTATTATTATTATTATTTGCTGATTGTCGTTTGCCTCTGCTTCGCACTAACGTAGCACACTTCCTGCATGTCTCGCCAGCCAATCACAGCGCAGCAAGTCGTCAGCTGATGACTTCTGAACGGTACGAGATAACATATACTAATACAAGGGACAGATATTTCTAATACCTTCCAGATGGTATCTTAGGTAAATACTACACTGGGTTCTAGTAAAGTGAAGCAGGCGTCAGGTTCTAGTAAAGTGAAGCAGGCGCCAGGTTCTAGTAAAGTGAAGCAGGCGCCAGGTTCTAGTAGAGTGAAGCAGGCGCCAGGTTCTAGTAAAGTGAAGCAGGCGCCAGGTTCTAGTAAGCAGCGCCAGGTAGTACAGTGAAGCTAGGCGCCAGTTCTAGTAAGTGGGGGGTAGTAAAGTGAAGCAGGCGCCAGGTTCTAGTAAAGTGAAGTAGGCGCCAGGTTCTAGTAGAGTGAAGTAGGCACTAACGATGTTTCTCTGTCCTAGTAACCGCCACTCAGCCGCATCAAGTAATCAACAAGCAATCTACGAGAAGAAGACGAGAAGATGGAATCCATGTGCCAACCTAACCAAAACAAATATCACAGAACACAGTCGCCTCTAGGCCAAGCCAGGTGTACAAACCTAACGTCGACCGTGGCTCTCTGCCAGCGTAGAACAGACGGGGGAATGAGGGGAAGTTATTTTTAAACAGGCTCGGAAAACTTGAATGTGTTTCGTTTGCTATCGGGTGTTTGACGGTTGACCAGTTGGCCACCAGATGGAGTTGTAGGGCTCGCTTGGATCGCTCGAGACTCGGCTAGTTGTTACGTCGTCGTGAGAGAGAGAGAGAGAGAGAGAGAGAGTGTCTCGAGCGAACCGAACGCATCCCGCGTATTGTTTTAATCCTCATCGGGCGCTATTACTTAACGGCTTGTTAGCTCTTGTTTGTGGTAACGGAGCGCTAGGTGTTGTGTGTGTTAGTGTAGTGGATCTTGTTGACGCTGGAGCGCTGCGTTAGCGCCGTTCTGTTGCCACGCTGGCGCGGGGAACCAAACTCACGGAAGCCGCTGATCAAGGTAACTCTCGGCGAACGTTGCTCAACGTCAACACGGCGTAGGTATTTGTGTCTCGGCAGCAACTTCACACCAGGAAGTTTACGCCATATTGGACATTTCCTAAGGAATTCATTCTATTTTTACATCCCTAATGTATAATTATAGAAGGCCTTGCTTGGAAGCTATTGTTGTAAATGTCCAATATGGCCGCCGAGATCGGAACGGGCATGTCGCTGGGCGTTATGTATCTCGGTGAACTAATATATACCATTAAAGAAAAAAGATAAGAAGATACCCGAAATTTGGAATACAAAATACGTATCTTGCAAATGTTGTGTTTGTTATACAAAGTACGTTGTACGTAGTTATCAAGCGCAATACAAAGTACGTTGTACGTAGTTATCAAGCGCAATACAAAGTGTTGTAATGATGAACACCGACGTTGCGACGGCAGTAGCGGTATCCGATTGGTCGAGTGAGGCCACATTACGCTACAGGCTTGGCAAGAACCCGGGTTTATTGGGGTTAAAATCACTAAGTCACACATGTGTTATAATTTAATGAATATGGCACATGCAAAATTGAAAACAAAAATATCATGATGTCTTAATAAAATTACTTTGTTGAAATAATCAAGATTAGAACAATAGATGTTGAATTTCTAATTTGGTATTTAAATTGGAAACTACGGAGAAACTAGGTTAGAGGCTAAGTCTTGAACACTACCCACTAGTGACACCTGGTAGGGCCTACCTAGATAGAGAACCAATATTCAAATAATAAGTAACAAACATTTATATAATGAGTAATGCATAGAATTAAAAACCCGTTAGTGGGTATTTAAACGGGGTTTTTCAAGGTGGGTAATACCTGGGTAGTTACTTGCCAACCCTGTTGCGCTAGCTCCGTGCATGTCCTGGGTTCGGTCCCCCGTCGCAGCAAAGCCACGCAGCCATCTTCACGTTAGTATGGAGTCGGAAACAAACACCAACAAAAAGAGTTCTTTAATCATTTTTTCATGTATAATTCTACGGTAATATTTCTAGTGATAACTCCTTTTTAAGTTATTGTTTAGATTTTCAAGGCAATTTATTCATTAGCAAGTTAATAGATGAGGTAAGTCATTAAGAATAATATATCTTGTACCTAAATATATTATTGTAATTAATTATTATATATATTGAATGTTTAAAAAGTGCCAAAAAAAAAGTTTTTGTATTAAATAAATTTTGTGTTGGTGTAGATTTGAAATAAAGACGATTGTTCAATTTCTCCGGACGGTATTTTACGTCGTGTTTTGTTTCCCGCCCTGAAAGTCCTGGTGGCCGTCCGACTGTATTGTTCCGAGTTCCCAGTCTTGTTCCAGTCTTGCGTCTATCCTCTGCTTCTTCTCTTCCTACGAGTTCCCTCCACCGTTCTCTATCCTCCCACCGTCTCTCGTCTACCACTTCCTCCTCGGTTGACTACCCCACACTTCACTCCCTCCTGCCACTTCTCTCTTGGTCTTCCGACTCTTCTCTCAGCTCCATTGTTTTCTGCTATCTCAAACATTGCTCTCGGTATTCTCTCCTTTTCCATTCGTCGCATATGCCCGTACCACCTAACTAAGTCTCTCTTTCCATTTTAAACGGTGGATATCCCAATAAACCAGGATGAAAAAATCAAATTCATCTTGATCAAATCTTCATCCATTTTCACATCTTTAGAGTAGGTTAAAATGTGTATGTAAACCTTCGAACGTAATGTAAGCCTCTTGAGTAGACTTGACGTGAACGGTATTTGAATGGTTGATATTGTCAGGGTGGTTGTCATGGTAACAAGGTTGTATTGGCCAATGAGATGAGGTCAGTTTCTCGGGTATTTCAGAGTGTATTATATAAGGTGTTCAAAGCACCGAGTTGGCACCTGAACCCAGAAGGGCGCGGGTTCGAGTCCCGCTGTTGGCAGACGTCCGTTCGTAGCTTCATGTACCCCAGCTGTTTCACGTCCATTCTCCTTTCAAAGCTTCGTAGCTTCATTTATATGCGTTCATTTGTATCTTTGTAGCTTCACCTATACGCGTTCATTTGTATCTTCGTAGCTTCACCATGTTCATGATAATCATGTGTCGTGGAGCTTTTTCTGTCAGCATGAGTATTTTTTTATAGCCAAGAATATATTGGAGGGGACTTTGATATTAATTGATTTATTATTTTGGTTTTAATATTTGTTATATCAATGATATTTTTGATTATTAGCCCCAATTTATTTTATCAGGATGAGATGGATTAGGGCTTGTTTCTTATTATCTGCAGCTGTAACTACTCGCTTGATTGTCAACATCAAGTAGGCGTGAGCCATCATTTCCTCTCTAGTTGTATGGCCCATGCCTCTGTCGGCTTCTAATCGGTCTCGTGTTGGTAGGACATCCAGACGTCGTGCGCAGAGTTCTGTGCCACGTGCGAGAAGAAGGTGTACCACCTGGAGAAGGTGGAGACCGGCGGCAAGATATTCCACAAGAACTGTTTCCGCTGCCTCCAGTGTAACTGCGTGCTGAGGTGAGTCCTCCGACCACAAGCTTACCTCTCGAACCTCTCGAACTTACTCTTCAGTTGTAGCAACTCGACGCAGGAATCTTGAAACTACCGTTTACACTACTCGGTCAGTTGAAAGGTGTTGAATGTGACCAGGATTTAGCTGAACAAGCGTATCTTGCATTCAGTATGAGTTCGAACGGAAATGGTGTACAAATAATTCAATTTAAATGTAAATTTGATTTTAATTTGTGTTTGTAAACAACTAATTGCGTCTGGTCTGTGTTTGTGTGTTGCAAGTTGCGTCTGGTCTGTGTTTGTGTGTTGTAAGTTGCGTCTGGTGTGTTCGCAGGATGGACACGTACACGTTGAACAGCGGCAAGCTGTACTGCATCCCGCACTTCAAGCAGATCTTCTTCGCCAAGGGCAACTACGAGGAGGGGTTCGGCATCGACCAGCACAAGCGCAAGTGGGCGTCGGCCAAGTCCAACGACATCCTGCTGACCCTCACCGCGCAGGAACACTAGCCTGCGCTCGGCTCTCATAACCTCACTTGTGTCTCATAACCTCACTTATCTCTCATAACCTCACTTATCTCTCTCCTGACATAACCTCACTTATCTCTCTCCTGACATAACCTCATTTATCTCTCTCCTGACATAACCTCACTTATCTCTCTCCTGACATAACCTAACGTCATAGACGAGACATAACCGCACTTCATTGACGAGACATAGTTCACTTCATACCCTGACATAACCTCTCTTTCCCATTCACAGGTTACACATTTGTTTACTGCCTTCATCCAAACAACCTGAATTTGTGTTCATCTGACGTCAATAAACTAGCCGTCTGTTCTGTGTAGTATGTCACACATTTTTTTATCATTATTAACAATCATGTAGAGTATGAATCTGACATGTGACGTATCCATTAGTTGACGTTCTACTGCCATCTCTCTCGCTCTCATCTGCTGCACTCACCGCGTAGAACCTCGTAGTCTGCTACTAACAACGTACTTAATAGTTTCAACGAGGGTTTTAGTCTCGGTCTCGACTGCCTGAAACGTCCAATAGAGTGCGCTAACATCCGTTCTGTATGCCCAACGGAATGGAGTCAAATCGGTGAATCGTAGCTTTTATTTTCTCACAAGAGAATTAGGACGAGTTCTAAAACCTGAGTTGAGACCGCGGAACTCTCCCCGGGTTCCGTACTACTAACTACAGCCTCGTAGTCCGCTACTAACCGCCCCTACATAACCGCACTTATCGTACTTACCAAGCAACTAGCGTACTTACATCCATGATAATCAACTTTAGATTCAATTAGCTCGTATCAAACGTGATGTAATTTATTTTGTGAGTGTTTTAACGTTAACATTATATTGGTCATTGTATTTAAACAATATATTATAACATATCGTCGCTGTTTTGCCGTAAGGGCCTAATTATTGATTTTAGAGAAATGCGTTTTTACTTTTTTTATATTATTTTGTTTGTATAAATGTCCGGCGTACTTTTGTTTGCCAAAGGGCATTTCTCTACAGTGATAAATTAGAAAATGATAAGCATTACAAGTTTGTAAAATTGTTCAGTTTCTATTGCGTCAACTGTGAAAAGGGCCTAACTTCCATGAAAGAAATGTTAACAAGTTCGGAGGGTCTATCTGTATTGTACGCTCCAAGATTATCTGCCACAAAGGCCTATCTACTGATACCAGCAGATGGGCTTGGTCACAAAATATGTAATCAAAGCGTTTTATAATCAATGACCCAACTAAATATTCATATATTATGAACAAAGCAAGTTGTTTTGACAATTTTTGGTACCAATATATAGGCGGTACTTGGAAAAAATCAAATTGTATCTCCTGAACAATTTGGAAAATGGCAGTAAGGGCCTTCTGGCAAAACACCGACGGTATTTTCTCCTAATATTAATGAGTATTTTTATGAAACGGACAGGATTTGGTGTTTGTTTGAGGATTCGGAAGACAGAAGGACTTTTTAAAGATTATCTTGTGTATATATAGATATAATTAGAGCTTGTAATGTTTAAATGATATTCTTTTAGTGATTTTTTATGTTAAATATTATGTAATATACGAGAAATAAATTTCAGTCATAATTAAACAACAGTGTAAAGTCAGCTGCAAGAAACACGAACGTGCCATGTAGACAATCTACACCGTTGCTCTTGGTGCCACATTCACTTCGGTCACCTATAATCCCACACGACTTCCCTTCATTTGTACATCTTACGTTCCACGTTGATCAGTGGCTAGCACGCTGAACCGTCATTCAGGACCTTGACCTACTACATGTCCTGCTAGTGCTGGCTAGCTCCACGAGACTAGGGCTGTGATTGGTTAATATCTACTACACAAGCTACCTGTCATGGCAACATCTCTAGTCTCCGTGAATTGCCATTGTTGTCAGCACAGAATCCTGGCCCTGATCTTGAGGTGGGCAGTGAAATGTGATGAATTATTGCAGTCCAAGAGACCGTGACTTTGTTATCATAATATATTGTCATTGTTGGTAGCTTCTTAGTAAACATTAACCAATCACAGTCCTAGCCTAGCTAGCCCTAGTAGGCCTACTAGCACGTTGTCGTGAGTGGTTTACCAGGCTAGATGTTACGAATGCGTTCCGACTCGATGGTTATTGTAGAGGAACGCTGCCAGTGTACAAGGTGGGTGGAGCTGCTAGAACGGACGCCAAGAAGATTGAGCTGAAGAGCCTGCGGTGAATTCTCCGAGAAGTGCAATAGGATAGAATAGTTTTTAATTGGTTACATTCCATTATACTTTGTATTCAGTACAGGTTGGTCATTGAAACCAATGTCATGGTAAGATCAGAAAATATTTCTGTATTCTGAATTACGTTTTCAACAAATGATTGGGAATGAAATAGATTGGCTTAATATAATAATACTATTAGGCCTACATTTTGTTTCTAGTATAAACTAAATTGATTAATTTAAAATCAAATAATTGAACAACAAAAAACAACTCGAATAAAGTGAATATGAAATGGAACGAAAAGAAAATTAAACAAAATGGATTTTGAAATAGTTTTACTTCATAAATAATTTCATTTTTCCAAGATGATGTCTACAAGTAGTATGGTTTAATATCTGGTGCCGTATTTATATTTACAAGATATTACTGCTGTAAATTGTCAACAGCTCACAGGGCAAAATGTAAATTCTTATAATGCTGGGATACTAACCGCGTTGTCTAATCAAATTGGAGACAGAAAGAACAGACAACAAATAATAATATTAATTCTGATGCGAGCTTCCCCCTTGTCTCGGGCAACTAGCGTTACAGCACTGAAGTCACCGGCCGCCCTTGGTAGCTCAGTCAGCAGAGGCACGCTTCAGGAACTGAAGTCACCGTCGGGCGTAGGTTCGAGTCCTGAAGGGCTATTTTGTTTTGTACATTGTAGATTATAAGTACACTTATGTATAGAGATAACAATTACATTATGACTGTACAAGTATGGAAACATGTCAACTGATAAAAACAGCATTATATTATAATTGTCACTTGATGCTCAGACAATAGTTGCTTGCTTTGTACTCGTTCAAGTTATAAAAAGCGTGGGACATGAGACATTGCTTAGCTTGAAGCATAAAGTCACGACTTCAGCTGTCTTTCAGTTTCCCAGGCAAGGCATTGTAAATAGATATCCGGCTACTCTGGCGACACGATCATAAAACAAGAAATTGTGGCAAACTGTCGATTCCAATACGTAACGAAGTGCGTATCCATGAAAGAACGCTCGTTATGTACGCCAGAAATTATTCAATCACTCACCAAAGGGAAGACAGACTGTATCAAGTGCATGAATATTATTAAAAACATACTTCTAAATCATTCAACGTGTAATGTCAAAAATATTTTTTAATTTTTATTCCATTGCATTCAGTCAATTTATTGTATTGTGTCATTTTAGTTATTGTGACGAATCATTTAGTGTTACATTGGTCTTTTTCAGTAAATTCTGACATGTGTATACTGACACAAATGAATATTTGCATTCCTTGTGATGTAACATAATATAAATGAATATTAAATAAACAATAGATAATTATATTTAAACTTTTCAAATATAATAGTAAGACGAAGTGCTGACAACATGATAAAAAACAGATGTGAAAGTCAGAAAGTGTGCCAGTAGGCCAGTCCTGCATCTAACCTTGAAACTGCGCAACATCTGTTGATAATTTAATTACCAGCTTACCTGTTACTTGATTCGATTAGACACTTACTAATCACTGGTCATAGATTCTGTATCCCACATCGTCATGTATAGATTGTGAGCAGAGCTTAGCTGGTAAGTAGTTATACGTAGACCTAGGATAATATGAGGACAGAATATTTTGAGGTTAAATTTCGTCTAGGCCCTAGGTCCTACTAAGCTGTACCAGGATTCCAGGTGTCAGTGCCTAACACCTAGTGAAAGTGATGGCCTAGGCCTACCTCTCTCACACTGTAAGACTTATTGACACTGAAATTTTCAATCGAGATGAACTAATACATGCGCAGCCCAGAGGCTAATAGCCATTAGGCGTAGGCCAATAGTCATCTTTACCAAATAACACGAAGTGATAATCCCAAGAAGAGCCTAGTCAAGGATCTTTGGATGTAACAGATTTCATTTATGCCTAGTGTGATTGATCGATTATAGAAAGGACACAATGTAGTCACGTACATAGTAGGCCTAGCCGTTGAACCCAATGTTCAACCTTTTCAATTGATTATATAGAGATTACTCTGTTACGATAGGCCTAGGGCCATTAAGCTTAGGGGGCCAAGCTCCAAGCTTAACATTCAGAGAAATGTGCATTTGTTCATAGTCTTCAAATGACAGTGGGGTTAGTTTATAGTGTGTAGGTGTGTGAAGGCATGAATGAATGGTCTCAGCATGTCTTCTGGTTGTGTTGTAGATTGCGCTGGTATGGCCAGGCTCTGAGGATGTCGCTGAAGCCTCCGCTGGGGCTGTGCCGCTCCAAGGCGTCTCTGGTCATGTTCGGCTTGGCCGTCGCCTGCCTGCTCGCAGTCCTGCTGTTCAACAACCGAGCCGCTAAACCCGAGGTGGCTCACGTCTACCACAGCGAGCCTGTACGCGAGTACGTCACGCCGGTAGTCACGCAGCACGACGGTGAGTCAAACGCATTTACTCTCCTTCTCTCGCTTGCTACAACAACTCAGTCTATCAGCTGACAGAATACTTTTTTTTTTAATAACATCGAAACTTGATACAAAATCATTGTTCCCCAATCAAGGCTGGATGAAAAATAGGATTGTTTGGACGGGGTACCACAAGGGCGATCTTACCACCCCATTTTAATTTCATTAAAACCAATGAACCATTGAGAAAACCAAAAGTATGTAGGGTGGCCTAGGCCTATACATCCTTGTGAAATATTTAGATTTGATAGTCTATTTCATTCATGCTTAATTCCTACATCTGTGCCCATAGACACAGTGAAACTTGTTCTACGTAATATGTGACTGTTACTGTAGTATATTGCCATGACGGGTAGCTTATGCATCCCGGAGCTAACAACTGGTCTTGTTCCAGAGCTGAACGGTCCGTTGGTGCGGATGGACGACCCCAGGCTGGTTGCTAGGTTACGGGACAAGTTCCTGGTCCCCCCGCCGCCCCCCAGCGTGCCTCTCAACCTCACCAACCCCTGGCTGTACGACACGTCCATGGGTCAGGCCACCATGATCAAGCAGCTGTTGCGGAAACAGGTAGCTTTCTTTGTCTTTCTCGTCGAGTTTTGTATCGACTACGGCTATATACACATTATACTACGTAAACTCGCAATGTGAATTTCATAATTAGTTGGTGTTCAGCTCCATCTGTGGGCGATAATTCAAAAATGCTATCTACACCAACGCCACTGAGTGGCAGTCGGAGGAACTACGCGAGCTATTATAGAGTTCTTAAACTATAGGCTCGTGGGTAAATTTAACTCAAGGCAATGTATAAATAAGCTTATATTCATAAATAACTCATCAAAATAAGATAGATGTATATCAATACATTATTTAATGGAGCCCCTTTTTGAAGATGAAAAAATGTGTCCTATCTGATTGTATTTATTCATTTATTGTATGTATTGAACGTGTCCAGCGCAACGGTTTCTACGTGGAATGCGGAGCGTTGGACGGAGAGACGCGTTCCAACTCGCTGGTGTTTGAGAGGCTGTACAACTGGACCGGGCTGCTGATCGAGGCCGATCCTCTCAACTTCCGAGAGGCGGTCTACAAGCGGCGGCGGGCGTACCTCTCTCCCTCCTGCCTCAGCATCACGCCTTACCCCACAGTCGTGAGTACACAGCCAGTTGCTGGCCGCATACGGTTCAAACACGTCAGAAATAAATCTCTTTGAAAACAACTGTGTTTCCTTGTTTTTAGAATTACGAAATCTCATACCGTTCAAATCACCAACAAACTGATATATATATATGTCTCAAGACCCAGATAACCAATACGATTGTGCCAGGGGGTGTTTCCACCACTTCTTCTTGGGCAGTCTTCTTATCAGTCGGTTCCTGCCAGGTCTGACTTCTTCCTCTTCTTCACTACTACTATCCTCTGCTTCGTCTTTTCTTCCTACGAGTTCCCTCCACCGTTCTCTATCCTCCCACCATCTCTCGTCTACCACTTCCTCCTCGGTTGACTACCCCACACTTCACTCCCTCCTGCCACTTCTCTCTTGGTCTTCCGACTCTTCTCTCAGCTCCATTGTTTTCTGCTATCTCAAACATTGCTCTCGGTATTCTCTCCTTTTCCATTCGTCGCATATGCCCGTACCACCTAACTAAGTCTCTCTCTTTCCATTTCAAATGATGGCCTTTCCACTCCCACTTGGTTCTGATATTTCTGATTGATAATAATATAGTAATAATCAAACTGTGGTTCCAAATAATTGGACAGAGGGTGTTGTCCCACCATAACTAGGGCTAAACTTTTCAAAACCTTCTTCTTTCGTTACTACCAGCTTCCTCCACGACTCTCTGTCACTGATCACCTCCCCCCATATCCATCCTCTCTCACTTCACTCGCGGTCTTCCTGCTCTTCTCTTCACGCTCCCCGCTTCTTCAAATCCTCGTCTCGGAATCTTGTCCATGCTCATTCTCTTCATGTGCCCGAACCACCTCGGACGTTCTCTTCCAATCTTACATGTAAGTCTTTCCACTCCTAATGCCTTCATTATATCGGTGCTTCTCAGCTTGTCTAGTTTTGTTACTCCTTTGATACTTCTGAGGAATTTCATTTCTACTGCTTGTACCGTACTGGTGCTTAATGAAACAAAACGAGACTGACGTTCCGCTAATCGACTCGCCTGTAGTGTTAAGAATGAGTGGTTGTTTGCTTGCAGGTGTCGTTTGAGCAAGCCAGCAACGTGGGCAAGATCTCCGAGCATCCCGCGGGATTCAACGGTTCCGGGTACACGGACGTCCAGTGCTTCCCGCTCTACACGTACATGCTGGCGCTCAATCGGACCGTCGTGGACTACTTCAGCCTGGACGTCGAGGGCAGCGAGCTGGAGGTGCTGGAGACCGTCCCCTTCGACAAGCTGCACATCAAGGTCAGTGGGCGGGACAACAGCTGTCTGCGGTGGATTCTCTCGGCTGACGATCTGATCCAGCCACTGAGATCGCCACAGGCTCTACTGGACTCTACCTAATGAACTACTCAGAATAACGTGCTAGGCATGGCTAGCTCCAAGAGGCTAGGACTCTGATTGGTCAATGTTTACTAAAAAGCTACCAACAATGACAATATATTATGATAACAAAGTCACGGTCTCTTGGACTGCAATAATTCATCACATTTCACAGCCCAGCTCAAGATCAGGGTCAGGATTCTGTGCTGACAACAATGGCAATACATGGAGACTAGAGATGTTGCCATGACAGGTAGCTTGTGTAGTAGATATTAACCAATCACAGCACTAGTCTCGTGGAGCTAGCCAGCACTAGCAGGACATGTATTAGGTCAGGGTCCTGGGTTCTGATAGCCTGAGTAGTCCATGTAACATTGAAACATCGCCGCCTAGATCGTACACAAATGAGCTGAATGCCCGAGTAGTGTAATCGGTTTGATAGATCCGTGAGCTAGTTGCGTGTTGCCGTGGTAACCCCTCGCTCGTGTTGCAGGCGCTGTCGGTCGAGTTCATCCACGGGTCGCGGGGCAAGGAGCAGCTGCGCGCGTTCATGGAGCGGCGCGGCTATCAGCTGATGGGCGAGGTGACTCACTTCGACAACCTGGCCAACGACTTCATCTTCCTCAAGACGGGCGCCAGCTAGCCCCCCTAGCCCCCCCTCTAGCCCCCCTAGCCCCCTCAAGCCCCCCTAGCCCCCTCAAGCTGGCCAACGACTTCATCTTCCTCAAGACGGTCGACAGCTAGCCCCCCTAGCCCCCTCAAGCCCCCCTAGCCCCCTCAAGCTGGCCAACGACTTCATCTTCCTCAAGACGGGCGACAGCTAGCCCCCCTAGCCCCCCTAGTCCCCTCAAGCTGCGATGACCTGGCCACAACGCCAGCTGGCCGCCTGGACAGGCCGCGGAACACCAGTAGACATACTTGTGTGACTAGGAATATAGCCTGAGGCTTGGTATATGAATTGTGTGAGAAGGAAAGAGAGAACAGCAGCTTACCGAGGTTCACAAGCAGATAGGCCTACTCATGGTGGAGAGCCGTTGAGAGAACACAGCTTGTGTGTCTAAATCACCTCTGTGTTCTGTCAACGGCTGTCCACCACGAGTAGGCCCATCTACTTGTGAACCTCGCTAAGCTGCTGTTCTCTCTTTCCCTCTCACACAGTTCATACAATAGACATACTTGTGTGTATATCTGTGACTCGTGTGGAACGGAGTGTTGTGGCGTGCGAGGAACCCCGGTGTTATTTCATGTGGTGATCTTCAGGCAGCAAGCGTGTTTCTGTGATGTACTTGTTGCTAGAGGCCGACCGTGAAGTAGGACAGGCGTGTGAACGTTGGAGAAGAAGAGGAGCAGAAATATCCCGAACAAATCCGTTCCGTTTGGCCCAACATTTTCACTGTTGGCAATACGATGGCAGAGACTTTCTTGCTTCAACTATTCAAAGAAGTACCGTATCTTATCAAATAGGCTTACTTTCGTTCTACAATAAACATTTACATCTGCGTACTAGAGACTTGTATGTATTAAACGCTGTCAGGTGAAAATCGGCGGGAAAGATACTGAAAGTTCCTGTAACATTACAAGTATCTTGTCTTTTCAGCGTTGTTATTATAAAATTTGAATGATTTACATTTTCGACAAGTATTGTCTGCATCTTCTGATGTATTGTTCACTTGTTTTACGTTGATTCATGTCCGTGAAACCACCCTGGTGGGAGCTGTTGGCCCTACGGAGACTGGGAACGCCTTAGGACAGGATTCTCTGCTCTGCTCAGATCTGGCGTGGAGGTGTGAGCTCGGGAAACTTACGTTTATATCGTCATTTAATCCATTTCACGTCATTGTGTGTGGGTTGGTACGCACCCCAGTACTCGCAGTTAACAAGAATACATATTAATAGTATTAATAAAATAGGATTAGTTTTTGATTACAAATAAAATATAAAAACATGTGAGTATATAAGTCGTACATTTACAAGTATCTAAAAGAGTAACAAGCAACGATCTAGGCCGAGACTAATACGAGAAACTTGCAGCTAAACATTTACATGGGCAGTTAATACGTTCTTGCGTTGGCCCTACGTGGTGAATAACTCGAACGTTGTGAAGACGTTGTGATATTAATATTAACGTGACTTGTGCAACGACGATACAGTGACACCTCCGTGTATCGTCCAGCCAGCTGATCATTGTTCCCCGATTAGGGCTGGGAAGAAAGGTAGGATCGTTCGCACGAGTCATCTTGACACCCCGAAGGAATTCATCGTAATGTAACTCACGAGCAAACTCAACGAGGAAACAGATATATTTTCAATACCTTCAAGATGGTGTAAGTAATAACCATTTATCTCTAATCGCCTGATTGTCAGGTGTGCACGCTTAAAAATACACATTTGTCAAGCGTCTACACCTGACAATTAGTTATCACGTACACCATATGAAAGGTATTGAAAATCTCTCTGTTTCATCGTGTTGAGAATTTTGCTATCCTATACCGTTATCTAGTTCTAGTTCATCTTACTCAATTGCCTTGTTTCAGTTCTGTTTGTTATAACATTGGCAATGTTTGTGTTCCTTGTGTTATTTGATTGAACTATGACCTGTAGGCCGATGCCATATGTAATTCAATCAAATGACTTGGTGTGTCTAGGAAAATAGTCTGAGGCTTAATATATGAATTGCGTGAGAGGGAAAGAGAGAACAGCAGCTTACCGAGGTTCATAAGTAGATAGGCCTACTCGTGGTGGAGAGCCGTTGATAGAACGCAGAGATGATTCAGACATACGAGGTTTCGACTTTCCTGCTATTGCCTTGGTCACAGTACAGTAGAGTGCACAAGGCAATAACCGAAACGTCTAAAACCTCGTGTGTCTAAATCATCTCTGTGTTCTCTCAACGGCCCTCCACCACGAGTAGGTCTATCTACTTGTAAAGCTTGGTAAGCTGCTGTTCTCTCTCTCCCTGTCACCTAATTCATAACAGTCAGTCAAATGAAATCAATGCAGGAACGTTCGTCCCATCTGTCTGGGATTGGACGAAGTGAACTATAGAAGCAGGAACATGATGCGTCGATGATGTTTCAGAGGTGCTTACTCTGGTTCCAAGTAGTCGAATATTTTTCTACTGGATTTGTAAACTGTATTGCGCAGTTGCCAGGGTGATTGTTGAATCTCTGTCCGAGGGGTAGCCTCGTTGTTGACACAAACAAGCGTGCTGTCAACAATCACTCTCTTTATCTCTCTTGTGGCGGTACTAACTTGATGTGATTTGTTATCTAGATTATTAGGAATAAAGTGAATACAATGAAGTCTGTATTTGATAACAATGACACATACCCGCACGTGCTTTCCTTTCCTTAACAATCCATACATCTGTTCCAGCGATTATGTAGAATACATTTTTGAACCACGAAAGATTGTTGTTGTTGTAGAACGACTGTCTATATTCACTTGGCAGTAATGTATTGTTAGCAGTCTAAGATGAACAAACCTCGTCGCAGTAAGGACGTAGCGAGTTGAGTGGGACGAGGTATAGCCAGCTTTGTTCTGTTGATAGATTGAGTCCCGTGAAAATTATTGCTAGCTAAGACCGATGGTTAGGTGAAGACAGGTTAGGTGGAAGAGCAGTCACCCGATTGAACCTCGCCTGTTTCTGACTTGTAATGTTGCATACTTACATGATGAATAAAGACTATTCTATTCGATGGTGTCCGTCAGAATTGCGTTGACTTGCTCTCTTATGCATTTCAACATATTAATTAATTGTATCGATTATTGGGACAAATGTTTAAAAATGAACAGAAAATTGAATCCACATGACTGGTTTGACAGAAAATTTATGTTGATAGCACTGTCCCATGTGCTTTTTCTGTCTGTCAAAGTCTGCCAATTTTTGTCACAGCCTCCTTTTTGATTGGTTCTAACAGAACGATGTAAATGAAAAAGGCTGTGGTTTTTGTTGACATTTTTGTCAAAAGATGAAACTAGACGTTAATTTTAGGAATTGTGTATAATTTTACGTGATTTGTCAAGATATATCATAAGTGTGCTCTCGTTACTACAACGTCTACTTTCGTGGGGTGATTACTTCGTATTTCCATCGTCAGGTAAGACTGCAGCCAAGATTGCTAGGCCGAACTTAACCTAGAATTGTGCCAAAACAGACTGTGTTGATCTGTTACAACAACAATAAGGGCCTATTTCTCAAACAATTCACAAATATGTAGATAATTTGTATCATCCAGAGGAGCTAAAAGACAGTATGTCATCAGCTTGTCAATATATACAGTAGGGGAAAGTGGTATAAACCTATAGGCCTAGTGGGACAAAGAGCCTAGCCGCTTGCCTGTGGCTAGAAGCATTTTGAAAATATATAGGCCGACCTTATTACCACGAACGTTCGTGTAGGTCATGCCTACAGCTACCAATACTATCCTCACGAACGTTCTGTTCCGCCCGTACGTGTAATCTCTATTCGTTCGGGTCGTAGCAATATAGCCGAACCCTGCGGCCACTTCTATTCCGACGAACGGGTTCACGTAGTTCATTTGATTGCATGCAAACAGAGGACTCTGGCAATTTGATGATATACAGAGAAGGTAAATATGCCGTACCCCTTACCGGCCTGTTTTAGGGTTATGTTGAGTCATGGTAGATGATGGTTAGGGTTAGTAGTGCAGGGCATGAGCCCTAACATTACAATCTAGGTATCCATTCAACACAAAACCTTACCCCACGTAACCCTAATCGTCACTAAAAAACCAATAAACCTTCAAAATATTGACCTAACATAACCCTTAAACAGACCAGTAAGGGATGCGGCATATTTACCCACATAAAATCTACTTGCACAAGAAGTTTCTTCCATTTGTTTTGGTACCGCACTATATTTACTTGTGATATTGCCGCAGTGAATGGAAGCTTGGATGTTACTTGGTATAAAGCAACCCGCCGACGGGTAGGCCTGTACGTATAGTGGGGCACACAGGACTTGCGAGACTTGCAATTGACTATTCGGTCCTAGTCTGAGCATTTTGATTCTGTGTCAAGTTCTATCTTGTGCATTACCAAGTGACAAAGTCAATGATCTTCTGAACCTTCTGCAGAACAATGTGCGCAATAACGTATACGGTATATAGTTTTAATACTGATTTCAAGTTTCATTTTTATATTTTTACTAACATTGTTATAAGGTAGAGCAGTAGCTAGGAAATGCCAACACGGATTCGCACAACCCTACCTAAATCAAACGCAACTAACGTTGAAAGAAATGCTTCAGTCGATGAGTCCCTATACGGACGACCTGGGGGCCTCTTAGGTCCTCACAATCCTAGGGCCACATTCGCTATTCGCTCTCCTCATCCAAGAGAAAACTAGCGGCTATCATCTCAGTTGCTCAAGTTATAAATGATTTGTCTGTCCTCCAGGACCCGCCCACTTTACTGAGTCGTCATGTGAACAAGAAGGAAGGCAACAGAGACGGCCGTACGATGCACGTGGGAACAAGATGAACGCAACAGAGAGAACGACAAGAACAATGCCGGTAAAACGCAGTACAGTCTTGACGCAGTCGTTGTTGGCCCCAAGACACTTCTTAGATGAAAATAATTCATTCAGTTCAAAGATATTCAAAGAATTTGAAGAAAAACCTCTAAATCTTCCTCCTCCAACAAGAGTTGTATAATTAGGATGAATTTCATGATAGAGATTATCAGGTTGGGGCGTGCTTGGTTAGACATGTTAGAAGTTCTTATTTATTATCGGTTTCATTTTTATTATTGTTCACTTCTTATTCAAGTTCAAGTTCCTTACTCTTTACTGCCGGTGTATTACTCTGTTACTAGAACATTACCTGATAACGATATATACACGTTGAAAAATATGTACTACAATGTCAGCTAATAAAATACAAATACAAAAACTTTCAAATATGTCCGTTTAGCCAAATACGATCCATTCACGTTGGGTTTAACGGCGCTCTGTAATAATAGCTGTAATCTATTGGCGTTGGATGGTTGACCAATGGGATGATGAGATGAAGGTTTCTTAGGTAATGGGAATGAAGCGGTCGTGGCCTATATTGTAAGAACCATCCCGGCATTACATGCTACAGCTAGGTAGGCCACGATGGTAACGATGGACAAAGGGGATCGAACCGAGGCCCGATCTGCCCTCCCCTCAACTGAGCTTCAGCTATTTTTTATATGTGAATAATGATATTGTGTGTTTAATTACGGTATTTTGTTCGTTACAGCTGTCACGGCTCGTCGACATTGGACGATGGCAGTCCACGTATCAACTTGCGGGGCCGTTGAAGAAGGAAGAGAAGGCTACGAAGACGGCAGTACGACGACGCGGTGAGGACGAGGGAGAGAGAGGGAAGGAGGGAACAAGATGAACGCAACAGAGAGAACGACAAGAACAATGCCAGTAAGTAGGACAACACGGTTGTTATTTTTCGCAATCGTTGCAGTCTTTGAATGTCAGAAAACTGTCTGTTGAATTTCTCAGTTCTGTTGTTATGTATGTGTAATGTGATCAATTTGGAACACAAATCTGGTCTCAGTTTCAAAATTGAATTATATTTAAAGATTTTAGAGCGAAAATCAACTTAGTACTATTTACCATGGTAGGGCCCATATACAATTTTAGAATCCTTGTAATTACTTTGAATAGAAGGGAATTGAAAAAATTTCAATGGAATTGAGTTCTTGAAATGCCCTTCCGTCTTCCTACCAAATTTGAGACAAATCGAAAATCAAAATTTTTTGCCTTTTTTACTTCTTTCAAATTTGATTTCTGACGTCAATTTTGATTTAAATGAAATTTTCGAAAGAATATTTTTTCTTCAGAATTGAATCTTCTTGCTGAATATGTACACATAATTGCACAATTGTCGTTATGCCAAAACACCGTTCTGAAAGTTGCCTGAAAATGTCTGTTTTTTGATAAATCAGCGTCGATTTTCTTGGCATCCGCTAGGGCAATCCTAACGGAACTTTCTAATGATTTAAAGATCCCAAGGTTATGGTCATAAAAAAATACTAGAACATCATAGGTCTCACCAGTTCATGGGAATTAATTGCGAAAGGTCAAAAAGTACCTTAGTAACCCCTGTGCTTTTTGGTGATTTTTTTTGGGGGTCTGAAATTTTTGGTTGAATTTCCCAGTTCTATTGTTATGTATGTGTAATGTGATCAATTTGGAACACAAATCTGGTCTCAGTTTCAAAATTGAGTTTCATTTAAAGATTTTAGAGCAAAAATCAACTTGGTATTATTTACCATGGTTAGGGCCCATACAATTTTACTATTTTAGAATCCTTGTAATTACTTTGAAAAAGAGAAAATTAGAAAATTTTCAATGGAATTGAGTTTTTGAAATGCCCTTCCGTCTTCCTACCAAATTTTAGACAAATCAAAAATCAAAATTTTTTGCCTTTTTTACTTCTTTCAAATTTGATTTCTGACGTCAATTTTGATTTTATTAAAATTTTCGAAAGAATATTTTTTCTTCAGAATTGAATCTTCTTGCTGAATATGTACACATAATTGCACAATTGTCGTTATGCCAAAACACCGTTCTGAAAGTTGCCTGAAAATGTCCGTTTTTTGATAAATCAGCGTCGATTTTCTTGGCATCCGCTAGGGCAATCCTAACGGAACTTTCTGATGATTTAAAGATCCTAAAGTTATGATTACAAAAAAATACTAGAACATCATAGGTCTCACCAGTTCATGGGAATTAATTGCGAAAGGTCAAAAAGTACCTTAGTAACCCCTGTGCTTTTTGGTGATTTTTTTTGGGGTCTGAAATTTTTGGTTGAATTTCCCAGTTCTATTGTTATGTATGTGTAATGTGATCAATTTGGAACACAAATCTGGTCTCAGTTTTGAAATTGAATAATATTTAAAGATTTTAGAGCAAAAATCAACTTAGTACTATTTACCATGGTAGGGCCCATATACAATTTTAGAATCCTTGTAATTACTTTGAATAGAAGGAAATTGTTAAAATTTCAATGGAATTGAGTTTTTGAAATGCCCTTCCATCTTCCTACCAAATTTGAGACAAATCAAAAATCAAAATTTTTTGCCTTTTTTACTTCTTTCAAATTTGATTTCTGACGTCAATTTTGATTTTATTAAAATTTTCGAAAGAATATTTTTTCTTCAGAATTGAATCTTCTTGCTGAATATGTACACATAATTGCACAATTGTCGTTATGCCAAAACACCGTTCTGAAAGTTGCCTGAAAATGTCTGTTTTTTGATAAATCAGCGTCGATTTTCTTGGCATCCGCTAGGGCAATCCTAACGGAACTTTCTAATGATTTGAAGATCCCAAGGTTATGGTCATAAAAAAATACTAGAACATCATAGGTCTCACCAGTTCATGGGAATTAATTGCGAAAGGTCAAAAAGTACCTTAGTAAACCCCTGTGCTTTTTGGTGATTTTTTTTTGGGGTCTGAAATTTTTGGTTGAATTTCCCAGTTCTATTGTTATGTATGTGTAATGTGATCAATTTGGAACACAAATCTGGTCTCAGTTTCAAAATTGAGTTTCATTTAAAGATTTTAGAGCAAAAATCAACTTGGTATTATTTACCATGGTTAGGGCCCATATACAATTTTATTATTTCAGAATCCTTGTAATTACTTTGAAAAAGAGAAAATTAGAAAATTTTCAATGGAATTGAGTTTTTGAAATGCCCTTCCGTCTTCCTACCAAATTTTAGACAAATCAAAAATCAAAATTTTTTGCCTTTTTTACTTCTTTCAAATTTGATTTCTGACGTCAATTTTGATTTTATTAAAATTTTCGAAAGAATATTTTTTCTTCAGAATTGAATCTTCTTGCTGAATATGTACACATAATTGCACAATTGTCGTTATGCCAAAACACCGTTCTGAAAGTTGCCTGAAAATGTCCGTTTTTTGATAAATCAGCGTCGATTTTCTTGGCATCCGCTAGAGCAATCCTAACGGAACTTTATGATGATTTAAAGATCCTAAAGTTATGATTACAAAAAAATACTAGAACATCATAAGTCTCACCAGTTCATGGGAATTAATTGCGAAAGGTCAAAAAGTACCTTAGTAACCCCTGTGCTTTTTGGTGATTTTTTTTTGGGGTCTGAAATTTTTGGTTGAATTTCCCAGTTCTATTGTTATGTATGTGTAATGTGATCAATTTGGAACACAAATCTGGTCTCAGTTTTGAAATTGAATAATATTTAAAGATTTTAGAGCAAAAATAACTTGGAGAATTTTGTAATTTTCAAAATTTGATTTGTCTCAAATTTGCTGTGAACATGAAGTAGCCCTTTTTAATGAATAATCGTTAGAAATGTTTGTAATCAATTGTATTTGAAGCAAGTTATTCACGTAATTAAAGCATCCTTCCTGTTTGCAGGCTGCAGCTTACCTTGAAGACTCCCTCCTTGGAGCATCGTGGCGACTACGAGGTAGCAGGTAATGCACCGTCATGTGCCTAATCTGACCCGTGTGCCGCCCGCACCCCCAGGTATGATCCAGCCTATTTGAAAATGATCCCCGAGCCGGGTAGGCCAGCCCAGAGTGGTTTGATCAGCGCCCCGTTGGCTCTAAACCAAGCTGATTAAAGCTCCACGACAGGAAATCATCTCCTCGAGCTTAAGCAATCGATGCCACACCCGAGCACGTGAATAAAAGGCTCACGGCGGTGAGGGGATTGATCTGGATCGCTCTTGGGTGAGACGTGCTACTCTTGCGTGTGAGATGGACTCGCACGAGCCTGCCTTGCATTCAAAGGTACATTGTCATACATCCAACCACCATCTAAGATTAGCTGTAGGCGTGTGGTGGAGACCTTGGCTTAGACCGTGCACGAGAGACTTGCGTAGCTTCCTCGGAAGCCACACGAGCCTCTCTGCATGGAATATTTCAAGGTCGAGCCCCCACACACTTATCAATCCCGCCACCGCCACCGCTGCGGGCGCCACGCGGGATACTAGGAGCCAAGGGATATCACACAAGTCAGAACACATCATGTTATTGTTACTTGTCATCAATTTATTGTCACATATTCTGTACAAGTTATATGAATAAATCGTTCAATCAGAAGATATTTGTTAACACATTATTATCACACTTGTCTCAATGCCGCAAGTGTTGTGATCAGCCGTCGACCAATCAGAGCACAGCAGGCTGTCTTGATCCACGCGATGACATCAACAGCAAGCTGACCTCGATAGCTAGTGATGCGGTGACCTTGAGGCTTGGACAGCTGCATTGTCAAGTGCTTCCGAAGCCTGTAACAATGGGAAATAAATCTGTTAGAAAAATACCAGACTAATGTCCTACAACCTGAGATCTACAAAAGATCTACATCTCAGTGAGAACCAAAATTGTTGCGAAGATCTACAACGGAAGTGACATTTTGTAGAATAATGAGAGCAAATTGAGTAATGAGAACGAATTGAGTTCATTGATAAATCAGCGGCTTAATAAGACCCCACCAACTGCTAGGTTTTACGGGGGTACGAACGAGCAATCAAGTGATGACAGGTGAGAGGACGTTTAAGAAAACCTATGCCTTACGCGGAGCTCAATCCTCTCCACCTCTCTCCACTACTCCGCCTGTCTCTGCACCTCTCTCTCCACCCTCTCTCTCTATGCTTGTCTCTCCACCCCCTCTCCCTCTGCCTGTCTCTCCACCCTCTCTCCCTCTGCCTGTCTCTCCCCCCTCCCTATCTGCCAGGCTCTCCACCCTCCCTCTCTACCCGTCTCTCCACCCTCTCCCTCTCTGCCTGTCTCTCCCCCCTCCCTCTCTGCCTGTCTCTCCACCCTCCCTCCCTCTCTGCCTGTCTCTCCCCCCTCCCTCTCTGTCTGTCTCTCCACCCTCTCTCCCCCCTCCCTCTTTGCCTGTCTCTCCCCCCTCTCTCCACCCTCCCTCCCTCTCTGCCTGTCTCTCCCCCCTCCCTCTCTGCCTGTCTCTCCACCCTCCCTCACTCTCTGCCTGCCTCTCCACCCTCTATCCTCTGCCTGTCTCTCCACCCTCTCCCTCTGCCTGTCTCTCCACCCTCTCCCTCTGCCTGTCTCTCCACCCTCCCTCTCTGCCTGTCTCTCCACCCTCTCCCACTACCTGTCTCTCCACCCTCCCTCTCTCCCTCTGCCTGTTTCTCCCCACTCCCTCTCTGCCTGTCTCTCCACCCTCACTCTCTCTAAGGCTGTCTCTCCACCCTCCCCCTCTGTAAGTCTCTCTCTCCCCCCTCCCTCCCTCTCTGCCTGACTCTCCCCCCTCCCTATCTGCCTGTCTCTCCACCTCTCTCTCTTGACCTCCTTCTCTGCCTGTCTCTCCACCCTCCCTCCCTCTCTGCCTGTCTCTCCACCCCCCCTACCTCTCTGCCTGTCTCTCCACCCCCTCTCCCACTGCCTGTCTCTCCCCCCTCCCTCTCTGCCTGTATCTCCCCCCTCCCTCTCTGCCTGTCTCTCCACCCTCTCCCTCTGCCTGTCTCTCTACCCTCCCTCTCTGCCTGTCTATCCCCCCTCTGCCTCTGCCTGTCTCTCTACCCTCCCTCTCTGCCAGTCTCTCCACCCTCCCTCTCTACCCGTCTCTCCACCCCTCCCTCTCTGCCTGTCTCTCCCCCTTCCCTCTCTGCCTGTCTCTCCACCCTCCCTCCCTCTCTGCCTGTCTCTCCACCCTCTCCCTCTGCCTGTCTCTCCCGCCTCCCTCTCTGCCTGTCTCTCCCCCCTCCCTCTCCACCCTCTCTCCCTCTGCCTGCCTCTCCACCCTCTATCCTCTGCCTGTCTCTCCCCCTTCCCTCTCTGCCTGTCTCTCCACCCTACCTCTCTGCCTATCTCTCCACCCTCTCTGCCTCTCTAACCACCCTCTCCCTCTGCCTGTTTCTCCCCCCTCCCTCACTGCCTGTCTCTCTACACTCACTCTCTCTAAGCCTGTCTCTCCCCCCTCCCTCTCTGTGAATCTCTCTCCCCCCTCCCTCTCCAACCTCTCTCCCTCTGCCTGTCTCTCCACCCTCCCTCCCTCTCTGCCTGTCACTCCCCCTCCCTCTCTGCCGGTCTCTCCACCCCCTCTCCCTCTGCCTGTCTTCCCCCCCTCCCTCTCTGCCTGTCTCTCCACCCTCTTTCCCTCTGCCTGTATCTCCACCCTCTCCCTCTGCCTGTCTCTCTACCCTCCCTCTCTGCCAGTCTCTCCACCCTCCCTCTCTGCCTGTCTCTCCCCCCTCCCTAACTGCCTGTCTCTCCACCCTCCCTCTCTGCCTGTCTCTCTACCCTTTCTCTCTGCCAGTCTCTCACCCCTCCCTCTCTGCCTGTCTCTCCACCCTCTCTCCCTCTGCCTGTCTCTCCCCCCTCCCTCTCCACCCTCTTTCCCTCTGCCTGTCTCTCCACCCTCTCCCTCTCTGCCTCTCTAACCACCCTCTCCCCTCTCTGCCTGTCTCTCCACCCTCTCTCCCTCTGCCTGTCTCTCCCCCCCTCCCTCTTTGCCTGTCTCTCCCCCCTCCCTCTCCCTGTCTCTCCACCTCTCTCTTGCTTTCTCTCCCCCCCTCCCTCTCTGCCTGTCTCTCCCCCCTCTCTCTCTCTGCCTGTCTCTCCCCCCTCCCTCTCTGCCTGCCTCTCCACCCTCTATCCTCTGCCTGTCTCTCCACCCTCTCCCACTACCTGTCTCTCCACCCTCCCTCTCCCTCTGCCTGTCTCTCCACCCTCCCTATCTGCCTGTCTCTCCACCCTCTCCCTCTGCCTGTCTCTTAACCTCCTTCTCTGCCTGTCTCTCCCCCCTCCTTCTCTGCCTGTCTCTCCCCCCCTCTCCCTCTGCCTGTCTCTCTACCCTCCCTCTCTGCCTGTCTATCCCCCCTCTGCCTCTGCCTGTCTCTCTACCCTCCCTCTCTGCCAGTCTCTCCACCCTCCCTCTCTGCCTGTCTATCCCCCCTCCCTCTCTGCCCGTCTCTCCACCCTCTCCCTCTGCCTGTCTCTCTACCCTCCCTCTGCCAGTCTCTCCCCCCTCCCTCTCTCTCCACCACCCTCTCTGCCTATCTCTTCACCCTCCCTCTCTGCCTGTCTCTCCACCCTCTCCCTGTCTCTCCACCCTCTCTCCCTCTGCCTGTCTCTCCACCCTCTCCCTCTGCCTGTCTCCCCCCCCCTCTCCCTCTGCCTGTCTCTCCCCCCTCCCTCTCTGCCTGTCTCTCTACCCTCCCTCTCTGCCAGTCTCTCCACCCTCCCTCTCTGCCTGTCTCTCCACCGTCTCCCTCTACCCTCCCTCTCTGCCAGTCTCTCCCCCCTCCCTCTCTGCCTATCACTCCTCCCTCCCTCTCTGCCTGTCTCTCCCCCCTCCCTCTCTGCCTGTCTCTCTCCCCTCTCCCTCTCTGCCTGTCTCTCCACCCTCTCTCCCTCTGCCTGTCTCTCCACCTTCTCTCCCTCTGCCTGTCTCTCCACCCTCTCCCTCTGCCTCCCTCTCTGCCAGTCTCTCACCCCTCCCTCTCTGCCTGTCTCTCCACCCCCTCCCTCTCTGCCTGTCTCTCCACCCTCTCCCTCTCTGCCACTCTAACCACCCTCTCCCTCTGCCTGTTTCTCCCCCCTCCCTCTCTGTGAATCTCTTTCCCTGTCTCTCCACCCTCCTTCCCTCTCTGCCTGTCTCTCCACCTCTCCCTCTCTGCCTATCTCACAACCCCCTCTCCCTCCGCCTGTCTCTCCCCCTCCCTCTCTGCCTGTCTATCCACCCTCTCCCTCTGCCAGTCTCTCCCCCCTCTCTCTCCACCTCCCTGTCTGCCTCTCCCTCCCTCTTCCTCTCTGCCTGTCTCTCCACCTCTCTCTCTCAACCTCCCCCTTCCCTCTCTCTCTGCCTGTCTCTCCACCCTTTTTCCCTCTGCCCGCCTCTCCACCCTCTATCCTCTGCCTGTCTCTCCACCCTCTCCCTCTGCCTGTCTCTCCACCTCTCTCTCTTAACCTCCTTCTCTGCCTGTCTCTCCCCCTCTCCCTCTGCCTGTCTCTCCCCCCTCTCCCTCTGCCTGTCTCTCCCCCCTCCCTCTCTGCCTGTCTATCCCCCCTCTGCCTCTGCCTGTCTCTCCCCACTCCCTCTCTACCCTCCCTCTCTGCCAGTCTCTCCACCCTCCCTCTCCACCATTCTCTCTGCCTGTCTCTCCCCCCTCCCTCTCCACCCTCTGCCTGCCTCTCCACTCTCCCTCTCTAACCACCCTCTCTCTCTCTGCCTGTTTCTCCCCCCTCCCTCTCTGCCTGTCTCTCCACCCTCACTCTCTCTAAGCCTGTCTCTCCACCCTCCCTCTCTGTGAATCTCTCTCCCCCCTCCCTCTGCCTGTCTCTCCACCTCTCTCTCTCAACCTCCTTCTCTGCCTGTCTCTCCACCCTCCCTCCCTCTCTGCCTGTCTCTCCCTCCTCCCTCTCTGCCTGTCTCTCCCCCCTCCCTCAATGCCGGTCTCTCCACCCCCTCTCCCTCTGCCTGTCTTTCCCCCCTCCCTCTCTGCCTGTCTCTCCACCCTCTTTCCCTCTGCCTGTCTCTCCCCCCCTCCCTCTCTGCCTGTATCTCCCCTCTCTCCCTCTGCCTGTCTCTCTACCCTCCCTCTCTGCCTGTCTATCCCCCCTCCCTCTCTGCCTGTCTCTCTACCCTCCCTCTCTGCCTGTCTCTCCACCCACCCTCTCTGCCAGTCTCTCCCCCCCTCCCTCTCTGCCTATCACTCCACCCTCCCTCTATCTCCCCTCTCTCCCTCTGCCTGTCTCTCCACCCTCTCTCCCTCTGCCTGTCTCTCCACCCTCCCTCTCTGCCTGTCTCTCCACCCTCTCTCCCTCTGCCTGTCTCTCCCCCCCTCTCTCTCTGCCTGTCTCTCCCCCCTCCCTCTCTGCCTGTCTCTCCACCCTCTTTTCCTCTGCCTGTTTCTCCCCCCTCCCTCTCTGCCTGTCTCTCCACCCTCCCTCTCTGTAAATCTCTCTCCCTGTCTCTCCACCCTCCTTCCCTCTCTGCCTGTCTCTCCACCCTCTCCCCCTGCCTGTCTCTCTACCCTCCCTCTCTGCCTGTCTATCCCCCCTCCCTCTCTGCCTGTCTCTCCCCCCTCTCCCTCTGCCTGTCTCTCTACCCTCCCTCTCTGCCTGTCTCTCCACCCTCTCCCTCTGCCTGTCTCTCTACCCTCCCTCTCCACCCTCCCTCTCTGCCTGTCTCTCCCCCCTCCCTCTCTGCCTATCACTCCCCCCTCCCTCTCTGCCTGTCTCTCCACCCTCTCCCTCTGCCTGTCTCTTCACCCTCTCTCCCTCTGCCTGTCTCTCCACCCTCTCCCTCTGCCTGTCTATCCCCCTCTGCCTGTCTCTCTACCCTCCCTCTCTGCCTGTCTCTCTACCCTCCCTCTCTGCCTGTCTCTCCCCCTCCCTCTCTGCCTGTCTCTCCACCCTCTCCCTCTCCCTCTCTGCCACTCTAACCCCCCTCCCTCTGCCTGTTTCTCCCCCCTCCCTCTCTGCCTGTCTCTCCACCCTCCCTCTCTGTAAATCTCTCCCCCTGTCTCTCCACCCTCCTTCCTCTTCTGCCTGTCTCTCCACCCCTTCCCCTGCTTCTCTCCCCCCTCCCTCCTGCCTGTCTATCCACCCCCTCTCCCTCTGCCTGTCTCTCAACCTCCTTCTCTGCCTGTCTCTCCCCCCCCCCTCTCTGCCTGCCCCCTCCCCCTCCCTCTCTGCCTGTCTCTCCCCCCTCCCTCTCTGCCTCTCTCTCCACCTCCCTGTCTGCCTGTCTCTCCCCCCTCCCTCTCCCCTCCCCCTCTGCCTGTCTCTCCCCCCTTCCTCTCTGCCTGTCTCTCCCCTCTCTCTCTCTGCCTGTCTCTCCACCCTCTTTCCCTCTGCCTGTCTCTCCCCCCTCCCTCTCTGCCTGCCTCTCCCCCCTCTATCCTCTGCCTGTCTCTCCCCCTTCCCTCTCTGCCTGTCTCTCCACCCTCTCCCTCTGCCTGTCTCTCCACCCTCCCTCTCTGCCTGTCTCTCCACCCTCTCTCTCTACCTGTCTCTCCACCCTCCCTCTCTGCCTGTCTCTCCACCCTCTTTCCCTCTGCCTGTCTCTCCACCCTCCCTCTCTGCCTCTCTCTCCCTCTGAATGTCTCTCCCCCTTCATCTGCCTATCTCCTCACCTCTCTCTCTCTTCACCCTCTATATCTGCCTGTCTCTTCACCCTCTCCCTCTGCATGTTTCTCCCCCTTCCTCCTTGCCTATCTCCTCACCTCTCTCTCTCTCCACCCTCTATATCTGCATGTCTCTCCACCCTTTCCCTCTGCATGTCTCTCCCCCCTTCCTTTCTGCCTATCTCCTCACCTCTCTCTCTCTCTCTCTCTGCCTGTCTCTCCACCCTCTCCCTCTGCATGTCTCTCCCCTCTTCCTCTCTGCCTATCTCCTCACCTCTCTCTCTCTCTCTCTCTCCACCCTCTCTATCTGCCTGACTCTCCACCTCTCTCTCTCTGCCACTCTCTCTGCCTGTCTTTCCACCTCTCTCTCTCTCTCTATCTGCCTGTCTCCCCTCTCTCTCTCTCCACCTGCCTGTCTTTCCACCTCTCTCTCTCTCTCTCTCTGCCTGGTACTCCACCCTCTCTCTCCCCCCCCCTCCCTGTCTGCCTAACTCTCCACCTTCTCTCTCACTGTCTCTGGGAAAGTGCGGTTATAGTACCGGGACTCACCAGGAATCTGTTGACCTTGAGGAGGCTCCTCCCACCGCACGGCAGTCGTCTGGACCTGGACACGAGGCAGCGCGTTAGTGAGCGGCAGGTTCAGGAAGACCACAACTGTAAACGTGAAAGTCATTGATGGGTCATCTTGAAACTTACAACGCACCCAAACTTACTATCTTGATTCAAGTACAGTTGCATTAAAGTGTCTTGGAGCGATTTAGAGGGGATACATTTAAAATACGCGCACGTATTTTAGTTGTTTTTATCCAGTCGACGAATTCTTGGGGACCAGATCTTGATATGACAACTTTATTGTGTATTCAACTGTCCATAAATGTTTGCAATATAATAGTTTTTGACATGTTATATATTCTTCAATTTCCAGTTTTATTTGACATCATTACCAAGTTATATATCAAATATTATCTTAATCTGCCTATTGTGATTTGTATGTGGATCTATGTGGTTATAATTGTGTACTTGTATCCAGGACATGTTCTCTAATAGACATTTGTCAATGCTCAATGTTGTACGTCACAATGGGATGAGAAAATAAACACATTATTATTATTCATTTGATTACGCTGTTTCGTGAACATGCATCCCCTCATCCCTTCCACACATATCCCTGCTGTTTCACAGTGTACGTTATCAGAATGAGTCGCTACTATTGTAAGTACTCTACTTGGGTGAGGCCTAACAATGTCGGACGGATGATTAATGTACGTAGGTAATGGCAGATTGTGGCTACCATCCCGCTGGTCTACTGAGCGAAACCACGACAGACCGAGTGAAGGTGGAGCGCGTTAGGTTCAACATGAAACTTATTCCGTGCATTGCGTAATAACACACTGTATACTAGTTCGTACCATATATTCATAAGCTACGTGAATGTGTAAACTAGGCAAACGCAGGATGTGCGTTGTACGATGAGTGAGATATCTGTATAAAGTATAACTGAAAACTCTACACCCTTGGTCATATAAAATACAGTTCATTTGATACCAACGAATCTAGAGAGCCGGGAATCTATCACCGCAACATTTTTCTGCTATTATTTCTATCTATTTGATGAATAAAGAATATGTATTTCATTATTCTCTTCGGAACGGCTGGTCCGAATTGAATACAAATTTTTAATTGTGTATTACTTCTGTTTTTACATTTGAGGAAAATTTGAATTATATTGGTGACAGATTCTCTCTCTCTCTCTCTGCCTGACTCTCCACCTCTCACCCTCTGCCTGTCTCTCCACCTTCTCTCTCTCTCTATCCCTCTGCCTGACTCTCCACCCTCTCCCCCCCTTCCTCTCTGCCTATCTCCTCTCCACCCTCTCTATCTGCCTAACTCTCCACCTCTCTCTCTCTGCCTATCTCCTCACCTCTCTCTCTCTCTAACTCTCTCTCTCTCTCTCTCCACCCTCTCTATCTGCCCACCTTTCTCCCCCCTTCCTCTCTGCCTATCTCCTCACCTCTCTCTCTCTCCACCCTCTCTATCTGCCTGACTCTCCACCACTCTCTCCCTCTGCCTGTCTCTCCACTCTCTCCCTCTGCCTGTCTCTCCCCCCTTCCTCTCTGCCTATCTCCTCACCTCTCTCTCTCTCCACCCTCTCTATCTGCCTGACTCTCTACCACTCTCTCCCTCTGCATGTCTCTCCCCCCTTCCTCTCTGCCTATCTCCTCACCTCTCTCTCTCTCCACCCTCTCTATCTGCCTGACTCTCCACCACTCTCTCCCTCTGCCTGTCTCTCCACCCTCTCCCCCCTCCCTCTCTCTACCAGTCTCTCCACCTCTCTCTCTGCCAGTCTCTCCACCTCCTCTCTCACTCTCTCTACCTGTCTCTCCACCTCCTCTCCCTCTCTCTCTGCCTG
Source organism: Brachyptera putata (assembly GCA_907164805.1). Classification (NCBI taxonomy): domain Eukaryota; kingdom Metazoa; phylum Arthropoda; class Insecta; order Plecoptera; family Taeniopterygidae; genus Brachyptera; species Brachyptera putata. Next base: position 149,020 of record OU015474.1, on the reverse strand, counting down.
TCTCTCCACTCTCTCTCTCTATCTGCCAGTCTCTCCACCCTCTCTCTCTGCCAGTCTCTCCATCTCCTCTCTCACTCTCTCTACCTGTCTCTCCACCCTCTCTCTCCACCTCCTCTCTCACTCTCTCTACCTGTCTCTCCACCCTCTCTCTCTACCTGTCTCTCCCTCTCTCTCTGCCTGTCTCTCCACTCTCTCTCTCTATCTGCCTGACTCTCCACCTTCTCTCTCACTGTCTCTGGGAAAGTGGGGTTATAGTGTCGGGACTCACCAGGAATCTGTTGACCTTGAGGAGGCTCCTCCCACCGCACGGCAGTCGTCTGGACCTGGACACGAGGCAGCGCGTTAGTGAGCGGCAGGTTCAGGAAGACCACAACTGTAAACGTGAAAGTCATTGATAGGTCATCTTGAAACTTACAACGCACCCAAACTTACTATCTTGATTCAAGTACAGTTGCATTAAAGTGTCTTGGAGCGATTTAGAGGGGATACATTTGAAGTACGCGCACGTATTTTCAATCGACAGTTGTTTTTATCCAGTCGACGAATTCTTGGGGACCAGATCTTGATATGACAACTTTATTGTGTAATCAACTGTCCATAAATGTTTGCAATATAATAGTTTTCAATATGTTATTTATTCTTTCATTTCCAGTTTTATTTGACATTATTGCCAAGTTATATATGATCTATCTTAATCCGCTTATTGTGATTTGCACTTGTATGCAGGAAATGTTCTCTAATACATATTTGTCAATGCTCAATGTTGTACGTCACAATGAGATGAGAAAATGAACACATTATTATTATTCATTTGATTACGCTGGTTCGTGAACATGCATCCCCTCATCCCTTCCACACATATCCCTGCTGTTTCACAGTGTACATTATCAGAATAAGCCACTACTATTGTAAGTACTCTACTTGGGTGAGGCCTGACAATGTCGGACGGATGATTAATGTACGTAGGTAATGGCAGATTGTGGCTACCATCCAGCTGGTCTACTGAGCGAAACCACGACAGACCGAGTGAAGGTGGAGCGCGTTAGGTTCAACATGGAACTTATTCCGTGCATTGCGTAATAACACACTGTATACTAGTTCGTACCATATATTCATAAGCTACGTGAATGTGTAAACTAGGCAAACGCAGGATGTGCGTTGTACGATGAGTGAGATATCTATATAAGGTATAACTGAAAACTCTACACCCTTGGTCATATAAAATACAGTTCATTTGATACCAACGAATCTAGAGAGCCGGGAATCTATCACTGCAACATTTTTCTGCTATTATTTCTATCTATTAGATGAATAAAGAATATGTATTTCATTATTCTCTTCGGAACGGCTGGTCCGAATTGAATACAAATTTTTAATTGTGTATTACTTCTATTTTTACATTTGAGGAAAATTTGAATTATATTGGTGACAGATTCTCTCTCTCTCTCTCTGCCTGACTCTCCACCTCTCACCCTCTGCCTGTCTCTCCACCTTCTCTCTCTCTCTCTCTCTCTCTGCCTGTCTCCACCCTCTCTCTCTCTCTCTCTCCACCTTCTATCTCTCTCTCTCTCTCTCTGCCAGTCTCTCCACCTTCTCTCTCTCTCTCTCTCTCTCTCTTTCTGCCTGTCTCTCCATTCCCTCTATCTCTGCCTGTCTCTCTCCCTCCTTCCTCTCTGCCTGTTCCCCCCCTCCCTCTCCACCTCTCTCTCTCTCTCTCCCCCTCTCTATCTGCCTGTCTCTCCACCCTCTCTCTATCTCTGCCTGTCTCTCCACCCTCTCTCTATCTCTACCTGTCTCCACTCTCTCTCTCTCTCTGCCTGTCTTTCCACCCTCTCTCTCTGCCTGTCTCTCCACCCTCTCTATCTCTGCCTGTCTCTCCACCCTCTCTCTATCTTTGCCTGTCTCTCCACCCTCTCTCTCTGCCTGTCTGTCCACCCTCTCTCTATCTCTGCCTGTCTCTCCACCCTCTCTCTATCTCTACCTGCCTCCACTCTCTCACTCTCTCTGCCTGTCTCTCCACCCTCTCTCTATCTCTGCCTGTCTTCACTCTCTCCCTCTCTTATCTGCCTGTATCTCCCCCCTCCATCTCTACCTGTCTCTCCACCCTCTCCTTCTGCCTGTCTCTCTACCTCTCTCTATCTGTCAGTTTTTCCCCTTCTCTCTCTCTCTCTCTCTACCTCCCTCTCTCTCTCTCTCTCTGCCAGTCTCTACCCCCCCTCTCCCCCCCCCTGCCTCTCCACCTCCTCTCTCACTGTCTCTGGGGAAAGTGCGGTTATAGTGCCGGGACTCACCAGGAATCTGTTGACCTTGAGCTGGCGCGCAGGGACTCGGTGGTGTCGAGAGGAGCACGGCAGTCGTCTGGACCTGGACACGAGGCAGCGCGTTAGTGAGCGGCAGGTTCAGGAAGACCACAACTGTAAACGTGAAAGTCATTGATGGGTCATCTTGAAACTTACAACGCACCCACCTATCTTGATTCAAGTACAGTTGCATTAAAGTGTCTTGGAGCGATTTAGAGGGGATACATTTAAAATACGCGCACGTATTATAGTTGTTTTTATCCAGTCGACGAATTCTTGGGGACCAAATCTTGATATGACTACTTTATTGTGTATTCAACTGTCCATAAATGTTTGCAATATACAGTAGAACCTCCTTAATACGTTTCGCTTTAAGACGTTTTTCGCGTTAACACGTTTTTTTCCACAGGTCCCAGAATTGTCTTATGGCATTTAATGTTAAATAAAATTCGTTAGTACGTTTCTCTATAACACGTTTATCTCGTTATTACGCTTGAAAATGTGATCCCTTGAGCATTATTTATTCCATAATACGTTTTTGAACAGTCCCTTTCCCAGTTTTGTTTCATTGAAAAATGTTGCAAATGTACGTAAAATTCTCCGAAATCTGTACCCATGCACCTGCATTGGCGTTGTGCAGGTGGCCTTTTTGCTTTTTTCCCGGTTGCTTAGCAACGGTCGCAGTGCATAGCAACGGTACGGTACAGAACACGTGTTACTGTTTACAAACGTATCATTCTACCTCGTGTTGTTCTTGAGTGCACTACGAACGCAGACAAAGCTCCTTTGTGCTAAGATGTCTGGCAAAAAGAAGGCGCTATCGCTAAGTGATAAACTACGCATTTTAAGTGAAGTTGATAGAAATGTAGGAATGACTCGAGTAGCGTTGGCAGGCAAATTGGGTTTAGCTGTATCAACATTAAATACGATTGTCTACAAGCGAAAAATTGTTGAAGAAAGTGCTGCAAAGAGTGGAACGTCGTGTGCGAAAAGATCTCGAATGCGTCCCGGTCGCTTCGAGGATCTAGAAGAAAATCTCCTACAGTGGTTTAATCAAAATCGTGCAGCGAATATACCCATTAGTGGACCGTTACTTATAATCAAAGCAAAAGAAATTGCACTGAAGTGTAATGTGACCGTAGACTTTCAAGCGTCGAACGGGTGGCTACAGAAATTTAAATACCGCCACGGTATCACTTGTAAACGCGTGTGCGGGGAGAGCGGTGCTGTAGATCCTGAAACCGTCAGGATATGGAAGGAGGACACTTTGCCATCGCTTTTACAAACCTACGAAGCGAAAAATGTTTTTAATGCAGACGAGACCGGACTTTATTTCAATATGTTGCCCGACAAAACGCTTGCCATGAAAGACGACACGTGCCACGGCGGGAAGAGAAGTAAGGAAAGATTGACCGTATTATTATGTACGAACGCCGACGGATCGGAAAAGTTGCCGGCACTAGTAATTGGAAAATTCGGGAAGCCTCGGTGTTTCAAGAACGTCAAGACATTGCCGACGAAGTACACCTACAATAAGAAAGCGTGGGTGACTACAAAAGTGTTTACGGACTGGCTCCACCAAATAGATTCCACCATGGGGTCGAAAAACAGAAAAGTGTTGCTGATTGTGGATCAGTGCTCCGCTCATCCACCAGATATAGTTTTGAGAAACGTTACGGTGAAATTTTTTCCGGCGAACTGCACGTCTGAATTGCAGCCGCTAGACTTGGGAATCATCCAAGCCATGAAAATGAAATATCGGCGACGGTTGCTACAGAGAGCGATTCAACTCATATCCCTTGGCCGAAAAGAAGATATGAAAGTGAACGTCCTTCAAGTAAGTTGAACATCTGTTGTTATTACATTTTTGTACCATTTTGGTGTTGTACGGATATTACTTTATAGTTTGATTATTAATTTATCCTGCGATATTGACGCAATTGTTGCCATGCCTAGCCTTGTATAGCCCTATTGTTTCTGTGCCATTAACGCCCGAGAGTACGGGCGATGAGTACCCGGCAAGTGAGGCCTCGATTCCCGGTAGACGGGAAAAAACGCGCTCGGTCACTTCGATATTACTGTGTTGGCCTAGCTGTGTTGCAACCTGTGCTTCTTCAAAGCAAGACAAGTTGCCTACCTAACAGGGTAATACAGGGGACCGTAATCATGACTTTTTTTGTTTGTTTTAGGCAATGCAATTTATTGCACATGCTTGGAGTGAGATCACGGCGGAAACAATCACAAAATGTTTCAAGAAGGCAGGTTTTTTTACTGCCAATTCAGATGTGGACGACCCAGATGACGACCCACTGTTGGATGCAATTGACCCTGAGGATTGGCAGGTTCTGGGAGGAGGGGCGCTAACTTTTGAAGAGTTTGTAAATAGTGATAGTGCTGTCATAACTAGTGACTTAATGGATATTAATGAGATTATTAGGGATCAGCAGTGTGGGAATGAGGAGAGTGATGTGGAGAGTGACGATGGTAGTGAGGCAGGGCCAGCTAAGTTTGTTGAGGCTTTGAGAGGGTTTGAACAATTGCAGAGTTTCTTGCTGAGTCGTGATGTTGAAGACAGTACATGTATACAGAAAAATCTTTCAGAGCTATATACAGCCTTACTGAACGTCAATACAAAACGCAGCGTTCAAGCTAAGATAACAGATTTCATGGATCAGTAATTGTAAGATGTGTAAATGTAAGAATGTGTGAGAATGTGTGTATTTATGAATTATTTTGACTACTGCTCTTTGGGCATTGTTTTAGTTTAGGCCCTATCTGTAAATATATGTATATATATATGTAAATAAATATACATTATTATGTTGAATATCTACTTTTTTTCCTTTTTTTTTTTTTTTTTTTTTTTTTGCCCTTTTTTTTTAGGGTGATATTCATTAGTACGTTTTTCGCGTTAGTACGTTTTTTCCTCATTCCTCCCTGAAAAACGTACTAAAGAGGTTCTACTGTAATAGTTTTCAACATGTTATTTATTCTTTCATTTCCAGTTTTATTTGACATCATCACCAAATTATATATCAAATATTATCTCAATCTGCCTATTGTGATTTGTATGTGGATCTATGTGGTTATAATTGTGTACTTGTATCCATGAAATGTTCTCTAATAGACATTTGTCAATGCTCAATGTTGTACGTCACAATGGGATGAGAAAATAAACACATTATTATTCATTTGATTACGCTGTTTCGTGAACATGCATCCCCTCATCCCTTCCACACATATCCCTGCTGTTTCACAGTGTACATTATCAGAATAAGCCACTACTATTGTAAGTACTCTACTTGGGTGAGGCCTAACAATGTCGGACGGATGATTAATGTACGTAGGTAATGGCAGATTGTGGCTACCATCCCGCTGGTCTACTGAGCGAAACCACGACAGACCGAGTGAAGGTGGAGCGCGTTAGGTTCAACATGAAACTTATTCCGTGCATTGCGTAATAACACACTGTATACTAGTTCGTACCATATATTCATGAGCTACGTGAATGTGTAAACTAGGCAAACACAGGATGTGCGTTGTACGATGAGTGAGATGTCTATATAAGGTATAACTGAAAACTCTACACCCTTGGTCATATAAAATACAGTTCATTTGATACCAACGAATCTAGAGAGCCGGGAATTTATCACTGCAACATTTTTCTGTTATTATTTCTATCTATTCGATGAATAAAGAATATGTTTTTCATTATTCTCTTCGGAACGGCTGGTCCGAATTGAATACAAATTTTTAATTGTGTATTACTTCTGTTTTTACATTTGAGAAAAATTTGAATTATATTGGTGAGATTTTATTTTTCAATTTTCGATTTTATTTTTCCACCCAGCCTAATCTTATAGGGTTTTTAGATGAGATGATATTTCAGAAAAATGGTCCAACCGATTTGACCCAAAAACTATAAAGTTCCAAGTTGGATAAGTTTGCAAATGAAAAACAAGTTTCATGTCAATCGGTCATCCTTACTACCTGTGCAGTGCCCACAAACAAAAGAAAACAGACAGACAAAGCTCGGTAAGAGTTTCATGGAAATCTTCGCTAACGCTCATCTAATGTCGAAATAACACTTGTAAACAAGACATGCATGTTGCCTTATTGTAAGATATTGACGAGCATCCTTACCGAGTGTTGGCGAGAGCTGATTGACAGGCGTGGCGTCCTTGGTAGAAGCTGTGCCGTGAGGGATCGTCGCACCAACAGATCCGGTAAGATATTGGAGTGTTGGCGAGAGCTGATTGACAGGCGTGGCGTCCTCAGTAGAAGCTGTGCCGTGAGGGATCGTTGCACCAACAGATGCGGTGGCATTCAACGCAGCCCTCTGGACGTTTCCTTCTTCCTGTTAATTGAGAAAGTACGGTGGTAATTGTGTGTTACCAAATGGTTGGTTAGTTGGTCAAGGTCGTGTCATTTCATACTGTTTAGGACTGTTTTATTTAATATCAGGATAACTATTTTATTTGCCATGCGCCGTTCATCGATATATTCAATGTTTATCTATTAGAAAACACTATTTCCAGGATCAAATTTGTAAAATTAGGGATGGTACCAAGCATGACGAATTTACCATTATGGTAACTAACCAAATTGCCTTTCCCCCATCAATTGAATGGTAATTGAGTGCCTCTTGTAATTCTAACGTGGTATCAATGTCACGCTCAGAGTGTAAGCTAGGCCTATTTGAATACACAGAAGATGAGCATGATCAAGTAATTACCCATAAAATAAAACTACTTCTCGTGAACAAAACTCAACTTCAAACATCTGAATAGAATTCATTTCTAGGAACACCGGATGTTTTAAAGCAAGGATAACGTTTCATTACTAACTACCTATTTTCAATGACGGAGGTAATACATCGAGATAAACCCTCAAGAGCACTATTTGGAGTCTATTTGGCAACATATCAGTTTTTTGTGATACGGTGAAACGCAGATACGTGATCTCACGTCACGCTGGATCAAAAGAAGTTTACTGACCCATAACATATGGCTAAAAGTTTTCATATATTTGAAGCAACAAAAAAGTGATACCGGCAGGGGGTAGCCACTATAGATACCAGGTACCCGTGGTTTGAAGTACTCCCTAAATCTATACCTGGAACCAATTGTTTTAAAAATGAACTCAAGAATTACCTTTCTGAAATATGTCCATGTCCATATTCAGTGGGAGAGTAGGCCTACTTGTCACTTAGTCGATAACACATCACAGTTTCTTCCCACCATAATTTAATCCAACCGTAAATAACTGGTGAAATTATTGAGACACTGAGCACACCTGTTTGTGTTTTATTCCCCAAACTCTCTCACGAACCTAGCCGATATATTACCCCCCCTCTCCCCAACAACGGCATCAAACTCACCCACTAACCTAACCAACAAAAATAATCCCCCACCCATACAACATGCAAAAACCTTCAGATTCAAGTGAGTTTGAGAACTATAAAGACCAACAATTCTCAATCTCCTACCACTTTTTCTGAAATGTGTAAACACGATCTTTCAAACACCAATTGGCGATGCTCTGTGTCACAGTAAATCAACTATCATTTACAGTTTTATTATATTCATTTCCTAATGTTGGCCTGGGCATTGTCATATAGGTCTAGGCCTATTTCATTTCACAATATACTGAAACCTCGATCCATGCACCCAGCCACCCTGCTCCCATATAACCAGGCACACAATGTAGGCCTAACCCTTACCCTAGGCAGAAATACGGCTTGTTTTCAATGCAGAGCTCATCTCTCAATCACAGACATTTAGCCATCATCTACCAATTCCTAACATGACCCTAAACAGATACGGCATATTTATGGTGTCTGCCCCTAATCAATTCCAACCACGTTGTGCAAGTTGTCTCCCATTAATTCCATCACACGTAAACTTTATAATCCTGAGTATCGTCTATTAGACAAGTAGGAATATGACGTAATCCACGTAATGTCACGCATACCACGTAATGTAATATTCCATGTTATATTTGCAAAAATTACATTTTAAATATATAGAAAAGTTACTTTTACCTGTCTCGTCTAGTAGCCATGTTGGAATTGGATTCTCATCTTGCAGGTGGAAATGGAATTGTTGCATCCGGTCGGCCCCGAGTAACGCACTAATGGAACGCACCCAGTACAATTCGAACGTAGAAACGACATTCGTATTTTTCAATAAAATGTTAGGTTATAAATCAATATGTAGGAAAATGTACATGCAAATCAACTTTAAATGAATTTTGAATCAACTATCAACTTTCTCCAGATACAGTTTCTCTGCCTTATTTACAACAATACTCACAGTTCGAATTGTCTGCAAGTAAACAAAATGTAATCTCCGGCCAGTCATTGTACGACGCCATTACTTTTAACGGAACAAATTTCCTGGCTCGGTGTGGTTTCCGGAAAGTTCAGTAAATTACTCGGAGTAAGTTTCGGAATTTATCCAATACTCTTGCGTTAAATTCGGGAGATTTCGGAACGCACCCCTTTCCTCGAAATACTTCAGTTATTCACCGCACGTAGCGTATCGTCGCCAAGGTTTCTACTGGCCATTTTTCCAAAGAGCTTCTACTCCCTGTTAACTATGTTAATCTTTGTCCATGTTAAATTAGTTCTATTTTTCTCCATACACGTCCAGCGTGACGATCGCGTCCCACGAAGCGAGCGGCATTTTACTACAAAAGTTTCTGCCCCCTGTTATTATTGTACTTCAGTTTGCTAAACCCATGCGGCGCTACTGTCGCCTCTGCAAAGTGACGTAATACGTAAACATTGGAAACTGTCAAAACTCACATGTTTGAAGGGTGGGCGTGCTGTAAACAAGGATCGGACATCAAGTCAGGAAAAACTTGACGCATGCAGTGAAACATACACCACATGAGATCCGTTTGCCTATTTTTAGTTGATCCTAGGCACAAAAATATTATTTACTTGCACACCCTAATAATGACGTGTATTTAGAAAGTCTTTATTCATCATGTAGGCGTGCAACAATGTCAGAACAATAAAAAGGGTGAAGTTCAGTCAGCAGCTGACCGTTTTCCTACCTAACCTTACTTATGAGAAATTAAAGAAATGAACAATGAGACTCCCATACCTTATCCCAAATGAGAAGCATCGTAGATGGTGCAACTAGATGAAGTGCCCGGGCGTAAGTGCCAGGAATCTATTATCGCAACTAAACTGGACCCTGTTGAAAGCAAGAGGACGGAATCTCACCTGGCTACTTATTCAGCGCGAGCCTGCCTGGTGTGAACTACCGCTGCCAAACCATACTAGCAGGAAGGATCAGCTACTAGGCCTACCTGGACACTCCCTGCTTGGAAGAGCTACTCGGGAATGGAACAGTATACCGAGAGACAGGACGGATAAAATACAAACTATCAGGCCTCAACTTACCTCTAGAAGTTCTATACACAAAGTGAAAAATGTTACCTTTTCTACCTCAGTATAAATGTTTTGGTCTAGCATCACTATAAATGTGTATTGTTTCGTTCATCATTAAAATCTATTATTACCAAGGCCTACCTATGGATGTTTCTTAACCAAGTGACAGTATTGTTATGTAGTTTCTTCACACCACCGAGTGACATTGAGTACAGCAATAATGTCCACTGTAGTTTATGCCTCAAGTGAGTGATAAAACTATTCTATTCTATAATGTAGAACACGGACGCAAATTGACGGCAATAAATGAAGTTGTAATGAGCTCAGGGTACTAGTACAAGCTTCAGAATGAATTACCTAAATAATGCTCTCCAATCCACTTAGACTATCCTAGTAAACTTCCACTCACGTAGAATTACTCTCACCGTTCCCCCCCCCCCCCCCCCCCTCGTCAAAGTAGACAGCACATCTATTCGCACTACCCCTTCCACTAATGTATCGGCTTGATCACTACCCTCGCCCTTGACGGGTAACTCTCCGCTACCATGTTTCTTCCCTCAGACGCGTGAAGCAAATAGTTAACCCCAGAGCTTATGAGGTGGAAATGGAGGGAGAATGAAAGGTGGGGGGATGGTAAGAATATTGGAGAGCCCATCTGAGATGATCCGAGACTTGGGATGGCAGGAATTGGAAATATGGAGAAAGGAGGATCGGATGTAACTTCTTCAGGGTAATGGAAAGAGAGGGGGTATGGGTGGAACTGCGTAAGTTGATAGAAAGGAATGGGGGTAGGCGGAGTCATGATAGAGCGGTAGTTATAAAGGGGCCTAGAGTGGATGTCGGTAAATTCTCTTGAATAGGACAGGTAGGGACTGGAATGGGCTTAGTAGAAGTATATTTGAGGGGGATGACATAGGGTTAAAGCTATTCCGTGAGAAGGTTAGGGAGGCGATAGGATAGGACAGATAGGGAACTTGCCAGCGCACATTTATGTGCAATTGCAAGAGTTTCAGTAATAATAATAAAGACTAGAGAACGTATGAACGGTAAACCTGAGGCCGTCAAGCTTGTAGGTGCGGGGTCTGCGAGGTCACGTGCTTCGGTGCCAGAAATCTGACTGGAATTCCTTACATCATAATTAAAATATCTCACCCTCACATAATCTACGCCCTACCTATGATCATAGCTTTCCTCTGACACATGTATGTGCATAGACAGTGAAACCTCTTTGCATCGTTCTCGGATCCATCGTTTTCCTGCTTGTATCATTCATTTTTTCTTACCCTACTCCCATATAATCAATGTCGAATTTTTCTGGACGGATCGTTTTCCTGCATGAATGGTTTTATTTTCCTGGTCCCTTCACAAACGATGGATAGAGGTTTCACTGTATATGAATATTAGTTATTTAACGATTGACCTTAAAACTATGTTAGTGACATGTATTCTTAGTTATTAGTATCTAATAGTGATGCCTTCGGGTAACAAATTAGGAACCGGGTACCCGTCGAAATTACCCGGGTAATTTACACCAAAAAATACAAAAAAATTACACACTTGATGTCTCGCAACACGTCTTGACTGAACTTTATATTAGACAACAACTAAAGATTGGAAAACTTATAAAATATATTCACAAATCAATAGTTTAATAATACGGTACCGGTATCAATGAAAAAAAAATCGCTCAATTTGATATATATAACACTAAACACACGTCGCTATGCTCACTCCAACAATAACACCACTCAAGTCCATACAAACTGCAAAACGAGCAAATATACTAGGACCTATTCAAGCTGAAAAACAACAGCGAAGTGAGAAGAAATACTTGACGAAACCCTCAAATCGTAGAGGTAGGTAATGGGTCGACTATATATGCTTCTCAGTTCTCGGTAAAGAATAGTATTTGGCATGGCAACTAGAGAGCGGTTGACAGGAGAAGGATTCAGTACACTGCACGTGTGACCACAGATAACAGTAGGTGGTGCGACTAGATTTAACGAGCACATTATGACAAGTTGAGGGAGGTCTGGGAAGGTAGGTGAAAAAACTTATGAAGAATGCAAAGTTGAATTTCTTTCGGTAGTTTGAGTGATTTATAAAAGTTATTTTCTATATTATAGGTACTGGTTAGCACAATTACCCGGAACCTAGACGGGTACCCGGGTAACAGAAGGCATCACTAGTATCTAATATTCTTAGTCAATAAGCTGATGTTTCCAACATATGTATTACCGTATGTACAAATCTACAGGAATAAGAATAAATAGATAAATCGTAATGCCACCTCAGGTGACGAGTGGTATTTCTCCGCCAGTCAGGCAAGCGTTTGCACGAGTTATTTGAGGCATCTCGTCGAGTCTAATACATACTGGGCCCCTGGTTGACCCACACACCTACCGTGCACAGTCCCACGGTATCCTCTTCCAAAGCCAACCGGATCTCCATTCATTGATAGAACACAGAGACGATTTAGACACACGAGGTTGTGGCTGTTGCCTTGGTCACCGCAGAGTAGAGTACATCTATCACATCTATCTACATCCATCACAGTAGAGTGGAGTACCTACCAGTGGCGGCTCGTGGTATAAAAACGTGATAGGGCTGTCATTTGTCGGTCTAAGAGAAGAATATATACACGGTATATGTGTGTTGTCAAACATTACTACAATACCATCAATATAGTTTCAATATAGTGTTATAGTTAGTAAACATGGGCATTTTGTAACGGACACCCACAGAGCCAGTCATAATCTGTGTAGTACTTTGCTTGAAACGGTGTGGTGAATTCCTTATTTTTACTCATTTTACTCGCTATATAATGAAAGAAACACTAATCACATTTTTTTTTTCTATTGTCACATGTGATTGGCTTGTGAGTAAGATACAAAAATAATAAACTGAATTAAACAAACACAAACGACTAGTGGTGAAAAAAACGATATACCGGTATACTTCATTTTGTCAACTGACAATTATTTAATAAAAACAATTTAGAATTGAGAAAGAGAATTATATCAATTTTCATTACATATTGCTTATGAAAGACAGAGACATGAATAGAAATTAACTTAGAGGGGAGACAGATTGAGTACATAAAAGGGGAGCATATAGTCAAGAACGTAATCAAATTGTATCACTTGAAACGTGATAATCTAGGTTGATTAATGAGCTAGGAGGAGTATTAAAGATTGTAGGCACCTGGACACATAATCGACGTTCTCCATAACTATTTCCATAACGTAGTACTTTATAAAGAGCTTGATTTTGAGGCCTTGTATTCACCGAACGTATATTTCAAAATGTAATATTTTCATCAAAATAATATGTCAATATGAAGCGATATTTATAAAGTTCAGGCAGAGGCAAGAGACGGGCATACTTATACAGATCGAGTAAACTATTATTATCTTGGAAATTCTTAAAATATCATGTATTGTCTTGATTAATCTATTCTGAATCGAAATCAATTTGATTTGATCTATTCAGTCGAATTGATAATTAGTTGTAGAAATACAGCTGACAACAATGCTTGCCAGCAACCTGAACAAACACGTGTTATTCATTAGCCTGCCCAAGAAGCCACCATGCGTGGATTCGGCTGCGCGTTCGGTACCACAGTGCTAGAGCTGACCATCATCGCAGCCCAGCATTAGCATTGCTCTAGCGGTATTCTCCTCGTTTGTGTACGCTGTCACCATGGTAACGCGCCTGGAAGCTCAACTCTCAGCAACACAGCATCGGCTGCGTTCGCAACAGCCCTAGCGTGCACTCTGCGCTGTGTTTCTTCTCAAGAGTAGCTAGCTAGGTCTATACGATTAACGCGTGGGATTATTTTATGAGAAAAGCGAAGAAGAATAGCTTGAAAAATAAGAGCTGAATAACTACAAAATCATTCGAATAATATAACATTATTATACCACAGTGGAAAATATTTAATTTTAAAAAGTGTACTTACAGGATTTTTTGTGATCAACTGATTATCAGTTAGATAGGAAGGGTAGGCTATAGCACGAGCCGCCTCTGGTACCTACTCTACTGTAATTCCTCGACCGTCTTAAGCTCAAATAGCTCAAGGCTCAATATATGAATTGTGTGAGAGGGAAAGAGAGAACAGCAGCTTACCGAGGTTCACAAGTAGATGGGCCTACTCGTGGTGGACAGCCCATCTACAGTAGGCCCATCTACTTGTGAACCTCGGTAAGCTGCTGTTCTCTCTTTCCCTCTCACACAATTCATATATTAAGCTTAGGCCATTTTAGACGTTTCGGCTGTTGCCTTGGTCGCAGTAGAGTAGACAGCCGAAACGTCTAAACCTCGTGTGTCTAAATCATCTCTGTGTTCTGTCAACGGCTCTCCACCACGAGTAGGCCTATCTACTTGTGAACCTCGGTAAGCTGCTCTCTCTCTTTCCCTCTCACCCAATTCATGTATCAAGCCTCAGGCTGTTTTGCCTAGACACACCAAGTATTGTAGGCCTATATTCAAGTTAACAACTGAATAGAGTTTGATGAAGAAATGGAATATATTTCATATTTACATATCCAAATATTATTCCATGAATTAAAAAAGTTGCAACTGAGTGACGACGAGTCCCACGTCACGCCCGCTCGCAGATCTGTCCCGCCTTGATCGCGGTCAGCTCGGCTTGCAGGGCGTCCACCTGAACAACAAACGTGCGACCAGTCACAAACACCAAGCCTAACCAGCCTTCCGCCTAACAAGTCTTCCACCTAACAAGCCATCCACCTAACCAGCCTTCCGCCTAACGAACCTTCCTCTTAACGAACCTTCCGCCTAATGAGCCTTCCACCTAACGAGCCTTCCGCCTGACGTGCCTTCCACCTAACCAGCCTTCCGCCTAACAAGTCTTCCGCCTAACAAGTCATCCACCTAACCAGCCTTCTGCCTAACGAGTCTTCCGCCTAACCAGACATCCACCTAACCAGCCTTCCGCCTAACGAGCCTTCCACCTAATTAGCCTTCCACCTAATGAGCCTTCCGCCTAACCAGCCTAGCCAGTCTTCCACCTAACCAGCCTTCTGCCTAACGAGTCTTCCACCTGACCAGCCTTCCGCCTAACCAGACATCCACCTAACCAGCCTTCCGCCTAATACACCTTCTGCCTAACGAGCCTTCCGCCTAACCAGCCTCGCGCCGACTGGCCTCCCGCCCTACCAGTCTAACAGAGCCGTGACCTACCTGCTGGCGGGCCTGGTTGAGCTGCTCGTCGTGCCGCAGCAGCTGTTGCTGGGCACACTTGACCCGTTGCCAGGCAACCACGGCGTCGATCTGCGCCTGCTTGATGCGCTCCTTGAGCAGGTCCAGCTGGGAGGAGATGTGGTCCAGACGCAGACTCTCGGACAGGTGGACCTGTTGGGCTCGATCCCGCTCTTGCTCCACTTGCAACACCTAACAACCAAACTACTCGTGAATAGGCTTCCCGAGAGAAGTGGCCCCACAAGAAGTCTTTTACAATATGGATGAATTCTACCAACGAGCGTGGTAAAATTATGTGTTCAAACTTGAAATGATTTATAATTAGTAAATACTTGAAATACTATACGTTAATTTACTTAATTATATTATAAGTTCCTTAAACTTTAAATATATGTTCTAGTATATAGTTTCTGACACGATCAACACAATGTAAATTGTACAAGCGACTGATAATAAATACCAATACAAACACCGTACCTCTCACATAGTGCTTGACACGAGTCTGACGGCCCATTCACAATTAAACTCAACCTCAAACTTGACTTCAAACTTATTCCTTAAACTTATTCCGCTGTGCACTTACTACAATGCTACCTGATTCACGACACTATTCCTGCGTCTAATGTCAACCAGTTAAAACAGCTCTCTCAATCAGCTGCCACTTGAGCGAAACATAACCTAAAAGTTGTGTCACCAAAGTCTAGTGCTTTTCCACAGTTCATGATACGTAATATGAGAAATTATAGAATTATTACAGTTTCTAGAATGTCTCAATTCATTTACACAGCAATAAGTCTTGTTCCCATAGTTGCTAACAAACAATAGGCTAGACACATATTTGTCCATAAACATTTTATACATTATACATACCGTATACATTTTTCCGTAAATTGAAGTAATTAAGTTTGGAGTTTGTAAAATTAAGAACATAAAAACAAACAAAAAAAGAGGCCAAAGCTCCGTAAGCGTGTACTCACATTGCTCTCTGCGACGTAGATCTCCATGGTAACCTTCTTCAACTCCTCCTTCTGCTTCTGTTCGCTCGCTATGTCCTCCGCGGTCTTACACGGGTGCTTCTCATTGCATCCCCCCTGGCCCCCGGTTGTCAGCGGCATCTTGGGGGGGCTACTCCCCCCCTTGGGGCAGGTCAGTGCAGGTACGGCGCCACCCTGAGCGCCATCCAGCTGCGCCTGCGCCGTCTGTACCGCCCCCCCGGCCCTGCATTCCTGGCGCGCACGTGGCTGGACCTGTAGCGCTCCCTGGGGAACACCTTCTACAGGATCCTGAGGGACACCTTCTACAGGAACACCACTCATGAGACCCTGGGGGACACCACTCATGAGACCCTGGGGGACACCACTCATGAGACCTTGGGGAACACCACTCATGAGACCCTGGGGAGCACCTTCTATCGGCCCCTCATCCTTGGCACCCCTCTGAGCGAGGCGTTGAGCGCTGCGTTGTGCAACTAGTGACTGCCTGATCTGGTCCACACCTTGCTGCGAGAGGAGGACGTCTCGGAGATGACGCAGCGGCTCTTCTCGTAGCGCGGATTCTCCCGGCTGACCGAGCAACAGTCGGGTCTGCAAGTCCACTGAAATCAAGTAGCGGCCCTCTAAGGTCTTTACACACCAGCGCACAATATCATTTCTTTTGATGAATACAGAGCATTTGATCCTGAATATTGTTATCATTTATGCATGAATCCTTATCTTCACTAATACCAGTCTTTGTTTGAATGCCTATTTTTTGTTAGTATAATTATTTCAACGGTCTATTGAGTTTAGAAAAGCATGAAATACGAGGGTGACGAGATGATGGAGAATTTCCAAAATTCTAATTGGTATCTCAAAACTTGGCTCAGCTAGCCCATCACTTGTTTAGATATAATCATTCAGCACAGCAGAAAACGAAACGACAAGACAGAAAATCGTACAAGTTTTAGTGATTCCCAAGAGATATGTTTGTTCTCGTCTGCCAGGTAGGATTCTCCGCTACACGATTGAAACATCTGTCGTTCCTAAACCCTCAACCACGTGGGATTGGCCTACACTGCTCGTAAGCTGTCTGATTGGCCAAGCTGCAAGCATTACAAGCATACTTGCTCTAAGGGGACGTCCATAAATTATGTCACACTTTTCAAGGCCACTTTGAACCCCCCCTCCCATGTCACAGTTGGTCACAACCCTCCCCCCTTTAAATAAGTCACAAATTCTCATACCCCCCTCTGACAAACAATTGAAATCAACAGGCGGCAAAGGTACAATAAGGTGATGAAATTAGAATATCCATTTCTTTGATGCTTTTATTGAAATTCTGCATATTATGCAATTATGGATAGGTAATGACAATAAGATTTTGAGTGGTTAAACTTGATAATTATTTGATATATGCATCTGTTGTTTCTAGGGTGGGTATAAATATAAGAATCTATAATAATGGCGCCAAATACAAAGAACAAAATAATGGTATGCTACACGGTTGCCTCCCCCCCCCCCCCCCCCCCTTGTAACACCTTGTCACGAATCTTGACCCCCCAAGCTGTGACGTAGATCATGGACGTGCTCGTACTGCTGTTATGCTGGCCTTCCATACCTGCGTTATTCTGATTGCGATATCGGATGTTGAAAATAAGACCAATCAGGGACGAGTCCGATGCGATTCTCGATTATTGAGCTCGGCTCTACTTTTTGCGATTTCGGAATGCGATATTACCGGAAGTTGTGTGTGTTTCTTCTTAATTCATATTGTACAGTCTCTTTATCCCAGCTCTAAAGTTATTTATATTTCTAAACACATGAGGTTCTACATCTACTCTCAAGATGGCAGTCTGAAAATCGCATTACGAAATCGGATTCCGGTGTCCGAATCGCATACCGTTTAGTATGGAAGCCCAGCTTTACGTTCCGTCTAACAGCTGTCAACGTGAACGTACCTGGGGTTCTCTTGCGGCGCCGTGTCTTGCCCAGCGCTCGCTTCAGACGGCAGTTGATGCTGTTGGCTAGCAGCAGCTTGCTGTTGTATAGTTCACTCAGCTGAAACAACAAACACAAGTATTATATAACGTTTTATACTATTATCATACGTCATTATACTACTAGCTTGGCCCTCGTGTTCACAAAACCGCTCAGTCGTACGTCACGTTATTTAGCCTCTCGGCCGTGCCGAATGATTTCCCACTACTGCGGCCAAACCAAACCAAACAACGCAATTTGAGGGCCCCGTCACAACTCACTCCTGCTTGTGCCCCATGACGTACTGCTGAGGCGTAGATATAACCCGGTGGTGCGCACCATTTATCTGATAATATCAATTGATGTGTTTCTCTTGTATGCAATTGTACGTTACGTAATGGTTTTATCAGTACGATACTGTCGTTACGCTACAAAACACGTTACAAAATAATAGAAGCACCAGAGTGCTATTTTTCAAATTCAAACTGATATATATATATTTCTCAAAACCCAGATAACCAATTAGATTGTGCCAGGGGGTGTTTCCACCACTTCTTCTAGGGCAGTCTTCTTATCAGTCGGTTCCTGCCAGTTCCGACTTCTTCTTCCTCTTTTTCACTACTACTACTTTCCTCTCCTTTGTCTTTTCTTCTTACTAGTTCCCTCCACCTTTTTCTATCTTCCCACCATCTCTCGTCTACCACTTCCTCCTCGGTTGACTACCCCACACTTCACTCCCTCCTGCCACTTCTCTCTTGGTCTTCCTACTCTTCTCTCAACTCCATTGTTTTCTGCTATCTCAAACGTTGCTCTCGGTATTCTCTCCTTTTCCATTCGTCGCATATGCCCGTCGAAATGATATAAAAAGAAAAATTGGGAGCTATATTTCCATGTCTCTAGTTATGTTGAATGTGCCTACCTGTGCCCGGTCCTGGCAGAGCTTCTTGTCCAACGCGCTCAGTTCCGCCTGGGCCTTGCTGACCCGCCGGGCAGAGCACGCCGACTGCTCCTGCTTGACCTTGACCTCCACCTTGAGCTGGTGCAGCGTGTTGGTCACCTCCGTGAACACCTTCTGCGCGTTCAGCGACGCCTGCTCGTACTTGGCCACTTCCTCCAGCTCAAACTTCAGCTGCAAGCAAACAACGCACCATTAGGACCCCACGGACTCGCAATAATCAGAGTATAAAGTTGTATGCAAGCACCATGTAGAAAAACAATATATTCTCGATTTTATATGACTAGAAAAAACACTCATATTATTACTAGAAGACTACTAATTCTAGAAAATGTCCCTGTGGGGCTGTTGAGCCCTCTGGTTACACCGTGCTGAAGGCGTTGGCAAGACCTGTGCTCCTGATATCTCACAGCCTAGACCTGTGCTCATGATATCTCACGGCCTACCGTTGGAAAGTTGTTATCAAGGAACTGATATTTCTGCATGCGGTCTTGATGAAATCAACTACTCACCGTCGCCTCAGCTTGACTCAGCATCTCCAGGACGTTCTTTTCCTTACTCTCCTGACTCTGACCTTGACCTTGACTCTGGCCTTGACCCTGCGCCTGCCTCTTGGTCACGTCATGACCTCTGACCTGCTTGCTTCGACCTTTTCTCTTGAACACCCGATGGCCTGCCCCTGCCGTTTCACCACCCGCTTCTCTCTTGAACACTCGATGGCCTGCCGCCTCTCTCTTGGACAGTCTAGGAGCCAGATCGTCGCTGTACCACTGAGGCTGTAGCTCGTTGCCATGGTCACCGGTCACGGGGAACTCGTACTGAGTCTGGCTGCCGAGTTGTTTCCGGCCTGCCTGAGCGCTGCTGACTTGGATACTTCCACCATCCTGGAGGGTTTCTATTGGCTGGCCATTGAACCTGCTAGCCAATGGGACGGTATCTCTGAAGTAAGACGGGTTCAGAGGGCTTTCATGATCAGCCAATGGGAAGGCCTCTCTGTAAGGAGTATTCAAAGAGCCAATTTCATTAGCCAATGAGACGGTATCTCTGTAGTAAGGAGTATTCAAAGAGCCAACTTCATTAGCCAATGGGAAGGCCTCTCTGTAAGGAGTATTCAAAGAGCCAACTTCATTAGCCAATGGGAAGGCCTCACTGTAAGGAGTATTCAAAGAGCCAACTTCATTAGCCAATGGGAAGGCCTCTCTGTAAGGAGTATTCATAGAGCCAACTTCATTAGCCAATAGGACGGCCTCTCTGTAGGGCGTGTCAAGAGGACTGGCTCGATCAGCTAATGGGACGGCCTCTCTGTAGGGCGTGTCAAGAGGACTGGCTCGATCAGCCAATGGGACGGCCTCTCTGTAAGGCGTGTTCAGAGGGCTGGCATGATCAGCCAATGGGACGGTATCTCTGTAGTAAGGAGTATTCAAAGAGCCAACTTCATTAGCCAATGGGAAGGCCTCTCTGGAAGGCGTGTTGAAAGAACTGGCTCGATCAGCCAATGGGACGGCCTCTCTGGAAGGCGTGTCAAGAGGACTGGCTCGATCAGCCAATGGGAAGGCCTCTCTGGAAGGCGTGTCAAGAGGCCTGGCTTGTGGGACAGAGTCGTGATATGTGTTCCACTGACCGAGATAGTCTCTGTCGACCTTGTCTGCCAGCTGTTGATTGGCTGCGTCAGATCGCAGGTTCCTGTAGGATGGGTCCACCGGGAACTGGAACTGCGCTGGCTCGAGGTTTTCTACGTGCTGGCCGTTGAATCTGTCGGCCAATGGGACGGTCTCTCTGAGGGGTGTGGCCAATGGGATCCACTGACTGAGATAGTCTCGGTCGACGGAGCCGGACAGCTGCTGATGAGAGGCGCCCGCATCCTCTCGAGGACCCGTCGCGTCCTGACAGAAACCTACGCCCGCTTGAACCTCCTTCCCCGAGGCATCCGGGAACCTGAAACTTGCTCCTACGTTCTGTGTTCCTGATAGCTGTGAGGCGTCTGCCTGTCTAGCCAATGGCCAAGTGGCCACGTTCTGATCGTTCTGTGTTCCTGATAGCTGTGAGGCGTCTGCCTGTCTAGCCAATGGCCAAGTGGCCACGTTCTGATCGTTCTGTGTTCCTGATAGCTGGGAGGCGTCTGCCTGTCTAGCCAATGGCCAAGTGGCCACGTTCTGATCGTTCTGTGTTCCTGATAGCTGGGAGGCGTCTGCCTGTCTAGCCAATGGCCAAGTGGCCACGTTCTGATCGTTCTGTGTTCCTGATAGCTGGGAGGCGTCTGCCTGTCTAGCCAATGGCCAAGTGGCCACGTTCTGATCGTTCTGTGTTCCTGATAGCTGGGAGGCGTCTGCCTGTCTAGCCAATGGCCAAGTGGCCACGTTCTGATCGTTCTGTGTTCCTGATAGCTGTGAGGCGTCTGCCTGTCTAGCCAATGGCCAAGTGGCCACGTTCTGATCGTTCTGTGTTCCTGATAGCTGGGAGGCGTCTGCCTGTCTAGCCAATGGCCAAGTGGCCACGTTCTGATCGTTCTGTGTTCCTGATAGCTGGGAGGCGTCTGCCTGTCTAGCCAATGGCCAAGTGGCCACGTTCTGATCGTTCTGTGTTCCTGATAGCTGGAGGCGTCTGCCTGTCTAGCCATGGCCAAGTGGCCACGTTCTGATCGTTCTGTGTTCCTGATAGCTGGGAGGCGTCTGCCTGTCTAGCCAATGGCCAAGTGGCCACGTTCTGATCGTTCTGTGTTCCTGATAGCTGGGAGGCGTCTGCCTGTCTAGCCATGGCCAAGTGGCCACGTTCTGATCGTTCTGTGTTCCTGATAGCTGGGAGGCGTCTGCCTGTCTAGCCAATGGCCAAGTGGCCCGTTCTGATCGTTCTGTGTTCCTGATAGCTGTGAGGCGTCTGCCTGTCTAGCCAATGGCCAAGTGGCCACGTTCTGATCGTTCTGTGTTCCTGATAGCTGGGAGGCGTCTGCCTGTCTAGCCAATGGCCAAGTGGCCACGTTCTGATCGTTCTGTGTTCCTGATAGCTGTGAGGCGTCTGCCTGTCTAGCCAATGGCCAAGTGGCCACGTTCTGATCGTTCTGTGTTCCTGATAGCTGTGAGGCGTCTGCCTGTCTAGCCAATGGCCAAGTGGCCTCGTTCTGATCGTTCTGTGTTCCTGATAGCTGCGAGGCGTCTGCCTGTGACCAACTGCCAGGGTCGTAGTCCACCGGGGATTTCCCGAAGTTGTAGTTTCTCTGAGGTTGAGATTTGTCTGGCGTTTGCCACGGGTTCTGACTCTCCAACGATACGCTGGGACTGCGAAGTTCGATGCCTGTCTCGTACTGCGGTGCACGGTTCTCATGTGTTAGAGGGGAGTTTACATTTCCCTCGTAAGCTACATTATAGGCATCACCTATGAGTGTACCGTATGTGTCTCGTGAGTTATCTGCGATTGGTTGAAAGCTTGGACGATTGGCATACAAATCTGGTAAGTTCTCTGCTATTGGTTGAAAGCTCGGAGTATTGGCAGATGAGTCTGGTATGTTCTCTGCTATTGGTTGAAAGCTCGGAGTATTGGCAGATGAGTCTGGTGGGTTCTCTGCTATTGGTTGAAAGCTCGGAGTATTGGCAGATGAGTCTGGTGGGTATTCTGCGATTGGTTGGAAGTAAAATGCACCGTGACGACAGTTCTGTCCTTCCTGACGGCAAGTTTGTGGCGGAAAGTAGTCAGTCTGTGCCGCGAAGCTCCCAGGTTCACCCTGAAAAGCCATCGTTTCCAATCAGCTTCCTTTACTCAGCAAGCACAACAACCGATCACAATATATATGAAGATCGTTCGTAGGCGATACGAATACACCGGATACGGAGATAAAGTGATAATTCATAAAGATATTACATTCACAGAAACCCGTGCCTTATGGGCTCAACAGTGACTGACTGAGCAACAAAACGCAGCTGATACTCAACGATAAATGTCATAATTCCTCGCTATACACCAAACTGAATGAATCGACACTTTGACAGATTATATATTACACACAGTATAAAACATCAGAGAAATTCAATTTTAATAATAGTATTGAAAATGAATTAGAACTCTCCAGTCTTTCAACTATCCACCTATACACCCTGCTCGATGTGCTAAGGCCTGGTTTCACGAATCTTAGTAAATACTAATCCACTAACTATTTGTTAAAGGTACAAAAATATCATATGTAACCAATGGTGACAACAAGTTAATCCGCTAACCATTGCTTAATCCACTAACTATCGATTCGTAAAACTGAACCTTGACCAGATTGGTCCGATAAAAGCCTACAAATTGCCTATTTATAGACGATTCAACCTAACCTAACCGCCATACCGACATGAATGTGTGGAGTATAGCGTTGACAACATCTTGTTGACCCGACTCTTACCTCCACCCTGATCCTAGCAGCCTGCTCCACCGTTCACTCTTACCCCACTAGAAGCAGCAAGTCCATCTCACAATCACTCCTCACTACCTTCGCACCACTTTATGCAATAACCTCTCATCTTACATCACTGAATCCAACACACTCAATACATGCCTTAATAAACTGAATATATATCTCCTCCTTCCTTTACTATTTAGGCCTGGTATTACCAAGTCCAGTTAGCCTTTAACCGACAGTTGGTGACAGTGGTGATAACTGACAGTTAGAGCTGCTTCCACGTTGGTAATACCGTACCTTACTCTATCACCCAGTATGATTATTTAACCTTAATTTAAATCCTAGCGTAGCTTTAACCTGGTTCAAGAACGCTATACTGGTACATTCTATTAATCAAATTGAGTACAGATAAATAAATCAATATGAAAATAAATGTAGTATATTAATCAACAATTGACATGCACTCCTGATTGTTTGGTCAGCTGTTACGACTGACAGAAGCTTACGTCTGTTTTACATTTCTTATTGCTTCGTTAGTTCTTCCAGAATCCTCTGAAGCCTGCCCAATAGGAAGATAATGATTAGTGCTCACCGTTGCCATTGGTTGGATGCGCTGGGCCGTTCCTCCAATCGCTGCAGAGGAAACACAAGAACATTAGCTGACTTGGAACAGTGACCTACGCCGGTGTATCGTACCGGCTTGTGGTAGGCCTACCTAACCGAGACCTTCTCAACGGCTCACTAATAATAATAAGAGCATTGAGAGTCCATGGGAGTTGATTTAGCCTAATATCAATTATATTGGGTTCAACGACGCACTGTTATGATAGCGCAGATCTATTGGCGTCGGATGGATGATTAATGAGATGAAGGTTCTTGGGTAATGGGGAGGATAGTGGGAAGGAAGCGGTCGCGGCCTATTTGGTGGGAACCATCCCGGCATTAGCCTAGACTACAGAGGGAACCACGAAACACCCCTGTAAAGATGGTCGGCGGCGGGGATTGAAAACCCCTCGCCTCCCGGATCACATGAAGCGAGCGTGTTAACCACTGCGCTGCATGTGCCGGCGACCAATCGTTGATTATAATGAATATGTATTGAACAATTACATAAATAACACCTAGATTTATTAATTGTGAATTTAATAAACCTTTGTTTTTCTCAGCTCCATCTAGATGAACTTGGAACTATAGATATTAAATGATTATTACAGTGAAGTTTATCAACAACAGGCTTTGCATGGGGAGAACCAAGTAGAGATTGATCAAACTGATCAAACTGATCAATTGGGAGTAGAAGAAACCAGAATAAAACTCACTGAAACAGCAATCCAGAGAATAATCAATAACCTGAGTAGAAATGGAGCTCCTATACATGACGGGATTAATAACAAATGTATCAAGTTGTCGGGAAAAGAGTTAATATCCTATTTGCTAATAATGTTTCACCACTCAATGGATTCAGGAAGTGTGCCCGAGGACTGAAAGCAAAGAGAGCCCGGAGTGTTTGTTTCACGAGATTGTGCTCACCGTAGAAGGCTGACGTCAGCAGGAGCGCGGGAACAACGTACATGACTACAATCGTGACGTTACGGAACTATCGGAGGCCGTTATTTCACACAGCACGTTTCCACGGTTACTGCACGATAATAGAGGGGACATTGTTGTGCAAGTGTTGTAGCGTTACGGAACTATATGAGGCTGTTATTTCTCACACCACGTTTCCACGGTTACTGCACGATAATAGAGGGGACATTGTTGTGCAAGTGTTGTAGCGTTACGGAACTATCGGAGGCCGTTATTTCACACAGCACGTTTCCACGGTTACTGCACGATAATAGAGGGGACATTGTTGTGCAAGTGTTGTAGCGTTACAGAACTGTATGAGGCTGTTATTTCTCACACCACGTTTCCACGGTTACTGCACGATAATAGAGGGGACATTGTTGTGCAAGTGTTGTAGCGTTACAGAACTGTATGAGGCTGTTATTTCTCACACCACGTTTCCACGGTTACTGCAACGCCACGATAATAGAGGGGACATTGTTGTGCAAGAGTTATAGCGTTACGGAACTATATGAGGCTGTTATTTCTCACACCACGTTTCCACGGTTACTGCAGGATAATAGAGGGGACATTGTTGTGCAAGTGTTGTAGCGTTACGGAACTATCGGAGGCCGTTATTTCACACAGCACGTTTCCACGGTTACTGCACGATAATAGAGGGGACATTGTTGTGCAAGTGTTGTAGCGTTACGGAACTATCGGAGGCCGTTATTTCACACAGCACGTTTCCACGGTTACTGCACGATAATAGAGGGGACATTGTTGTGCAAGTGTTGTAGCGTTACAGAACTGTATGAGGCTGTTATTTCTCACACCACGTTTCCACGGTTACTGCAACGCCACGATAATAGAGGGGACATTGTTGTGCAAGAGTTGTAGCGTTACGGAACTATATGAGGCCGTTATTTCACACAGCACGTTTCCACGGTTACTGCACGATAATAGAGGGGACATTGTTGTGCAAGTGTTGTAGCGTTACAGAACTGTATGAGGCTGTTATTTCTCACACCACGTTTCCACGGTTACTGCAGGATAATGCAGGGGACACTGTTGTGCAAGTGTTGTCCTGTTATGGGGTATCGGAGGACCACGTTTCCACGGTTACTGCAACGCCACGATAATAGAGGGGACATTGTTGTGCAAGAGTGATAGATATTAGTGTTGATGAATGCCAAGTGATAAGCAACTTATTGTTGAAGAGGAATTTGAGAAATTTAATTACAGTGAAACCTCTATCCATCGTTTTCCAAGGGACCAGGAAAATATAACCATCCAAGCAGGAAAACAATCCAAGCAGGAAAACAATCCAAGCAGGAAAATTCAACAATGATTATATGGGAGTGGGGTGAGATAAAATGAATGATACAAGCAGGAAAACGATGGATCCGAGAACGATGCTGCGAGGTTTCTCTGTAAT
The DNA here is from genome assembly GCA_907164805.1 of Brachyptera putata. Classification (NCBI taxonomy): domain Eukaryota; kingdom Metazoa; phylum Arthropoda; class Insecta; order Plecoptera; family Taeniopterygidae; genus Brachyptera; species Brachyptera putata. Next base: position 122,831 of record OU015474.1, on the reverse strand, counting down.
TCGGCCCACGGGTAGGCTTACATACTGTCGCAACAGCAATAGATTCTAGTTGATATTCGATATATTGTTCATTAATTGATTGATCAATTATCGTTTGCTTAACGACCCCACCAACAGCTAGGTTATACGGGGGTACGAATGAGCAGATGATTATGAAACGATGAAGAGATGATAGGTGAAAGAACGATTACATAACCCATGCCTTATGCGGGACTCGAACCCACGCCCGACGGTGACTTCAGTTCCAATGCTAGCGATAATTGACTGAGCAACGCACTCAAGGTTAACAGTCTGTTCTCTACACGCACACGATCTCGATCGTTGGCGCATGTCGAGAAGTCTTGGGTCGACAAATACGTCATTATATACGTCATATGATGTCCGTTCTTGACCAATAGGAGGCCAATGTAACTCAACTCTTTCAAGAACCGCCAGTGCGCCGGCGCGACATGACAGGCTGTATACTACGCCAATACAACAACATTGGAAACATAACCTTAAATATTATTTTAGCTCGTCAAATTGATAATAAAATGAGGAATACAATTACCGGTATTGGATTAAAAAGAGCTTTTGAAGTGAGTTTTGGCGTAGATATAATATTTATAACATGGAGTCGGTATTAAACCATACTATATAATGATTAGAAACGGCGCCACGACGGTTCATCTTTGTTTGGAATTTTTTTTTTAATACCGCTGACATTTCCGCTCGAACCTAAGAGTCTCTGACATCGACAACAGGGTCTTGTCGAGCGAAGATTCCTCGATCGAGATTGTCAAGTTGACATAGAGAATCACGCTAGGTAAAGTTATCGACCAAAAACCTAGTTGCCGACGAAAATCACTCGATCTTGATCGACAACATTATACGTAAAATAGAAGAAACACTTACCGTAAGCCTTGAATGGTGACAGGGACCTGTGTCCTCGTGACGCAACAAGGCAGTGACTGTAAAGCTAGCCGACGAGAAAGAAGTAACGACGTGGAAGACAGATATGTCCACAACGTCACGTTATTAAACGGGAGCTCATGAGGCATTGACAATTATCAGCAATATTGATTTGTTGTACTCTCAAAATACTATGAAATCCTGGCACAAAACCGGCACATGCAGCGCTCGCTTCATGTGATCCTGGAGACGAGGTTCGATCCCCGCCGCCGATCATCTTTACAGGGGTTTTCCTCTGTAGTCTAGGCTAATGCCGGGATGGTTCCTACAATAAGTCGGCCATGACCGCTTCCTTCCCATTACCCAAGAACCTTCATCTCATCATCCCATCATCTCATTAATCATCCATCCGACACCATTAGATCTCAGTTATCATAACAGTGCGTGCTTAGAGAACAGAGACGAGCTTGGAGTGCAAGATATTCCGCCGGTTAGTTTCGTACCGGTGAGTTGTTCTACTGTGAGCGCAGTACAGTGGCCAGTATCGGGACGTTGGCCGTTGCTCGTAGAGTGAAACAGAACAGCAAACGCACAACACAGACTTTGTTGGACAGCAGGACTTGATCCAGGAATATATTTCTGTGACGGACGGTTTGAGATACGGGTGGAAGACGATACGTAGCAGGAGAAGCTCGAGATCCACCTCCACTCATCAGCATAGCTTCTCCTACAATGTATCGTCATCTCTCATATCGGCCATCACAACAATACATTCCTTAAATCAAGACAGAATTGGTTCGTTTGATCCTCGGAAACGAATATATACGCCTAGAAGCAGTATTCCAATGAACGTGCTAACACCGAAGCAGAATTACTAAGAATCGTTTCAATTTGAAATTTGTATCACAAAAATTGCTTGGCTGTTGAGTAAATATGAATGAGACAACGCAAGTGTACGTTTGAGCGTTTCACAGGTTTTAATGTAAAGCATGCAGTGTCGTTACATGTGACGTACTGTGGGCGGCCTACTCATGCGGGGGCAGACAGCATCCTTCTTGTCGCAGAGCAAGGCTCGAGTACTGCGTGCGGCCTACTCATGCGGGGGCAGACAGCATCCTTCTTGTCGCAGAGCAAGGCTCGCTGCGGCCGACTCAGGCGGGGGCAGGCTTCACCTGGAACACATTCCTTCGTTTCATCACCACTAGCTCAACGCAGAACGTGCATTGGGGTCATGCCACGTAACTAGGGACATGATAAAAAGCGGAAAAACTTAAAACGTGGAATTTTTCCTTTTTTTCTGTCGGGGAAGTTTCAAGTTATATTACTACACTTGGAGAATAGATTTGGCACACTAATGTTTGACAATGATATGCAATTATACTACTCACTTTCACAATGATTCTGTCAAAATAAAGTAATGTTATTTCTAGAGTGATACGTGAATTACCAATACAAAGAATTGTAACGTGAAAAATATATGATATTTATTCCCCAAAATTTTTCCCAAGCATTCCTATACTATTATCATAGTTGCATAAAAATAAAAACATCTGTGGTGACAGAGGTTGAACAGAAATAGATATTTTAGTAATTACAGGAATATTGGACGTCCCCTCCCCATGTATCCCATGTAATCCCCCCATGTAACCTAAAGTGAAACTAGCTCGAACTAACCAGTCGGCCATCTTGCACCTGCAGCTATTACGCTACCCGTATACCAACCTATAAGCGGATTTTGGTTTTCAAGCTACTTCAGTTGAAACAGGGAATAAAGCCGATATTGTTTACACTGGGGCCAGAAATAATTAGATGAGCGTAGCAAAGATTTTCATTCCATACACCGAAAAAGTTTGGGCTTGGTTTTTATGTTTTTTTTTTGTGTGTGTAATTTTGTACGCGGCATACAGGTCAGGAAAAAGTTTCAATCAACTTGAAACTTTTTTTTCAAATTGGTGCTATACCGGAATAGGTTGGGATTGTTTTTCAGAAAGATCTATCATACATATTTTAAGCGATTTATGGAACAATCGGATGTGAAAAAAAGAAGAAAACGCAAAAGAAAGCAATTAAGGAACTATTAAATGTGAGCAACAAGTGTCACCAATAAATTAGAACGATTAAAATATGTGATGGATATCAAGAAGACACTAGTACCATTGTTGGGAAACCAAGTTCCATATACCAACAGACAGCCGCAGTTTTTAAACCTTTGAAGTGATCCATGGCCTGTATATGTACATTGAGCTGACCAAATGTTCTCAATTCTACATTTCCATACTTCTAAGCTCATCTCACAACGCAGATAAGGCGTTTTCCTAGTTACTAAAATACTAGAAATAATCAGCAAAATTATATTTGCCCCATTACAGATTTTACTGTGGAATTTCTACTGCAATCAGACATCTGACAGACTTGCGCGCTGATATTAACGCCTATAGCCATTGAACATAATATAAACGACCAGAGCTCATCACTACTGTTTCCGTAGACAAGAAGAGATCGCAGTGGTCATCACGCTAACCCCTTGACCCATAGACAACTGCCAGACATATTAGGCCTAGTACACTTATCTTTTAGCTTCAGGTTTCTCTCACTGCATACGCTATCCATGAGTAGGCCTATAGAGATCAGTGTTGATATTGTGCTCTCTGGTGTACTGTGCCTTGATCTGGTGACCCTTACGATACTGCCCCCCGAACTTGTCATGTCCAAAGCCGTGATTATCAAGGCTTGGTTTCATGAAACAGCCCAGAGCGTAAGGCTAGGTTAGTTTCGCCTGACTTTACCAAAACTGTCTATCCGCAATCGTCGAGGCACACTGTGTGAAGGCTCTCTAACCTATATAAGGGCATATTTCTGAGCTCACTATCAGAGAAAACAATTAGGCCTTTCACTCTTCAATCACATCTCGGTTTCTACCTGGCCTAAACACTTCTCTTCACAAACTGTGAACATAGTTGTTGCCAAGTCGGACCCAGGTTAGGCCTAAGAGATACAACCTCTCTTAAGCATCAGCTACAACCACCTAACTAGCATTATTATAAAGTGAATGTAACCTCACTTCTCTATGATGTGACCAAATACTTTAATATATAACCTTAAGGTTATATATTAAAGTATTTGATGTAACTAGGCCCAACCCTAAAACAGATACTGCATAATTACCGAGTTGTTTTTCATCGATTCCATCACACGTGAACTTCATAACTATGATAAGCTTCTGATAAACAAGTAGAAATATGACAGGTAGCGTTTTAATATCAAGAATTGTAATATTTCATTTTATAATTTACAAAAATAATATTTTAAATGTTACCCCTCGTCTGGTAGCCATATTGAATCCACAGCAATGTCGATTTTCGACTTCATGTCGTAAAATACTTCGGTTATTCACCGCACGCAGCGTATCGTCGCTAACAGAGCACCTAGCCGTCTATGCTGAGAACACTTGCCCCCTGTTAACTCTATAATCTTTGTCCATGTTAAATTAGTTCTATTTTTCTCCATACACGTCCAGCGTGACGATCGCGTCTCACGGAGCGAGCGGGATTTTACTACAAATGTTTCTGCACCCTGTTATTATTGTACTTCAGTTTGCTAAACCCATGCGGCGCTACTGTCGCCTCTGCAAAGTGACGTAATACGTAAACATTGGAAGCTGTCAAAACTCACGTATTTGAAGAGTGGGCCTACTGTAAACAAGGATCGGACATGAAGAAGTCAGGAAAAACTTGACACATGCAGTGAAAGATACACCACATGAGATCCGTTTGCCTATTTTTAGTTGATCCTAGGCACAATGACGTGTATTTAGAAAATTAGTAAGTCTTTATTCATCATGTAGGCGTGCAACAATGTCAAAAGCCTACAATAAGAAAGGTCGAGGTTCAGTCAGCCGACCATTTTCCTACCTAACCTTACTTATGTATCTTGTCCCAAATTATAAGCATCGTAGGTGGTGCAACAAGATGAAGTGCCCGAGCGTAAGTGCCAGGAATCTATTATCGCAACTAAAATGGACCCTGTTGAAAGCAAGAGGACGGACTCTCACCTGGCTACTTATTCAACGCGAGCCTGCCTGGTGTGAACTACCGCTGCCAAACCATACTAGGCTAGCAAGAAGGATCAGCTACTAGGCCTACCTGGACACTCCCTGCTTGGAAGAGCTACTCGGGAATGGAACAGTATACCGAGAGACAGGATGGATAAAATACAAACTATCAGGCCTCAACTTACTTCTAGAAGTTCTGTAGACAAGGTGAAAAATGTTACCCTTTCTACCTCAGTATAATTGTTAGTAGTTTCTTCACACCACTGAGTGCGATACGTGAGTATAGCACATGGTACAGGTACAGCACATGCCCGCGTTGAAACATATATTTAATTACAACCATTGCTCTCAGCGGTCTGAAAATGTTATTTCATGCATAAGAAGGGATCACTTAACAATTGTTATTCGTCAGAATTTTCGGAAAATCATATTCGAATTTTCCCGTTTTCTGGACACAGGGTACAGCACATGCCCGCGTTGAAACATATATTCAATTACAACCATTGCTCTCAGCGGTCTGAAAATGTTATTTCATGCATGAGAAGGGATCAATTAACAATTGTTATTTGTCAGAATTTTCCGAAAATCATATTCGAATTTTCCCGTTTTTGGACACAGGGTACAGCACATGCCCGCGTTCAAACATATATTTAAGTACAACCATTGCTCTCAGCGGTCTGAAAATGTTATTTCATGCATCAGAAGGGATTAATTAACAATTATTATTTGTCAGAATTTTCCGGAAATCATATTCGAATTTTCCCGTTTTCTGGACACAGGGTACCGCACATGCTCGCGTTGAAACATATATTCAATTACAACCATTGCTCTCAGCGGTGTGAAAATGTTATTTCATGCATGAGAAGGGATCAATTAACAATTGTTATCTGTCAGAATTTCCAGATAATCATATACGAATTTTCTCGTTTTCTGGACACAGCGTAAAGCACATGCCCGCGTTGAAACATATATTTAATTACAACCATTGCTCTCAGCGGTCTGAAAATGTTATTTCATGCATGAGAAGGGATCAATTAACAATTGTTATTTGTCAGAATTTTCCCGTTTTCTGGACACAGGGTACAGGCAAATGCCCGCGATTGAAACATATATTTAATTACAACCATGGCTCTCAGCGGTCTGAGAAAGTGTATTTCATGCATGAGAGGGATCAATTAACAATTGTTATTTGTCAGAATTTTCCGGAAAATCATATTCGAATTTTCCCGTTTTCTGGACACAGGATACAGCACATGCCCGCGTTGAAACATATATTTAATTACAACCATTGCTCTCAGCGGTCTGAAAATGTTATTTCATGCATGAGAAGGGATCAATTAACAATGTTATTTGTCAGAATTTTCGGAAAATCATATTCGAATTTTCCCGTTTTCTGGACACAGGGTACAGCACATGCCCGCGTTGAAACATATATTTAATTACAACCATTGCTCTCAGCGGTCTGAAAATGTTATTTCATGCATGAGAAGGGATCAATTAACAATTGTTATTTGTCAGAATTTTCGGGAAATCATATTCGAATTTTCCCGTTTTCTGGACACAGGGTACAGCACATGCCCGCGTTGAAACATATATTTAATTACAACCATTGCTCTCAGCGGTCTGAAAATGTTATTTCATGCATGAGAAGGGATCAATTAACAATTGTTATTTGTCAGAATTTTCGGAAAATCATATTCGAATTTTCCCGTTTTCTGGACACAGGCACATGAACATGCCCGCGTTGAAACATATATTTAATTACAACCATTGCTCTCAGCGGTCTGAAAATGTCATTTCATGCATGAGAAGGGATCAATTATAATTGTTATTCGTCAGAATTTTCGGAAATCATATTCGAATTTTCCCCGTTTTCTGGACACAGGATACAGCACATGCCCGCGTTGAAACATATATTTAATTACAACCATTGCTCTCAGCGGTCTGAAAATGTTATTTCATGCATGAGAAGGGATCAATCAACAATTGTTATTTGTCAGAATTTTCGGAAAATCATATTCGAATTTCCCGTTTTCTGGACACAGGTACAGCACATGCCGCGTTTGAAACATATATTAATTACAACCATTGATCTCAGCGGTCTGGAAAATGTTATTTCATGCATAGAAGGGATCAATTAACAATTGTTATTTGTCAGAATTTTCGGAAATCATATTCGAATTTCCCCGTTTTCTGGACACAAGGGTACAGCACATGCCGCGGTGAAACATATATTTCATTACAACCATTGCTCTCAGCGGTCTGAAAATGTTATTTCATGCATGAGAAGGGATCAATTAACAATTGTTATTTGTCAGAATTTTCGGAAAATCATATTCGAATTTTCCCGTTTTCTGGACACAGGATACAGCACATGCCCGCGTTGAAACTATATTTAATTACAACCATTGCTCTCAGCGGTCTGAAAATGTTATTTATGCATGAGAAGGGATCAATTAACAATTGTTGTTGGTCAGAATTTTCCGAAAATCATATTCGAATTTTCCCGTTTTCTGGACACAGGGTACCGCACATGCCCGCGTTGAAACATATATTTAATTACAACCATTGCTCTCAGCGGTCTGAAAATGTTATTTCATGCATGAGAAGAGATCAATTAACAATTGTTATTTGTCAGAATTTTCGGAAAATCATATTCGAATTTTCCCGTTTTCTGGACACAGGGTACAGCACATGCCCGCGTGAAACATATATTTAATTACAACCATTGCTCTCAGCGGTCTGAAAATGTTATTCCATGCATGAGAAGAGATCAATTAACAATTGTTATTTGGCAGAATTTTCGGAAAATCATATTCGAATTTTCCCGTTTTCTGGACACAGGATACAGCACATGCCCACGTAAAACATATATTTAATTACAATCATTGCTCTCAACGGTCTGAAAATATTATTCCATGCATGAGAAAGGATGAATTGACAATTGTTATTCGTCAGAATTTCGGAAAATCATATTCGAATTTTCCGTTTCTGGACACAGGATACAGCACATGCCCGCGTTGAAACATATATTTAATTACAATCATGGCTCTCAGCGGTCTGAAAATGTTATTTCATGCATGAGAAGGGATCAATAAACAATTGTTTTCTGTCAGAATTTTCGGAAAATCATATTCGAATTTTCCCGTTTTCTGGACACAGGGTACAGCACATGCCCGTGTTGAAACATATATTCAATTACAACTATTGCTCTCAGCGGTCAGAAAATGTTCTTTCATGCATGAGAAGGGATCAATTAACAATTGTTATTTGTCAGAATTTTCGGAAAATCATATTCGAATTTTCCCGTTTTCTGGACACAGGGTACCGCACATGCCCGCGTTGAAACATATATTTAATTACAACCATTGCTCTCAGCTGTCTGAAAATGTGATTTCATGCATGAGAAGGGATCAATTAACAATTGTTATTTGTCAGAATTTTCGGAAAATCATATTCGAATTTTCCCGTTTTCTGGACACAGGGTACAGCACATGCCCGCGTTGAAACATATATTTAATTACAACCATTGCTCTCAGCGGTCTGGAAATGTTATTCCATGCATGAGAGGAGATCGAAAAACAATTGTTATTTGTCAGAATTTTCGGAAAATCATATTCGAATTTTCCCGTTTTCTGGACACAGGATACAGCACATGTCCGCGTTGAAACATATATTTAATTACAACCATTGCTCTCAGCGGTCTGAAAATGTTATTTCATGCATGAGGAGGGATCAATCAACAATTGTTATTTGTCAGAATTTTCGGAAAATCATATTCGAATTTTCCCGTTTTCTGGACACAGGATACAGCACATGCCCGCGTTGAAACATATATTTAATTACAACCATTGCTCTCAGCGGTCTGAAAATGTTATTTCATGCATGAGAAGGGATCAATTAACAATTGTTATTTGTCAGAATTTTCGGAAAATCATATTCGAATTTTCCCGTTTTCTGGACACAGGATACAGCACATGCCCGCGTTGAAACATATATTTAATTACAACCATGGCTCTCAGCGGTCTGAAAATGTTATTTCATGCATGAGAAGGGATCAATTAACAATTGTTATTTGTCAGAATTTTCGGAAAATCATATTCGAATTTTCCCGTTTTCTGGACACAGGGTACAGCACATGCCCGCGTTGAAACATATATTTAATTACAACCATTGCTCTCAGCGGTCTGAAAATGTTATTTCATGCATGAGAAGGGATCAATTAACAATTGTTATTTGTCAGAATTTTCGGGAAATCATATTCGAATTTTCCCGTTTTCTGGACACAGGGTACCGCACATGCCCGCGTTGAAACATATATTCAATTACAACCATTGCTCTCAGCGGTCTGGAAATGTTATTCCATGCATGAGAAGGGATCAATTAACAATTGTTATTTGTCAGAATTTTCGGAAAATCATATTCGAATATTCCCGTTTTCTGGACACAGGATACAGCACATGCCCGCGTTGAAACATATATTTAATTACAACCATGGCTCTCAGCGGTCTGAAAATGTCATTTCATGCATGAGAAGGGATCAATTAACAATTGTTATTTGTCAGAATTTTCGGAAAATCATATTCGAATTTTCCCGTTTTCTGGACACAGGATACAGCACATGCCCGCGTTGAAACATATATTTAATTACAACCATTGCTCTCAGCGGTCTGAAAATGTTATTTCATGCATGAGGAGGGATCAATTAACAATTGTTATTTGTCAGAATTTTCGGAAAATCATATTCGAATTTTCCCGTTTTCTGGACACAGGATACAGCACATGCCCGCGTTGAAACATATATTTAATTACAACCATTGATCTCAGCGGTCTGGAAATGTTATTTCATGCATCAGAAGGGATCAATTAACAATTGTTATTGGTGAGAATTTTCGGAAAATCATATTCGAATTTTCCCGTTTTCTGGACACAAGGTACAGCACATGCTCGCGTTGAAACATATATTTCATTACAACTATTGCTCTCAGCGGTCTGAAAATGATATTTCATGCATGAGAAGGGATCAATTAACAATTGTTATTTGTCAGAATTTTCAGAAAATCATATTCGAATTTTCCCGTTTTCTGGACACAGGGTACAGCACATGCCCGTGTTGAAACATATATTTAATTACAACCATTGCTCTCAGCGGTCTGAAAATGTTATTCGATGCATGAGAAGGGATCAATTAACAATTGTTATTTGTCAGAATTTTCGGAAAATCATATTCGAATTTTCCCGTTTTCTGGACACAGGATACAGCACATGCCCGCGTTGAAACATATATTTAATTACAACCATTGCTCTCATCGGTCTGAAAATGTTATTTTATGCATGAGAAGGGATCAATTAACAATTGTTATTTGTCAGAATTTTCGGAAAATCATATTCGAATTTTCCCGTTTTCTGGACACAGGATACAGCACATGCCCGCGTTGAAACATATATTTAATTACAACCATTGCTCTCAGCGGTCTGAAAATTTCATTTCATGCATGAGAAGGGATCAATTAACAATTGTTATTTGTCAGAATTTTCGGAAAATCATATTCGAATTTTCACGTTTTCTGGACACAGGATACAGCACATGCCCGCGTTGAAACATATATTTAATTACACCTTGCTTCAGCGGTCTGAATGTTATTTCATGCATGAGAAGGGATCAATTAAACAATTGTTATTTGTCAGAATTTTCGAAAATCAATATTCAGAATTTCCCGTTTCTGGACACAGGATACAGCACATGCCCGCGTGTGAAACATATATTAATTACAACCATTGCTCTCAGCGTCTTAAAATGGGTTATTTCATGCATGAGAAGGGATCAAATCAAAATGTTATTTGTCATAATTTTTCGGAAATCATCTTCGCATTTGCCGGTTTTCTGGCCACAGTATACAGCACATGCCCAGCGTTGAAACATATAGTTAAATTACAACAACATTGCTTCTCAGCGGTCCTAAAAGTTTATTTTCCATCATGAGGAAATGATCAATTAACATTGTTATTGTCAGAATTTTTGGAACATCATATTCGAATTTCCCGTCTTCTGGCACAGGGTACCGGTACCGTCACAATTTCGCGTTGAACATAGATTAATTACAACCATTGCTCTCAGCGGTCTGAAAATGTATTTCTGCATGATGGTGATCATCAACAATTTTATTTGTCAGAATTTTTCGGAAATCCGATCGAATTTTCCCGTTTTCCTGGACACAGGATACATCACATGCCCCGCGTTGAAACATATATTTAATTACCCCATTGATCTCATCGGTCTGGAATGTTTTTCCTGCATTAGAAGGGATCAATTAACAATTGTTATTTGTCAGAATTTTCGGAAAATCATATTCGAATTTTCCCGTTTTCTGGACACAGGGTACCGCACATGCCCGCGTTGAAACATATATTTAATTACAACCATTGCTCTCAGCGGTCTGAAAATGTTATTTCATGCATGAGAAGGGATCATTAACAATTGTTATTTGTCAGAATTTTCGGAAAATCATATTCGAATTTTCCCGTTTTCTGGACACAGGATACAGCACATGCCCGCGTTGAAACATATATTTAATTACAACCATTGCTCTCAGCGGTCTGAAAATGTTATTTCATGCATGAGAAGGGATCAATTAACAATTGTTATTTGTCAGAATTTTCGGAAAATCATATTCGAATTTTTTCCGTTTTCTGGACACAGGATACAGCACATGCCCGCGTTGAAACATATATTTAATTACAACCATTGCTCTCAGCGGTCTGAAAATGTTATTTCATGCATGAGAAGGGATCAATTAACAATTGTTAAGTGATCATTCGAATTTTCCCGTTTTCTGGACACGGGTGCCCGCCATGCCCGCGTTGACATATATTTAATCCAACCATTGCTCTCACTTGTCTGAATGTGCGTTCATGCATGAGGTGATGATCACTAACACTTGTTATTTGTCATAAGTTTCGGCAAAATCAGATGGGTCGTAATGGTGGTCGGCCCGTGTGTGTGCGTGGCACAGGATACAGCACGTGGGGGTGTTCCGCGTGGTGGTAAAGGCGGGGGATTTTATGACACCATTGGGCTGGGCGCGTGGCGAGGTGGGCTGTAAAATTGGATGTCATGCGAGGAGATGTGTCATATGCGATGCATTGGTGTGTGTTGTCAGATTTCGAAAATCATATGCGAAGGTTTCCCCGTTTCTGGACAAGGATACAGCACATGCCCGGGGGTCTGGGGTTGGTGAAACTATATTTGCTTACACATTGCTCTCAGCGTCTGAAAATGATATTTCCAGAATAGAAGGGATCAATTAACATTGTTATTTGTCAGAATTTTCAGAAAATCATATTCGAATTTTCCCGTTTTCTGGACACAGGGTACAGCACATGCCCGCGTTGAAACATATATTTAATTACAACCATTGCTCTCAGCGGTCTGAAAATGTTATTCCATGCATGAGAAGGGATCAATTAACAATTGTTATTTGTCAGAATTTTCGGAAAATCATATTCGAATTTTCCCGTTTTCTCGTTTTCTGGACACAGGGTACCGCACATGCCCGCGTTGAAACATATATTCAATTACAACCATTGCTCTCAGCGGTCTTAGAATGTTATTTCATGCATGAGAGAGGATCACCTAACAATTGTTATTTGTCAGAATTTTCCGAAAATCATATTCGAATTTTCCCGTTTTCTGGACACAGGATACAGCACATGCCCGCGTTGAAACATATATTTAATTACAACCATTGCTCTCAGCGGTCTGAAAATGTTATTTCATGCATGAGAAGGGATCAATTAACAATTGTTATTTGTCAGAATTTCGGAAAATCATATTCGAATTTTCACGTTTTCTGGACACAGGATACAGCACATGCCCGCGTTGAAACATATATTTAATTACAACCATTGCTCTCAGCGGTCTGAGAATGTTATTTCATGCATGAGAAGGGATCAATTAACAATTGTTATTTGTCAGAATTTTCGGAAAATCATATTCGAATTTTCCCGTTTTCTGGACACAGGGATACAGCACATGCCTCGCGTTGAAACATATATTAATTACAACCATTGCTCTCAGCGGTCTGAAATGTTATTTCATGCATGATGAAGGGATCAATTAACAATTGTTATTGTCAGAATTTTCGGAAAATCATATTCGAATTTTCCCGTTTTCTGGACACAGGATACAGCACATGCCCGCGTTGAAACATATATTTAATTACAACCATTGCTCTCAGCGGTCTGAAAATGTTATTTCATGCATGAGAAGGGATCAATTAACAATTGTTATTTGTCAGAATTTTCGGAAAATCATATTCGAATTTTCCCGTTTTCTGGACACAGGGTACCGGTACCGCACAATTTCGCGTTGAAACATATATTTAATTACAACCATTGCTCTCAGCGTCTGAAATGTATTTCATGCATGAGAAGGGATCAATTAACAATTGTTATTTGTCAGAATTTTCGGAAAATCATATTCGAATTTCCCGTTTTCTGGACACAGGGATACAGCACATGCCCGCGTTGAAAACATATATTTAATTACAACCATTGCTCTCAGTGGTCTGAAAATGTTATTCATGCATGAGAAGGGATCAATTAACAATTGTTATTTGTCAGAATTTTCGGAAAATCATATTCGAATTTCCCGTTTTCTGGACACAGGATACAGCACATGCCCGCGTTGAAACATATATTTAATTACAACCATTGCTCTCATCGGTCTGAAAATGTTATTTCATGCATGAGAAGGGATCAATTAACAATTGTTATTTGTCAGAATTTTCGGAAAATCATATTCGAATTTTCCCGTTTTCTGGACACAGGATACCGCACAATTTCGCGTTGAAACATATATTTAATTACAACCATTGCTCTCAGCGGTCTGAAAATGTTATTTCATGCATGAGAAGGGATCAATTAACAATTGTTATTTGTCAGAATTTTCGGAAAATCATATTCGAATTTTCCCGTTTTCTGGACACAGGTACCGCACATGCCCGCGTTGAAACATATATTTAATTACAACCATTGCTCTCAGCGGTCTGAAAATGTTATTTCATGCATGAGAAGGGATCAATTAACAATTGTTATTTGTCAGAATTTTCGGAAAATCATATTCGAATTTTCCCGTTTTCTGGACACAGGGTACAGCACATGCCCGCGTTGAAACATATATTTAATTACAACCATTGCTCTCAGATGTCTGGAAATGTTATTCCATGCATGAGAGGAGATCGAAAAACAATTGTTATTTGTCAGAATTTTCGGAAAATCATATTCGAATTTTCCCGTTTTCTGGACACAGGATACAGCACATGCCCGCGTTGAAACATATATTTAATTAAAACCATTGCCCTCAGCGTCTGAAATGTTATTTCATGCATGAGAAGGGATCCATTAACCATTGTTATATTTGGTTTTGTTTTTTTTTGTTGTTTGTTTTTTTTTTTTTTTTATGTTTTTTTTTTTTTTTTGGTTTTGAGTTTTATTTATGTTTTTATTTATAGAGTTATTATGTTTTTTTTTTTTAATTTATTTTTGTGTTTTATCTGTTTTTAATTGTTATGTTATTGTATTCTTTTATTGTTGTTTTTTTTTTTTTTCAAATTTTTGGAAAAATCATATTCGAATTTTCCCTTCTTCTGGCAAGGTACCGGTAACCTCTGCCATTCGCTGGAAACATATATTTAATTACACCCCTTGCTCTCCAGCGGTCTGCAAATGTTATTTCATGCATGAGGAGGGATCAATCAACATTGTTATGTGTCAAGAATTTTTCGGAAAATCATATTTCTCATTTTCACCCCGTTGTCCTGACACAGGAATACAGCACAGTGCCCGCGTTGAAACATATATTTAATTACAACCATTGCTCTCAGCGGTCTGAAAATGTTATTTCATGCATGAGAAGGGATCAATTAACAATTGTTATTTGTCAGAATTTTCGGAAAATCATATTCGAATTTTCCCGTTTTCTGGACACAGGGTACAGCACATGCCCGCGTTGAAACATATATTTAATTACAACCATTGCTCTCAGCGGTCTGAAAATGTTATTTCATGCATGAGAAGGGATCAATTAACAATTGTTATTTGTCAGAATTTTCGGAAAATCATATTCGAATTTTCCCGTTTTCTGGACACAGGGTACAGCACATGCCGTCTTGAAACATATATTTAATTACAACCATTGCTCTCATCGGTCTGAAAATGTTATTTCATGCATGAGAAGGGATCAATTAACAATTGTTATTTGTCAGAATTTTCGGAAAATCATATTCGAATTTTCCCGTTTTCTGGACACAGGGATACAGCACATGCCCGCGTTGAAACATATATTTAATTACAACCATTGCTCTCAGCGGTCTGAAAATGTTATTTCATGCATGAGAAGGGATCAATTAACAATTGTTATTTGTCAGAATTTTCGGAAAATCATATTCGAATTTTCCCGTTTTCTGGACACAGGATACAGCACATGCCCGCGTTGAAACATATATTTAATTACAACCATTGCTCTCAGCGGTCTGAAAATGTTATTTCATGCATGAGAAGGGATCAATTAACAATTGTTATTGTCAGAATTTTCGGAAATCATATTCGAATTTTCCCGTTTTCTGGACACAGGATACAGCACATATCCCGCGTTGAAACATATATTTAATTACAACCATTGCTCTCAGCGGTCTGAAAATGTTATTTCATGCATGAGAAGGGATCAATTAACAATTGTTATTTGTCAGAATTTTCGGAAAATCATATTCGAATTTTCCCGTTTTCTGGACACAGGATACAGCACATGCCCGCGTTGAAACATATATTTAATTACAACCATTGCTCTCAGCGGTCTGAAAATGTTATTTCATGCATGAGAAGGGATCAATTAACAATTGTTATTTGTCAGAATTTTCGGAAAATCATATTCGAATTTTCCCGTTTTCTGGACACAGGGATACAGCACATGCCCGCGTTGAAACATATATTTAATTACAACCATTGCTCTCAGCGGTCTGAAAATGTTATTTCATGCATGAGAAGGGATCAATTAACAATTGTTATTTGTCAGAATTTTCGGAAAATCATATTCGAATTTTCCCGTTTTCTGGACACAGGATACAGCACATGCCCGCGTTGAAACATATATTTAATTACAACCATTGCTCTCAGCGGTCTGAAAATGTTATTTCATGCATGAGAAGGGATCAATTAACAATTGTTATTTGTCAGAATTTCCGGAAAATCATATTCGAATTTTCCCGTTTTCTGGACACAGGATACAGCACATGCCCGCGTTGAAACATATATTTAATTACAACCATTGCTCTCAGCGGTCTGAAAATGTTATTTCATGCATGAGAAGGGATCAATTAACAATTGTTATTTGTCAGAATTTTCGGAAAATCATATTCGAATTTTCCCGTTTTCTGGACACAGGATACCGCACATGCCCGGCGTTGAAACATATATTAATTACAACCATTGCTCTCAGCGGTCTGAAAATGTTATTTCATGCATGAGAAGGGATCAATTAACAATTGTTATTTGTCAGAATTTTCGGAAAATCATATTCGAATTTTCCCGTTTTCTGGACACAGGGTACAGCACATGCCCGCGTTGAAACATATATTTAATTACAACCATTGCTCTCAGCGGTCTGAAAAATGTTATTTCATGCATGAGAAGGGATCAATTAACAATTGTTATTTGTCAGAATTTTCGGAAAATCATATTCGAATTTTCCCGTTTTCTGGACACAGGATACAGCACATGCCCGCGTTGAAACATATATTTAATTACAACCATTGCTCTCAGCGGTCTGAAAATGTTATTTCATGCATGAGAAGGGATCAATTAACAATTGTTATTCGTCAGAATTTTCGGAAATCATATTCGAATTTTCCCGTTTTCTGGACACAGGATACAGCACATGCCCGCGTTGAAACATATATTTAATTACAACCATTGCTCTCAGCGGTCTGAAAATGTTATTTTCATGCATGAGAAGGGATCAATTAACAATTGTTATTTGTCAGAATTTTCGGAAAATCATATTCGAATTTTCCCGTTTTCTGGACACAGGGTACAGCACATGCCCGCGTTGAAACATATATTTAATTACAACCATTGCTCTCAGCGGTCTGAAAATGTTATTTCATGCATGAGAAGGGATCAATTAACAATTGTTATTTGTCAGAATTTTCGGAAAATCATATTCGAATTTTCCCGTTTTCTGGACACAGGATACAGCACATGCCCGCGTTGAAACATATATTTAATTACAACCATTGCTCTCAGCGGTCTGAAAATGTTATTTCATGCATGAGAAGGGATCAATTAACAATTGTTAATTGTTATTTGTCAGAATTTTCGGAAAATCATATTCGAATTTTCCCGTTTTCTGGACACAGGATACAGCACATGCCCGCGTTGAAACATATATTTAATTACAACCATTGCTCTCAGCGGTCTGAAAATGTTATTTCATGCATGAGAAGGGATCAATTAACAATTGTTATTTGTCAGAATTTTCGGAAAATCATATTCGAATTTTCCCGTTTTCTGGACACAGGGATACAGCACATGCCCGCGTTGAAACATATATTTAATTACAATCATTGCTCTCAGCGGTCTGAAAATGTTATTTCATGCATGAGAAGGGATCAATTAACAATTGTTATTTGTCAGAATTTTGGAAAATCATATTCGAATTTTCCCGTTTTCTGGACACAGGTACCGCACATGCCCGCGTTGAAACATATATTTAATTACAACCATTGCTCTCAGCGGTCTGAAAATGTTATTTCATGCATGAGAAGGGATCAATTAACAATTGTTATTTGTCAGAATTTTCGGAAAATCATATTCGAATTTTCCCGTTTTCTGGACACAGGATACAGCACATGCCCGCGTTGAAACATATATTTAATTACAACCATTGCTCTCAGCGGTCTGAAAATGTTATTTCATGCATGAGAAGGATCAATTAACAATTGTTATCTGTCAGAATTTTCGGAAAATCATATTCGAATTTTCCCGTTTTCTGGACACAGGATACAGCACATGCCCGCGTTGAAACATATATTTAATTACAACCATTGCTCTCAGCGGTCTGAAAATGTTATTTCATGCATGAGAATGGGATCAATTAACAATTGTTATTTGTCAGAATTTTCGGAAAATCATATTCGAATTTTCCCGTTTTCTGGACACAGGATACAGCACATGCCCGCGTTGAAACATATATTTAATTACAACCATTGCTCTCAGCGGTCTGAAAATGTTATTTCATGCATGAGAAGGGATCAATTAACAATTGTTATTTGTCAGAATTTTCGGAAAATCATATTCGAATTTTCCCGTTTTCTGGACACAGGATACAGCACATGCCCGCGTTGAAACATATATTTAATTACAACCATTGCTCTCAGCGGTCTGAAATGTTATTTCATGCATGAGAAGGGATCAATCAACAATTGTTATTTGTCAGAATTTTCGGAAAATCATATTCGAATTTTCCCGTTTTCCGGGACACAGGGATACAGCACATGCCCGCGTTGAAACATATATTAATTACAACCATTGCTCTCAGCGGTCTGAAAATGTTATTTCATGCATGAGAAGGGATCAATTAACAATTGTTATTCTGTCAGAATTTTCCGGAAAATCATATTCGAATTTTCCCGTTTTCTGGACACAGGGATACAGCACATGCCCGCGTTGAAACATATATTTAATTACAACCATTGCTCTCAGCGGTCTGAAAATGTTATTTCATGCATGAGAAGGGATCAATCAACAATTGTTATTTGTCAGAATTTTCGGAAATCATATTCGAATTTTCCCGTTTTCTGGACACAGGATACAGCACATGCCCGCGTTGAAACATATATTAATTACAACCATTGCTCTCAGCGGTCTGAAAATGTTATTTCATGCATGAGAAGGGATCAATCAACAATTGTTATTTGTCAGAATTTTCGGAAAATCATATTCGAATTTTCCCGTTTTCTGGACACAGGGATACAGCACATGCCCGCGTTGAAACATATATTTAATTACAACCATTGCTCTCAGCGGTCTGAAAATGTTATTTCATGCATGAGAAGGGATCAATTAACAATTGTTATTTGTCAGAATTTTCGGAAATCATATTCGAATTTTCCCGTTTTCTGGACACAGGATACAGCACATGCCCGCGTTGAAACATATATTTAATTACAACCATTGCTCTCAGCGGTCTGAAAATGTTATTTCATGCATGAGAAGGGATCAATCAACAATTGTTATTTCGTCAGAATTTTCCGGAAAATCATATTCGAATTTTCCCGTTTTCTGGACACAGGGTACAGCACATGCCCGCGTTGAAACATATATTTAATTACAACCATTGCTCTCAGCGGTCTGAAAATGTTATTTCATGCATGAGAAGGGATCAATTAACAATTGTTATTTGTCAGAATTTCCCGGAATTCATATTCGAATTTTCCCGTTTTCTGGACACAGGGTACAGCACATGCCCGCGTTGAAACATATATTTAATAACAACCATTGCTCTCAGCAGTTTGAAGATGTTATTTCATGCATGAGAAGGGATCAATTAACAATTGTTATTTGTCAGAATTCTCCGAAAAATATATTCGAATTTTCCCGTTTTCTGGACACAGGGATACAGCACATGCCCGCGTTGAAACATATATTTAATTACAACCATTGCTCTCAGCGGTCTGAAAATGTTATTTCATGCATGAGAAGGATCAATTAACAATTGTTATTTGTCAGAATTTCGGAAAATCATATTCGAATTTTCCCGTTTTCTGGACACAGGATACAGCACATGCCCGCGTTGAAACATATATTTAATTACAACCATTGCTCTCAGCGGTCTGAAAATGTTATTTCATGCATGAGAAGGGATCAATTAACAATTGTTATTTGTCAGAATTTTCCGAAAAATCATATTCGAATTTTCCCGTTTTCTGGACACAGGGTACAGCACATGCCCGCGTTGAAACATATATTTAATTACAACCATTGCTCTCAGCGGTCTGAAAATGTTATTTCATGCATGAGAAGGGATCAATTAACAATTGTTATTTGTCAGAATTTTCGGAAATCATATTCGAATTTTCCCGTTTTCTGGACACAGGATACAGCACATGCCCGCGTTGAAACATATATTTAATTACAACCATTGCTCTCAGCGGTCTGAAATGTTATTTCATGCATGAGAAGGGATCAATTAACAATTGTTATTTGTCAGAATTTTCGGAAAATCATATTCGAATTTTCCCGTTTTCTGGACACAGGATACAGCACATGCCGTGTTGAAACATATATTTAATTACAACCATTGCTCTCAGCGGTCTGAAAATGTTATTTCATGCATGAGAAGGGATCAATTAACAATTGTTTTCTGTCAGAATTTCCGGAAATCATATTCGAATTTTCCCGTTTTCTGGACACAGGGTACCGCACATGCCCGCGTTGAAACATATATTCATTTCAACCATTGCTCTCAGCGGTCTGAAAATGTCATTTCATGCATGAGAAGGGATCAATTAACAATTGTTATTGTCAGAATTTTCGGAAAATCATATTCGAATTTTCCCGTTTCTGGACACAGGATACAGCACATGCCGCGTTGAAACATATATTTAATTACAACCATTGCTCTCAGCGGTCTGAAAATGTTATTTCATGCATGAGAAGGGATCAATTAACAATTGTTATTTGTCAGAATTTTCGGAAAATCATATTCGAATTTTCCCGTTTTCTGGACACAGGATACAGCACATGCCCGCGTTGAAACATATATTTAATTACAACCATTGCTCTCAGCGGTCTGAAAATGTTATTTCATGCATGAGAAGGGATCAATTAACAATTGTTATTTGTCAGAATTTTCGGAAAATCATATTCGAATTTTCCCGTTTTCTGGACACAGGATACAGCACATGCCCGCGTTGAAACATATATTTAATTACAACCATTGCTCTCAGCGGTCTGAAAATGTTATTTCATGCATGAGAAGGGATCAATTAACAATTGTTATTTGTCAGAATTTTCGGAAAATCATATTCGAATTTTCCCGTTTTCTGGACACAGGATACAGCACATGCCCGCGTTGAAACATATATTTAATTACAACCATGCTCTCAGCGGTCTGAAAATGTTATTTCATGCATGAGAAGGGATCAATTAACAATTGTTATTTGTCAGAATTTTCGGAAAATCATATTCGAATTTTCCCGTTTTCTGGACACAGGGTACAGCACATGCCCGCGTTGAAACATATATTTAATTACAACCATTGCTCTCAGCGGTCTGAAAATGTTATTTCATGCATGAGAAGGGATCAATTAACAATTGTTATTTGTCAGAATTTTCGGAAAATCATATTCGAATTTTCCCGTTTTCTGGACACAGGTTACAGCACATGCCCGCGTTGAAACATATATTTAATTACAACCATTGCTCTCAGCGGTCTGAAAATGTTATTTCATGCATGAGAAGGGATCAATTAACAATTGTTATTTGTCAGAATTTCCGGAAATCATATTCGAATTTCCCGGTTCTGGACACAGGATTACCGCACATGCCCGCGTTGAAACATATATTCAATTACAACCTTGCTCTCAGCGGTCTGAAAATGTTATTTCAGCATGAGAAGGGATCAATTAACAATTGTTATTTGTCAGAATTTTCGGGAAAATCATACTCGAATTTTCCCCGTTTTCTGGACACAGGGGTACAGCACATGCCGCGTTGAACATTATTAATTACAACCATTGCTCTCAGCGTGTCTGAAATGTGATTTCATGCATGAGAAGGGATCAATTAACAATTGTTATCTGTCAGAATTTTCGGAAAATCATATTCGAATTTTCCCGTTTTCTGGACACAGGGTACAGCACATGCCCGTGTTGAAACATATATTTAATTACAACCATTGCTCTCAGATGTCTGGAAATGTTATTCCATGCATGAGAGGAGATCGAAAAACAATTGTTATTTGTCAGAATTTTCGGAAAATCATATTCGAATTTTCCCGTTTTCTGGACACAGGATACAGCACATGCCCGCGTTGAAACATATATTTAATTACAACCATTGCTCTCAGCGGTCTGAAAATGTTATTTCATGCATGAGAAGGGATCAATTAACAATTGTTATTTGTCAGAATTTTCGGAAAATCATATTCGAATTTTCCCGTTTTCTGGACACAGGTTACAGCACATGCCCGCGTTGAAACATATATTTAATTACAACCATTGCTCTCAGCGGTCTGAAAATGTTATTTCATGCATGAGAAGGGATCAATTAACAATTGTTATTTGTCAGAATTTTCTGAAAATCATATTCGAATTTTCCCGTTTTCTGGACACAGGTTACAGCACATGCCCGCGTTGAAACATATATTTAATTACAACCATTGCTCTCAGCGGTCTGAAAATATATTTTCATGCATGAGAGGGGAGCAATTAACAATTGTTATTGTCAGAATTTTCGGAAAATCATATTCGAATTTTCCCGTTTTCTGGACACAGGGTACCGCACTTGCCCGCGTTGAAACATATATTTAATTACAACCATTGCTCTCAGCGGTCTGAAAATGTTATTTCATGCATGAGAAGGGATCAATTAACAATTGTTATTTGTCAGAATTTTCGGAAAATCATATTCGAATTTTCCCGTTTTCTGGACACAGGGATACAGCACATGCCCGCGTTGAAACATATATTAATTACAACCATTGCTCTCAGCGGTCTGAAAATGTTATTTCATGCATGAGAAGGGATCAATTAACAATTGTTATTTGTCAGAATTTTCGGAAAATCATATTCGAATTTTCCCGTTTTCTGGACACAGGATACAGCACATGCCCGCGTTGAAACATATATTCAATTACAACCATTGCTCTCAGCGGTCTGAAATGTTATTTCATGCATGAGAAGGGATCAATTAACAATTGTTATTTGTCAGAATTTTCGGAAAATCATATTCGAATTTTCCCGTTTTCTGGACACAGGGTACAGCACATGCCCGTGTTGAAACATATATTCAATTACAACCATTGCTCTCAGCTGTCTGAAAATGTGATTTTATGCATGAGGAGGGATCAATTAACAATTGTTATTTGTCAGAATTTTCGGAAAATCATATTCGAATTTTCCCGTTTTCTGGACACAGGATACAGCACATGCCCGCGTTGAAACATATATTTAATTACAACCATTGCTCTCAGCTGTCTGGAAATGTTATTTCATGCATGAGAGGAGATCAATAAACAATTGTTATTTGTCAGAATTTTCGGAAAATCATATTCGAATTTTCCCGTTTTCTGGACACAGGGTACCGCACATGCCCGCGTTGAAACATATATTTAATTACAACCATTGCTCTCAGCTGTCCGAGATGTTATTTCATGCATGAGAAGGGATCAATTAACAATTGTTATTTGTCAGAATTTTCCCGTTTTTCTGGACACAGGGTACAGCACATGCCCGCGTTGAAACATATATTTAATTACAACCATTGCTCTCAGCGGTCTGAAAATGTTATTTCATGCATGAGAAGGGATCAATTAACAATTGTTATTTGTCAGAATTTTCGGAAAATCATATTCGAATTTTCCCGTTTTCTGGACACAGGATACAGCACATGCCGTGTTGAAACATATATTTAATTACAACCATTGCTCTCAGCGGTCTGAAAATGTTATTTCATGCATGAGAAGGGATCAATTAACAATTGTTATTTGTCAGAATTTTCGGAAAATCATATTCGAATTTTCCCGTTTTCTGGACACAGGATACAGCACATGCCCGCGTTGAAACATATATTTAATTACAACCATTGCTCTCAGCGGTCTGAAAATGTTATTTCATGCATTAGAAGGGATCAATTAACAATTGTTATTTGTCAGAATTTTCGGAAAATCATATTCGAATTTTCCCGTTTTCTGGACACAGGATACAGCACATGCCCGCGTTGAAACATATATTTAATTACAACCATTGCTCTCAGCGGTCTGAAATGTTATTTCATGCATGAGAAGGGATCAATTAACAATTGTTATTTGTCAGAATTTTCGGAAAATCATATTCGAATTTTCCCGTTTTCTGGACACAGGGTACAGCACATGCCCGCGTTGAAACATATATTTCATTACAACCATTGCTCTCAGCGGTCTGAAAATGTTATTTCATGCATGAGAAGGGATCAATTAACAATTGTTATTTGTCAGAATTTTCGGAAATCATATTCGAATTTTCCCGTTTTCTGGACACAGGTTACCGCACATGCCCGCGATGGAACATATTTTCAATTACAACCATTGCTCTCAGCGGTCTGAAAATGTCATTCCATGCATGAGAAGGATCAATTAACAATTGTATTTGTCAGAATTTTCGGAAACTCATATTCGAATTTTCCCGTTTTCTGGACACAGGGTACAGCACATGCCCGCGTTGAAACATATATTTAATTACAACCATTGCTCTCAGCGGTCTGAAAATGTTATTTCATGCATTAGAAGAGATCAATGAACAATTGTTATTTGTCAGAATTTTCGGAAAATCATATTCGAATTTTCCCGTTTTCCGGACACAGGATACAGCACATGCCCGCGTTGAAACATATATTCAATTACAACCATTGCTCTCAGCGGTCTGAAAATGTCATTTCATGCATGAGAAGGGATCAATTAACAATTGTTTTCTGTCAGAATTTCCGGAAAATCATATTCGAATTTTCCCGTTTTCTGGACACAGGATACAGCACATGCCCGCGTTGAAACATATATTTAATTACAACTATTGCTCTCAGCGGTCTGGATGTGGTTTTTCATGTATGAGAAGGGATCAATTAACAATTGTTATTTGTCAGAATTTTCGGAAAATCATATTCGAATTTTCCCGTTTTCTGGACACAGGGTACAGCACATGCCCGCGTTGAAACATATATTTAATTACAACCATTGCTCTCAGCGGTCTGAAAATGTTATTCCATGCATGAGAAGGGATCAATTAACAATTGTTATTTGTCAGAATTTTCGGAAAATCATATTCGAATTTTCCCGTTTTCTGGACACAGGGTACAGCACATGCCCGCGTTGAAACATATATTTAATTACAACCATTGCTCTCAGCGGTCTGAAAATGTTATTTCATGCATGAGAAGGGATCAATTAACAATTGTTATTTGTCAGAATTTTCGGAAATCATATTCGAATTTTCCCGTTTTCTGGACACAGGATACCGCACATGCCCGCGTTGAACATATATTTAATTACAACCATTGCTCTCAGCGGTCTGAAAATGTTATTTCATGCATGAGAAGGGATCAATTACAATTGTTATTTGTCAGAATTTTCGGAAAATCATTCCCGTTTTCTGGACACAGGATACAGCACATGCCCGCGTTGAAACATATATTCAATTACAACCATTGCTCTCAGCGGTCTGAAAATGTTATTTCATGCATGAGAAAGGATCAATTAACAATTGTTATTTGTCAGAATTTTCCGAAAATCATATTCGAATTTTCCCGTTTTCTGGACACAGGATACAGCACATGCCGCGTTGAAACATATATTAATTACAACCATTGCTCTCAGCGGTCTGAAAATGTTATTTCATGCATGAGAAGGGATCAATTAACAATTGTTTTCTGTCAGAATTTTCGGAAAATCATATTCGAATTTTCCCGTTTTCTGGACACGGATACAGCACATGCCCGCGTTGAAACATATATTTAATTACAACCATTGCTCTCAGCGGTCTGAAATGTTATTTCATGCATGAGAAGGGATCAATTAACAATTGTTATTTGTCAGAATTTTCCGGAAATCATATTCGAATTTTCCCGTTTTCTGGACACAGGATACAGCACATGCCCGCGTTGAAACATATATTAATTACAACCATTGCTCTCATCGGTCTGAAAATGTTATTTATGCATGAGGAAGGGATCAATTAACAATTGTTATTTGTCAGAATTTTCGGAAAATCATATTCGAATTTTCCCGTTTTCTGGACACGGATACAGCACATGCCCGCGTTGAAACATATATTTAATTACAACCATTGCTCTCAGCGGTCTGAAAATGTTATTTCATGCATGAGAAGGGATCAATTAACAATTGTTATTTGTCAGAATTTTCGGAAAATCATATTCGAATTTTTCCGTTTTCTGGACACAGGGTACCGCACATGCCCGCGTTGAAACATATATTTAATTACAACCATTGCTCTCAGCGGTCTGAGAATGTTATTTCATGCATGAGAAGGGATCAATTAACAATTGTTATTCGTCAGAATTTTCGGAAAATCATATTCGAATTTTCCCGTTTTCTGGACACAGGGTACCGCACATTTCCGCGTTGAAACATATATTTAATTACAACCATTGCTCTCAGCGGTCTGAAAATGTTATTTCATGCATGAGAAGGGATCAATTAACAATTGTTATTTGTCAGAATTTTCGGAAAATCATATTCGAATTTTCCCGTTTTCTGGACACAGGATACAGCACATGCCGTGTTGAAACATATATTTAATCACAACCATTGCTCTCAGCGGTCTGAAAATGTTATTTCATGCATGAGAAGGGATCAATTAACAATTGTTATTTGTCAGAATTTTCGGAAAATCATATTCGAATTTTCCCGTTTTCTGGACACAGGGTACAGCACATGCCCGCGTTGAAACATATATTTAATTACAACCATTGCTCTCAGCGGTCTGAAAATGTTATTTCATGCATGAGAAGGGATCAATTAACAATTGTTATTTGTCAGAATTTCGGAAAATCATATTCGAATTTTCCCGTTTTCTGGACACAGGGTACAGCACATGCCCGCGTTGAAACATATATTTAATTACAACCATTGCTCTCAGCGGTCTGAAAATGTTATTTCATGCATGAGAAGGGATCAATTAACAATTGTTATTTGTCAGAATTTTCGGAAAATCATATTCGAATTTTCCCGTTTTCTGGACACAGGATACAGCACATGCCCGCGTTGAAACATATATTTAATTACAACCATTGCTCTCAGCGGTCTGAAAATGTTATTTCATGCATGAGAAGGGATCAATTAACAATTGTTATTTGTCAGAATTTTCCGGAAAATCATATTCGAATTTTCCCGTTTTCTGGACACAGGGTACAGCACATGCCCGCGTTGAAACATATATTTAATTACAACCATTGCTCTCAGCGGTCTGAAAATGTTATTTCATGCATGAGAAGGGATCAATTAACAATTGTTATTTGTCAGAATTTTCGGAAAATCATATTCGAATTTTCCCGTTTTCTGGACACAGGATACAGCACATGCCCGCGTTGAAACATATATTTAATTACAACCATTGCTCTCAGCGGTCTGAAAATGTTATTTCATGCATGAGAAGGGATCAATTAACAATTGTTATTTGTCAGAATTTTCGGAAAATCATATTCGAATTTTCCCGTTTTCTGGACACAGGATACAGCACATGCCCGCGTTGAAACATATATTTAATTACAACCATTGCTCTCAGCGGTCTGAAAATGTTATTTCATGCATGAGAAGGGATCAATTAACAATTGTTATTTGTCAGAATTTTCGGAAAATCATATTCGAATTTTCCCGTTTTCTGGACACAGGGTACCGCACATGCCCGCGTTGAAACATATATTTAATTACAACCATTGCTCTCAGCGGTCTGAAAATGTTATTTCATGCATGAGAAGGGATCAATTAACAATTGTTATTTGTCAGAATTTTCGGAAAATCATATTCGAATTTTCCCGTTTTCCGGACACAGGATACAGCACATGCCCGCGTTGAAACATATATTCAATTACAACCATTGCTCTCAGCGGTCTGAAAATGTCATTTCATGCATGAGAAGGGATCAATTAACAATTGTTTTCTGTCAGAATTTCCGGAAAATCATATTCGAATTTTCCCGTTTTCTGGACACAGGGTACCGCACATGCCCGCGTTGAAACATATATTTAATTACAACCATTGCTCTCAGCGGTCTGAAAATGTTATTTCATGCATGAGAAGGGATCAATTAACAATTGTTATTTGTCAGAATTTTCGGAAAATCATATTCGAATTTTCCCGTTTTCTGGACACAGGGTACAGCACATGCCCGCGTTGAAACATATATTTAATTACAACCATTGCTCTCAGCGGTCTGAAAATGTTATTTCATGCATGAGAAGGGATCAATTAACAATTGTTATTTGTCAGAATTTTCGGAAAATCATATTCGAATTTTCCCGTTTTCTGGACACAGGGATACAGCACATGCCCGCGTTGAAACATATATTTAATTACAACCATTGCTCTCAGCGGTCTGAAAATGTTATTTCATGCATGAGAAGGGATCAATTAACAATTGTTATTTGTCAGAATTTTCGGAAAATCATATTCGAATTTTCCCGTTTTCTGGACACAGGATACAGCACATGCCCGCGTTGAAACATATATTTAATTACAACCATTGCTCTCAGCGGTCTGAAAATGTTATTTCATGCATGAGAAGGGATCAATTAACAATTGTTATTTGTCAGAATTTTCGGAAAATCATATTCGAATTTTCCCGTTTTCTGGACACAGGATACAGCACATGCCCGCGTTGAAACATATATTTAATTACAACCATTGCTCTCAGCGGTCTGAAAATGTTATTTCATGCATGAGAAGGGATCAATTAACAATTGTTATTTGTCAGAATTTTCGGAAAATCATATTCGAATTTTCCCGTTTTCTGGACACAGGGTACAGCACATGCCCGCGTTGAAACATATATTTAATTACAACCATTGCTCTCAGCGGTCTGAAAATGTTATTTCATGCATGAGAAGGGATCAATTAACAATTGTTATTTGTCAGAATTTTCGGAAAATCATATTCGAATTTTCCCGTTTTCTGGATACGGGATACAGCACATGCCCGCGTTGAAACATATATTTAATTACAACCATTGCTCTCAGCGGTCTGAAAATGTTATTTCATGCATGAGAAGGGATCAATTAACAATTGTTATTTGTCAGAATTTTCGGAAAATCATATTCGAATTTTCCCGTTTTCTGGACACAGGATACAGCACATGCCCGCGTTGAAACATATATTTAATTACAACCATTGCTCTCAGCGGTCTGAAAATGTTATTTCATGCATGAGAAGGGATCAATTAACAATTGTTATTTGTCAGAATTTTCGGAAAATCATATTCGAATTTTCCCGTTTTCTGGACACAGGGTACCGCACATGCCCGCGTTGAAACATATATTTAATTACAACCATTGCTCTCAGCGGTCTGAAAATGTTATTTCATGCATGAGAAGGGATCAATTAACAATTGTTATTTGTCAGAATTTTCGGAAAATCATATTCGAATTTTCCCGTTTTCTGGACACAGGATACAGCACATGCCCGCGTTGAAACATATATTTAATTACAACCATTGCTCTCAGCGGTCTGAAAATGTTATTTCATGCATGAGAAGGGATCAATTAACAATTGTTATTCTGTCAGAATTTTCCGGAAAATCATATTCGAATTTTCCCGTTTTCTGGACACAGGGTACCGCACATGCCCGCGTTGAAACATATATTTAATTACAACCATTGCTCTCAGCGGTCTGAAAATGTTATTTCATGCATGAGAAGGGATCAATTAACAATTGTTATTTGTCAGAATTTTCGGAAAATCATATTCGAATTTTCCCGTTTTCTGGACACAGGGATACAGCACATGCCCGCGTTGAAACATATATTTAATTACAACCATTGCTCTCAGCGGTCTGAAAATGTTATTTCATGCATGAGAAGGGATCAATTAACAATTGTTATTTGTCAGAATTTTCGGAAAATCATATTCGAATTTTCCCGTTTTCTGGACACAGGGTACAGCACATGCCCGCGTTGAAACATATATTTAATTACAACCATTGCTCTCAGCGGTCTGAAAATGTTATTTCATGCATGAGAAGGGATCAATTAACAATTGTTATTTGTCAGAATTTCCGGAAAATCATATTCGAATTTTCCCGTTTTCTGGACACAGGGTACCACACATGCCCGCGTTGAAACATATATTTAATTACAACCATTGCTCTCAGCGGTCTGAAAATGTTATTTCATGCATGAGAAGGGATCAATTAACAATTGTTATTGTCAGAATTTTCGGAAAATCATATTCGAATTTTCCCGTTTTCTGGACACAGGGTACAGCACATGCCCGCGTTGAAACATATATTTAATTACAACCATTGCTCTCAGCGGTCTGAAAATGTTATTTCATGCATGAGAAGGGATCAATTAACAATTGTTATTTGTCAGAATTTTCGGAAAATCATATTCGAATTTTCCCGTTTTCTGGACACAGGGATACAGCACATGCCCGCGTTGAAACATATATTTAATTACAACCATTGCTCTCAGCGGTCTGAAAATGTTATTTCATGCATGAGAAGGGATCAATTAACAATTGTTATTTGTCAGAATTTTCGGAAAATCATATTCGAATTTTCCCGTTTTCTGGACACAGGATACAGCACATGCCCGCGTTGAAACATATATTTAATTACAACCATTGCTCTCAGCGGTCTGAAAATGTTATTTCATGCATGAGAAGGGATCAATTAACAATTGTTATTTGTCAGAATTTTCGGAAAATCATATTCGAATTTTCCCGTTTTCTGGACACAGGGTACAGCACATGCCCGCGTTGAAACATATATTTAATTACAACCATTGCTCTCAGCGGTCTGAAAATGTTATTTCATGCATGAGAAGGGATCAATTAACAATTGTTATTTGTCAGAATTTTCGGAAAATCATATTCGAATTTTCCCGTTTTCTGGACACAGGATACAGCACATGCCCGCGTTGAAACATATATTTAATTACAACCATTGCTCTCAGCGGTCTGAAAATGTTATTTCATGCATGAGAAGGGATCAATTAACAATTGTTATTTGTCAGAATTTTCCGGAAATCATATTCGAATTTTCCCGTTTTCTGGACACAGGGTACAGCACATGCCCGCGTTGAAACATATATTTAATTACAACCATTGCTCTCAGCGGTCTGAAAATGTTATTTCATGCATGAGAAGGGATCAATTAACAATTGTTATTTGTCAGAATTTTCGGAAAATCATATTCGAATTTTCCCGTTTTCTGGACACAGGATACAGCACATGCCCGCGTTGAAACATATATTTAATTACAACCATTGCTCTCAGCGGTCTGAAAATGTTATTTCATGCATGAGAAGGGATCAATTAACAATTGTTATTTGTCAGAATTTTCGGAAAATCATATTCGAATTTTCCCGTTTTCTGGACACAGGATACAGCACATGCCCGCGTTGAAACATATATTTAATTACAACCATTGCTCTCAGCGGTCTGAAAATGTTATTTCATGCATGAGAAGGGATCAATTAACAATTGTTATTTGTCAGAATTTTCGGAAAATCATATTCGAATTTTCCCGTTTTCTGGACACAGGATACAGCACATGCCCGCGTTGAAACATATATTTAATTACAACCATTGCTCTCAGCGGTCTGAAAATGTTATTTCATGCATGAGAAGGGATCAATTAACAATTGTTATTTGTCAGAATTTTCGGAAAATCATATTCGAATTTTCCCGTTTTCTGGACACAGGATACAGCACATGCCCGCGTTGAAACATATATTTAATTACAACCATTGCTCTCAGCGGTCTGAAAATGTTATTTCATGCATGAGAAGGGATCAATTAACAATTGTTATTTGTCAGAATTTTCCGGAAAATCATATTCGAATTTTCCCGTTTTCTGGACACAGGGTACAGCACATGCCCGCGTTGAAACATATATTTAATTACAACCATTGCTCTCAGCGGTCTGAAAATGTTATTTCATGCATGAGAAGGGATCAATTAACAATTGTTATTTGTCAGAATTTTCGGAAAATCATATTCGAATTTTCCCGTTTTCTGGACACAGGGTACAGCACATGCCCGCGTTGAAACATATATTTAATTACAACCATTGCTCTCAGCGGTCTGAAAATGTTATTTCATGCATGAGAAGGGATCAATTAACAATTGTTATTTGTCAGAATTTTCGGAAAATCATATTCGAATTTTCCCGTTTTCTGGACACAGGGATACAGCACATGCCCGCGTTGAAACATATATTTAATTACAACCATTGCTCTCAGCGGTCTGAAAATGTTATTTCATGCATGAGAAGGGATCAATTAACAATTGTTATTTGTCAGAATTTTCGGGAAATCATATTCGAATTTTCCCGTTTTCTGGACACAGGGTACCGCACATGCCCGCGTTGAAACATATATTTAATTACAACCATTGCTCTCAGCGGTCTGAAAATGTTATTTCATGCATGAGAAGGATCAATTAACAATTGTTATTTGTCAGAATTTTCGGAAAATCATATTCGAATTTTCCCGTTTTCTGGACACAGGATACAGCACATGCCCGCGTTGAAACATATATTTAATTACAACCATTGCTCTCAGCGGTCTGAAAATGTTATTTCATGCATGAGAAGGGATCAATTAACAATTGTTTTCTGTCAGAATTTCCGGAAAATCATATTCGAATTTTCCCGTTTTCTGGACACAGGGTACAGCACATGCCCGCGTTGAAACATATATTTAATTACAACCATTGCTCTCAGCGGTCTGAAAATGTTATTTCATGCATGAGAAGGGATCAATTAACAATTGTTATTTGTCAGAATTTTCGGAAAATCATATTCGAATTTTCCCGTTTTCTGGACACAGGATACAGCACATGCCCGCGTTGAAACATATATTTAATTACAACCATTGCTCTCAGCGGTCTGAAAATGTTATTTCATGCATGAGAAGGGATCAATTAACAATTGTTATTTGTCAGAATTTTCGGAAAATCATATTCGAATTTTCCCGTTTTCTGGACACAGGATACAGCACATGCCCGCGTTGAAACATATATTTAATTACAACCATTGCTCTCAGCGGTCTGAAAATGTTATTTCATGCATGAGAAGGGATCAATTAACAATTGTTATTTGTCAGAATTTTCGGAAAATCATATTCGAATTTTCCCGTTTTCTGGACACAGGATACAGCACATGCCCGCGTTGAAACATATATTAATTACAACCATTGCTCTCAGCGGTCTGAAAATGTTATTTCATGCATGAGAAGGGATCAATTAACAATTGTTATTTGTCAGAATTTTCGGAAAATCATATTCGAATTTTCCCGTTTTCTGGACACAGGATACAGCACATGCCCGCGTTGAAACATATATTTAATTACAACCATTGCTCTCAGCGGTCTGAAAATGTTATTTCATGCATGAGAAGGGATCAATTAACAATTGTTATTTGTCAGAATTTTCGGAAAATCATATTCGAATTTTCCCGTTTTCTGGACACAGGGTACCGCACATGCTCGCGTTGAAACATATATTCAATTACAACCATTGCTCTCAGCGGTCTGAAAATGTTATTTCATGCATGAGAAGGGATCAATTAACAATTGTTACTTGTCAGAATTTTCGGAAAATCATATTCGAATTTCCCGTTTTCTGGACACAGGATACAGCACATGCCCGCGTTGAAACATATATTTAATTACAACCATTGCTCTCAGCGGTCTGAAAATGTTATTTCATGCATGAGAAGGGATCAATTAACAATTGTTATTTGTCAGAATTTTCGGAAAATCATATTCGAATTTCCCGTTTTCTGGACACAGGATACAGCACATGCCCGCGTTGAACATATATTTAATTACAACCATTGCTCTCAGCGGTCTGAAAATGTTATTTCATGCATGAGAAGGGATCAATTAACAATTGTTATTTGTCAGAATTTTCGGAAAATCATATTCGAATTTTCCCGTTTTCTGGACACAGGATACAGCACATGCCCGCGTTGAAACATATATTTAATTACAACCATTGCTCTCAGCGGTCTGAAAATGTTATTTCATGTATGAGAAGGGATCAATAAACAATTGTTATTCGTCAGAATTTCCGGAAAATCATATTCGAATTTTCCCGTTTTCCGGAAACAGGGTACAGCACATGCCAGCGTTGAAAGATATATTTAATTACAACCATGTCTCTCAGCGGTCTGAAAATGTTATTTCATGCATGAGAAGGGATCAATTAACAATTGTCATTGGTCAGAATTTTCCGAAAATCATATTTGAATTTTCCCGTTTTCTGGACACAGGGTGGGACACATGCCCGCGGTGAAACATATATTTAATTACAACCATGGCTCTCAGCGGTCTGAAAATGTTATTATATGTATGAGAAGGGATCAATTAACTATTTTTATCCGTCAGAATTTTCTGAAAATCATATTCGAATTTTCCCGTTTTCTGGACACAGGGTACAGCACATGCCCGCGTTGAAACATATATTTAATTACAACCATGTCTCTCAGCGGTCTGAAAATGTTATTTCATGCATGAGAAGGGATCAATTAACAATTATCATTTGTCAGAATTTCACGGAAATCATATTCGAATTTTTCCGTTCTCTGGACACAGGGTAGACTGCTTGTAGACTGCAGGGTAGACTGCTTGTAGACTGCAGGGTACACTGCTGGGTAGACTGCTGAAGACTGCTTGTTCTAGTAGGTGAGTGAAGGTGGGGGAAGGGGAAAAACCAATGAGTTGATATCGAAGGGGGTATGCTGTGAAATTCCTTATTGTTGGAAGTATAACACTATAGTCACATCAAGGCAGCGGTGGTTGTCACTGTGTTCTATTCCAGCCTTGACATTCAACATCAAAAATGTTGGCTATTGCCTTCGCCTACATGTACGGTGAATAATCATTATTGCGTTACGTAAAGAGATTATTCTATGTACAACATGAACAATTCTTCCAAATTGGTAATTTAAAATTATTATTATCTAAGATTTGATGGTTATATGAAATGGTTGAGTAAAATCATTGGTAAAATGTAATGACTAGTGGACTATAGGCAAATACATTATTCCAACAATAGACAATAATGATTTTGAATTATTATAATATTCAACAGAACTTGGAAGGTTCTAGCCTCTAGCTATGAAAAATTGAGTAGATTGAAGAATGTAAAATAATTGGCTTTGATATCATAGGCCAAAGAATAACAATCATTTGGTATAATGAGAGAAAAAGAAATTAATATTATAGCCCACTCCTATGGAATTCTTTGGTGGAGTGGTAATGTAGGCCTAGTGCTGAATTTTCTCTTCTAATACGATAACAGTTTGGTATTTCATTTGGGAAGCAACAATGTTCACTTTAAATGACTTGATTTGAAATCTTCACTATTTGTTATTAGTTCATCTATTTATTACAATGGATAATTTTTATATGCCCTGGAGTTGGCAGGTTTTACTTCCTCGAGTCATTATTTTGTAGGCCCAGTTAGGCTATTTTATTTTGTATTCATAGGGTGGATTGCAAGAACAAAGTTTAACCGTGGTCTACTTTAGACGCCGTCTAAGTACAAAATAGCATTGCCTCTACAATGCTATTTTGTACCTAGACGGCGTCTAAGTAGACCGGGGTTTAAACTTCGTTCTTGCAATCCACCCATAGTCATCATTTCAATTTCATGATTTTGTGAATTAATAAAGTGTAGATAAGGCCCCTAATAAAACATTGGCAAGTGATTCAAAGATTGATTCAGTTTTTCAGGTATAAAAGTGCATCTGTTATTTGCTGTGATGATTACTTACTAGGAAAACGCCTTATATGCGTTGTGAGATGAGCTTAGAAGTATGGAAATGTAGAATTAAGAACATTTGGTCAGCTCAATGTACATATACAGGCCATGGATCACTTCAAAGGTTTAAGAACTGCGGCTGTCTGTTGGTATATAAACCTTGGTTTCCAAACAATTATACCAGTGCCTTCTTCATATCCATCACAGATTTTAATCGTTTTAATTCATTGGTGACACTTGTTGCTCACATTTAATAGTTTCTTAATTGCTTTCTTAATTGCTTTCATTGATGTGTAAAAAAGTACATTAAAAATGCGTTTTCTTCGTTATTTCACATCCGATTGTTCCATAAGTCGCTTAAAATGTGTATGATAGTTCTTCCCATAAACAGTATAAATTTGAGTGCTTTTGAAAAAAAAAAATTCCAAGTATTTCTCCCCCGGCCTATTCTTATGGGGAATTTCCATACTTTCCAATTTTTTTCCGGAAAAACCGTCCGACCGATTTTTCTGAAAAACAATCCCAACCTATTCTGGTATAACACCAATTTGTAAAAAAAGTTTCGAGTTGATTGAAACTTTTTCCTGACCTGTATGCCGCGTACAAAATTACACACAGAAAAAAAAAAAAAAAAAAAACAAACAAACATAAAAACCAAGCCCAAAATTTTTCGGTATATGGAATGAAAATCTTCGCTACGCTCATCTAATAATAAAACGAGTTACAATAAATTTTGTGTTTTCAGGTTATATTGAGCCTGGCCGATAGTTTGTGTGTATACTTACCAAGGCCATTTTGAAAACGGAAGCAGAACTAAAAATATTCAGAGATCCGTGGCCATCTTCTGCTCCTCCTCATGATTCAACATAACCTCAAAATGTTGCACGAGTTCGAAATTTCCGGCCTAGGCAAAGCGAAAAGTTTGCATCATTTAACAGGTAATTTGTCATCTTATGATGCCAAGCAGGTGTATTATGAAGGATTGCAGTTCATCTTCGACTCTTGAATCTTTTTAATGATTTACAGATGTAGATTTTTTAGATCAAAAAAAATATAAGCTAGGAATCTGCTCCGAAATTGAAGAACAGCCATTCCTAGCATGAATAGGCCCCTAGTCCTAGGTTAGGCCTAGACCCTATGCCTAGCAGAATAGGCCTAGTGTCTTATAATTGAATGATCATGATATTCTTTCATGAATATTTGATTACGATATCATCAAAAGGCTAAGCCTAGGCCCTACCCTTGCCCAAGATATGAGCCGTAAGATTAGATTTGCAGTAGGCCGCTAGTTGGAAGCATCCCACATTAGCTTGAACAAGATTTTGACGTGGAAGCGTACTGCCCTAGTGGCTCAAGTCAACTAACGCGCACTGTGTTAGACACTGAAGTCACATTGGGCGCGGGTTCGAGTCCCTTATGGGATTATCTCATGTCCTTTCACCCGTCATCAATCAATCGTTTCGTCATCACCCACTCATTCGTAACCCCGTATAACCTAGCTGTTGGTGGGGTGTTCAGCACTTATAAATAATAATAATAGAACTAAAGACATGGAAGCAGAAATACGAGGATTTTTTCTTCATCTCTATTGACGCGACTGAAAATACTGAAATACCACATATTTTTATCGTGAAGGATATCTCATCACACATAGGCTTAGGCCCTACCCTACTGTGTTTGTTTTAATTTCCAAATTACAGATTGTTAATATTCTACTTTTTTTATTTAAATATTGTATTTTGTGGTTTTCCTGAGTTGTCGAAGTGAATGCTGGGATAGTTCCTTGACCCACTGCCACGACCGCTTCCTTTCCACTCTCCAAATCACCCAGCAATCCACCTTCCACCTCATCCTGCCATCACCTAATCCGTTATTCACTGACGCCAATAGATCTCGGTTGACTTTAATATAAATTAAAAACATAGTCCTACGGTCCAACAATGTGGTCTATAATATCCCATAATGCCAGACATGTTTAGTAAGTAACGATCCCTGATTGTAACACGTTTTATTTCTGTTACAGCGTGTACCGAGGACACCACGCCTGCCTGTCATTGGCTGACGTCAACCACCAATCAGCTGTCAGCAGCGTCAAGCCTCAAGGTTACACCACGCCTGCCTGTCATTGGCTGACGTCAACCACCAATCAGCTGTCAGCAGCGTCAAGCCTCAAGGTAAGGATATTACTCATCATCAAGTACAATTACTCGTAATGCCGTACAATATCTTCCAATGGGCAACAAGCATACCCAGAGTTGGTTCGCATCTATGCTGTAAATGAGCTGCCCTGCGTAGCTTAGTCAGCTAAGGCACCGCTGCAGGAACTAGTCAAAGTTGAGTGTGGTTAGATTCCCGCATATGGCATGGGTTTTGTAAACATCTTTTCACCTATCATCACTTCGTAGTTTCATTATCACCTGCTCATTCATTGGGGTCGTTGAGCAAATAATCATTCAATTCTTTACGCTGTCAA
Organism: Brachyptera putata; assembly: GCA_907164805.1. NCBI lineage: Eukaryota > Metazoa > Arthropoda > Insecta > Plecoptera > Taeniopterygidae > Brachyptera > Brachyptera putata. The sequence goes on along the minus strand of OU015474.1, from coordinate 84,665 downwards.
ATCACCTAGTAATGAAACAAGCTTCCACCTCGTCTTGCCTCCACTTCGTTCATCATCCACTGACGCCAATAGATCTCGCTCATCATTACAGTGCTTCGGAATTCCGATATAAATATAGAATCGATAATCACAACATTTTCCAACGTTACTGGTACCGTACAGTGTATAGGCCCTACTGTTTTTATATGATTTTTTACGTTGAAAACATTGAAATGTTGATTCACAATATCAGTTCCAAATTATGACCAAATATAAGCAAATGTGAATTTAAATTTTAATTTAATAATCATCGTCACAACTCGTCTACAATGGCTATGATGCGTTTCAAAACATTGAGTTTAATATAAATTAAACACGTAGTCTTAATGTAGGACCTAATTAAAAACATAGTCCTACAGTCCAACAATCTGGTCTATAATATCCCATAATGCCAGACATGTTTAGTGAGTGACGATCCCTTATTGTAACACGTTTTATTTCTGTTACAGCGTGTACCGAGGACACCACGCCTGCCCGTCATTGGCTGACGTCAACCACCAATCAGCTGTCAGCAGCGTCAAGCCTCGAGGTAAGGATATTACTCATTATCAAGTATAATTACTCGTAATGCTTTACAATATCTTTCAATGGGCAACAAGCATACCCAGAGTTGGTTCGAATCTATGCTGTAAATGAGCTGCCCTGCGTAGCTTAGTCAGCTAAGGCACCGCTTTAGAAACTGTAGTCAATGTTAAGTGTGGTTAGAGTCCCGCAGAAGGCATGGGTTTTGTAAACATCTTTTCACCTCTCATCACTTCGTAGTTTCATTATCACCTGCTCATTCATTGGGGTCGTTGAGCAAATAATCAATCAATTCTTTACGCTGTCAAATCACCTAGTAATGAAACAAGCTTCCACCTCGTCTTGCCTCCACTTCGTTCATCATCCACTGACGCCAATAGATCTCGGTCATCATTACAGTGCTTTGTAATTCCCACAGCCTTCTTCATTCAGATCATTATTCTCTGATGCTGCCCTTTCACTCGGGGTATGTTTACCGTGTTAACCGATGTCCAATTATTTTAGTTCACTAAATCGCCGATGGTGCCGTTGTTTCCAGACCATGACGTCACTTTCCAAAGAGATTCAAGTATATTAGTCTGTTTGAAGTGTCATATCTGCGAAGCTACTAAAAACTTTGGGAATTTCCATAGAAGAATTTGAACTAAGCGCGCATTCTATTTGGCCATGATTGCGAGTTTACTACCTTTGTTTATGACAGCAATATGAACGATTAATCAAATAATAATATTATGATGGAATATCCCCAAGACTATTTCTTGATTCATGTTTATTGCTCGAGCTAGCATGAATATCGTTCCCAAACTTGAGTAAGTCTTAAGTAGAGATCAGTGGTCTACAGGCCCTAGCTAAAATGTAGATATGACATAACCTCAATAGCGTCGTAGGAAATTGAAAAGTTCTGACATGACAGATTTTCGAAGTTGTAAATTTAGACAACCAGAGTTGAGCACATACCAGACCATGACGTTATTTTTCCTTGCGCGAGCAAAGATGCGCGAACCCGTCAAAATAGCCTGAGTGAAAGGGCAGTATAGAGACGTCTTCTCTAATAAATAAGGCTGTGGTAATTCCGATACAGTATATGTATAAAATCAATAACCTCAGACATTTTCAAACTCCATAGATTAATAGAAGTTTTTATTATTTCTCACATTAAAAACATTGAAATGTTGATTTACAATGTTGGTTCCAAATTATGACTGAAAATAATCAAATGGGAATTTAGTATGATGTAAAAATGTTAATTTCAATTTGATAATCATCGTCACACCTCGTTTACAATGGCTGTGGTGCGTTTCCAAACACCGACTTTACAAAGATAGTTCTAATGTAATTAGAAACATAGTCCTAATGTCCTATATAATGCCATAGGTAAATGTTCAGTTGGTGACGATCCCTCATTGTAACACGTTTTATTTCTGTTACAGCGTGTACCGAGGACACCACGCCTGCCTGTCATTGGCTGACGTCAACCACCAATCAGCTGTCAGCAGCGTCAAGCCTCGAGGTAAGGATATTACTCATTATCAAGTATAATTACTCTTAATGCTTTACAATATCTTTCAATGGGCAACAAGCATACCCAGAGTTGGTTCGCATCTATGCTGTGAATGAGCTGCCCTGCGTAGCTTAAACACGCCGTACACGATCAACATTACCCGTCAATATCTTGACTCAACAAGCTTGACGTCGTGTATGGGCTCTGAAAAGATTTGTTGACGTGCTTCCCGCCATCTGTTGATGGCAAGTATCAACTAGCCTCTGACACTAGCGCTTTTATGGATAATTTATTAAATAGATTCGACTTTCGACGATACACATTTAAGATACACATTTAAAAAATGAGCAGTTGATAATCTGCAACTACGTATACTCAACGGAAGTTCTCGGTAGAAACTACGTATTCAATGATTATATACCACGTGACTTGTAACTGTGCCATCATTGGTCGAAGCTGTCAATATTGATGAGATAATAGAGCATGTTCAATTCTTGTCAACATGTTGGCGGTCAACATCAACATTTTACCGTCGTGTAAAGGCAAGATCAGAAATACGGGTTATCTATTAGCTGTAAACATGTTGAGTCAATATCTTGACGGGTAAATATTGATCGTCTATGGCGGGTTTTAGTCAGCTAAGGCACCGCTTTAGAAACTGTAGTCAATGTTAAGTGTGGTTAGATTCCCGCATAAGTCATGGGTTTTGTAAACGTCTTTTCACCTATCATCACTTCGTAGTTTCATTATCACCTGCTCATTCATTGGGGTCGTTGAGCAAATAATCAATCAATTCTTTACGCTGACAAATCACCTTGTAATAAAACAAGCTTCCACCTCGTCTTGCCTCCACTTCGTTCATCATCCACTGTCGCCAATAGATCTCGGTCATCATTACAGTGCTTTGTAATTCCGGTATAAATATAGAATCGATAATCACAACATTTTCCAACGTTACTGGTACCGTACAGTGTATAGGCCCTACTGTTTTTATATGATTTTTTACGTTGAAAACATTGAAATGTAGATTCACAATATCAGTTACAAATTATGCCCAAATAAAAGCAAATGTAAATTTTAATTTTAATTTAATAATCATCGTCACAACTCGTCTACAATGGCTATGATGCGTTTCAAAACATTGAGTTTAATATAAATTAAACACACAGTCTTAATGTAGGACCTAATTGAAAACATAGTCCTACAGTCCAACAATCTGGTCTATAATATCCCATAATGCCAGACATGTTTAGTGAGTGACGATCCCTTATTGTAACACGTTTTATTTGTGTTACAGCGTGTACCGAGGACACCACGCCTGCCCGTCATTGGCTGACGTCAACCACCAATCAGCTGGCAGCAGCGTCAAGCCTCAAGGTAAGGATATTACTCGTTATCAAGTACAATTAGGGGCGAGGGAGGAGGTGTGGGACGTTTTTTGAACAATATTTTTTTACTCGGTCAAATTAGCGTCTTTTGTTATTCTGTTTTGTTGACTCTATAATTCCAGCGTTACCCCTCATTCTGAATGAATATAGTAGATATCAAACACATAGTTTAATTGAAATAAATTATTTAAAACATGTCTGCAAAGTGTCCCATGTTTCCTAGGGGTGGGGAGACATGGGACACCGTATGGGGAGGAGTGGGACAATGCATCTAGTACCAGATTATATTGTTACAACCAAATTTTGAAATCAAGGCCTGAATGGATTCGAACCAAGGGTGTAGCAAATAATTTAGAATGGCGCCTACTTAAAAATAGTGAGAGGTTGGTTGTGGGATCGTGATGAGGGGTAAAATACAAGATGACCAATTGAGGTGACACTATGGTTATTTATTGCTGGCAAATGATAAGGAAAACAAGATGACTAAAACAAATGAAAATGAGTCTGACTTCTATTAATAGAAACTAAAAACGGACCGACGACACAAGAATCCAAAAAGGTATAATTATAAACGGTCAACTGGACTGATACTTAGCCTACACGGCAAAACCTTTCCCCAAGAGAGTACAGTGGCACGCGCAAGATGTTTTTCGGCGGCTCACTCCTCGAACAGTATTCTTCTCAAGAGACCGAGCTCCCTTATCACACACACTTTTATACACACACCTCACATGATGTTAATACGTGTCCGGTCTGTCGAGAGGGACATTTACGCTGACTAAGTAAATGTATACTTCATTCTCCCTAACGACAGACGTCGGAACAAAACGTGTAAAAGATGATGATCGTGGTTAATGGTCGGTTAGAATAGAAGTTATGATTGAAGAAAAACAGTAGTTTATGAACTACTGTGACAATATAGCCTTTTTGCTATGAATACTTTTTATGTAGGCTATATAATATAGACTCTAGGACTATATAGGCTGTATATATAATATAAGTTTACTTTTACCTGTATATAGGCCTACGTATATGCTGCTCAACGACCCCATACAGAGCTACGTTATACGCGGGGTACGAATGACCGGGTGATAATAAAACGATGAAGTGATGATAGGTGATACTGAAAGGACATTTACAAAAACCCATGTCTTATGCGGGACTCGAGCCCACGCCCGACCTGACTTTAGTTTCTAGCGCAGTGTGATAGTTGACTGAGCCACGGGGGCAGCCTACATATAAAAGTCTTGGCATGTTCAATTTTAAAGAAATGATATTCTTAAAAACTAGTGAGTGGACTGTGGTCACAGCTAGAACTAGTAATACACAAGATAATCAATTAATTAAAGTCATTTTGTACTCGGTGAAATCGAACTCGAACGATAGATCCTTTCAATTCCTTGCGGTTCTTCTCTGACCAAATATAGGTAGGCCTAGTTGCAAACAGTATTAAAAATGATTTGAAACCTAAAATACTAATGAAATTTATTTTATATTACATTTTTAAAACGTAACATAACCTCAAATACTAAATATAATGGTCATAAAAATCACACATAACCTCAAAATAGTGGGCCATGTCTCCCCCATGCATGCTGTCCCATTCCTCCACCATACACAGATTTGCAGTTTTATTCATGTAACTTATTTTGATTGTAAGAGAAAAAATTATAAATATAATAAAAATGACGACAAATAATTGAGCTTTCAGTAAATGCCAAATTATCTTTCAATGGATCAGTTTGTCAGAAAACAAACCGAAAACTTCCAAGAAAAAAATAGTTCAAAAAAACAGTCTTTTCAAACTTTTCTCAATAAAAGTGGTGCTATTGAGTGGATTTCATTCAAACTACATCAGAATATGGATATTACCATAAAGAACATATAAGCAGGAGCACAATGATATATTTTGATTATTATAGTAGTAATAGCCAAAGTCCCACTCCTCCACCCGTCCCACACCCCCTCCTTCTCCCCTACTCGTAATGCTTTACAATATCTTTCAATGGGCAACAAGCATTCCCAGAGTTGGTTCGAATCTACGCTGTAAATGAGCTGCCCTGTATAGCTCAGTCAGCTAAGGCACCGCTTTAGAAACTGTAGTCAATGTTAAGTGTGGTTAGATTCCCGCATAAGGCATGGGTTTTGTCAACATCTTTTCACCTCTCATCACTTCATAGTTTCATTATCACCTGCTCATTCATTGGGGTCGTTGAGCAAATAATCAATCAATTCTTTACGCTGACAAATCACCTAGTAATGAAACAAGCTTCCACCTCGTCTTGCCTCCACTTCATTCATCATCCACTGACGCCAATAGATCTCGGTCATCATTACAGTGCTTCGTAATTCCAATACAGTAAATGTATAAAATCAATAATCTCAGACATTTTCAAACTCCATGGATTAATAGAATTTTTTATTATTTCTCACATTAAAAACATTGAATTTGTTGATTTACAATGTTGGTTCCAAATTATGACTAAATATAATCAAATGGGGATTTAGTATGATGTAAAAATGTTCATTTTAATTTGATAATCATCGTCACACCATGGAGTTGTATATATGGAGGTCTATCTCAGCGCCGAGCCGTGTACCAGATCCAATACTTCCGGTTACTTCGAAACGGCGGACATGTTCTTTTTTCAACTGCCAGTTGGAGCTACTCCCACGTTGGTAATTTAGCACGGTCTTCTTTATTATCACAAATTATGTTATAATATAGAAGGCAAGGCCTTCTGTATTATTACTTTATGTAATATTGAAGAACTGGCTGTTCATATGTCAGTTATCAACAGTTTTAAGAGTACACCGCTTAGAAACATCAGCTCAGCAATGTTTACATATGTGGTCTTCAGTCACCGTTCATAAGCATCGGTTTTGCAACATCTTCTCACTGCCATAGTTCATATGTGCGTTACACCTGCTTATAAGTATAAGTTCGTTATGTAATAGAAACCTGAATCAATTCTGTACCATGCTCATAATCAAGTGAGTGGAAGAATCCACTGTTTAGCTTTCATATACATGTCAGGGTTATCCTGAGTGGAGTCAATACTCTCGTGTCATAGTACAGTGCAGTAAGTTAAAAGTATTAAGAAAAATATCTAGTGTCTATAGTAATTCGGATGAAGCTGAGTGGGGAATGCTAATAGGCTTATGTTTATAGTACGTGCAGCTATAAAGGGAATGGAATGTTGAATAGCTTCAGGTGTCTTAAGTACAGTGCAGGTTTAGTAATGAAATGGGGATGGCTAAGAGGCTTAGGATGTCTATAGTACATGCAGGTTATAGTGAAGATGCTAATGAGCTTTAGTTCTTATGTACATGCGGGTATAGTGAAGGGTGAAGTGGAGGAACGGCTGATGAGCTTCTAGTGTTTATAGTACAGTGCAGGTATATGAGGTGAGTGAAGGAAGGCGACATGAGGCTTCAGGTGTCTTATAGTACAGTGCAGGGTATAAGTGAAGGGTGAAGTGAAGAGGCTCAATGAGGCTTCTAGGTTCTTATAGTACAGTGCAGGTATAAGTGAAGGGTGAAGTGAAGGAGGCTCATGAGGCTTCAAGGTGTCTTAAGTACGTGCAGGTTAAGTGAGAGTGAAGTGGAAGGAAGGCTCAATGAGGCTTCAGGTGTCTTATAGTACAGTGCAGGGTATAGTAAGGGTGAAGTGGAAGGAATGCTGCAATGAGCTTCTAGGTGTCTTATAGTACAGTGCAGGGTATAAGTGAAGGTGAAGGGAGGAATGGCTCAATAAAGCTTCAAGGTGTCTTATAGTACAGTGCAGGGTGACGTGGGAGGAATGGCTGAATGAGGCTTCTAGGTGTCTTATAGTACAGTGCAGGGTATAAGTGAAGAGTGAAGTGATAGGAATGGCTCAATGAGGCTTCAAGGTGTCTTAGAGTACGGTGCAGGGTATAAGTGAAGGATGAAGTGAAGGAACGGCTAATAGCTTCTAGGTGTTTATAGTACAGTGCAGGGTATGAAGTGAAGAGCTGGAAGTGTAGTAAGGGAAATGGACGTCAATGAGCTTCTAGGTGTCTTATAGTACAGTGCAGGGTGAAGTGGGAGGAATGGCTGAATGAGGCTTCTAGGTGTCTTATAGTACAGTGCAGGGTATAAGTGAAGGGTGAAGTGATAGGAATGGCTCAATGAGGCTTCAAGGTGTCTTATAGTACAGTGCAGGGTATAAGTGAAGGGTGAAGTGGGAGGAATGGCTCAATGAGGCTTCTAGGTGTCTTATAGTACAGTGCAGGGTATAAGTGGAGAGTGAAGTGGGAGGAATGGCTCAATGAGGCTTCTAGGTGTCTTATAGTGCGGTGAAGTGGAAGGAATGGCTGAATTAGGCTTCTAGGTGTCTTATAGTACAGTGCAGGGTATAAGTGAATGGTGAAGTGGGAGGAATGCTAAATGAGCTTCAGGTTCTTAGAAGTGCAGGTAATGAAGTGAAGTGAAGAATGGCTGAATGAGGCTTCTAGGTGTCTTATAGTACAGTGCAGGGTATAGGTGAAGGGTGAAGTGGGAGGAATGGCTGAATGAGGCTTCTAGGTGTCTTATAGTACAGTGCAGGGTATAAGTGAAGGGTGAAGTGGGAGGAATGGCTCAATGAGGCTTCTAGGTGTCTTATAGTACAGTGCAGGGTATAAGTGAAGAGTGAAGTGATAGGAATGGCTCAATGAGGCTTCTAGGTGTCTTATAGTACAGTGCAGGGTATAAGTGAAGGGTGAAGTGGGAGGAATGGCTCAATGAGGCTTCTAGGTGTCTTATAGTACAGTGCAGGATATAAGTGAAGGGTGAAGTGGGGGGGATGAGGCTTCAAGGTGTCTTATAGTATAGTGCAGGGTTTAAGTGGAGAGTGAAGTGGGAGGAATGGCTCAATGAGGCTTCTAGGTGTCTTATAGTACAGTGCAGGGTATAAGTGAAGAGTGAAGTGATAGGAATGGCTCAATGAGGCTTCTAGGTGTCTTATAGTACAGTGCAGGATATAAGTGAAGGGTGAAGTGGGAGGAATGGCTCAATGAGGCTTCAAGGTGTCTTATAGTACAGGTTAGTGCAGGTGAAGTGGAGGAAGGCTAATGAGGCTTCTAGGTGTCTTATAGTACAGTGCAGGGTGACGTGGGAGGAATGGCTCAATGAGGCTTCTAGGTGTCTTATAGTACAGTGCAGGGTATAAGTGAAGAGTGAAGTGATAGGAATGGCTCAATGAGGCTTCTAGGTGTCTTATAGTACAGTGCAGGGTTTAAGTGAAGGGTAAAGTGGGGTGAAGTGGGAGGAATGGCTGAATGAGGCTTCTAGGTGTCTTATAGTACAGTGCAGGGTATAAGTGAAGGGTGAAGTGGGAGGAATGGCTGAATAAGGCTTCTAGGTGTCTTAAGTACAGTGCAGGGTATAAGTGAAGGGTGAAGTGGGAGGAATGAGGCTTCCAGGTGTCTTATAGTACAGTGCAGGGTATAAGTGAAGAATGAAGTGGGAGGAATGGCTCAATGAGGCTTCTAGGTGTCTTATAGTACAGTGCAGGGTATAAGTGAAGGGTGAAGTGGGAGGAATGGCTTGAAGGGGCTTCTAGGTGTCTTATAGTACAGTGCAGGATATAAGTGAAGAGTGAAGTGATAGGAATGGCTCAATAAAGCTTCTAGGTGTCTTATAGTACAGTGCAGGGTGAAGTGGGAGGAATGGCTGAATGAGGCTTCTAGGTGTCTTATAGTACAGTGCAGGGTATAAGTGAAGGGTGAAGTGGGAGGAATGTCTTGAAGGGGCTTCTAGGTGTCTTATAGTACAGTGCAGGGTATAAGTGAAGAGTGAAGTGGAGGAATGGCTCAATGAGCTTCTAGGTGTCTTATAGTACAGTGCAGGGTGAAGTGGGAGGAATGGCTGAATGAGACTTCTAGGTGTCTTATAGTACAGTGCAGGGTATAAGGGAAGAGTGAAGTGGGAGGAATGGCTGAATGGGGCTTCTAGGTGTCTTATAGTACAGTGCAGGGTATAAGTGAAGGTTGAAGTGAGAGGAATGGCTGAATGAGGCTTCTAGGTGTCTTATAGTACAGTGCAGGGTATAAGTGAAGGGTGAAGTGGGAGGAATGGCTGAATGAGGCTTCTAGGTGTCTTATAGTACAGTGCAGGGTATAAGAGAAGGGGGGCGGTGGGAGGAATGGCTGAATGAGCGTTCTAGGTGTCTTATAGTACAGTGCAGGGTAAAGTGAAGAGTGAAGTGTAGGAATGGCTCATGAGCTTCTGGTTTTAAGTGCAGGTATATGAAGGTGAAGTGGGAGAATGGCTAATGAGGCTTCTAGGTGTCTTATAGTACAGTGCAGGGTATAAGTGAAGGGTGAAGTGGAAGGAATGGCTGAATGAGGCTTCTAGGTGTCTTATAGTACAGTGCAGGGTATAAGTGAAGGGTGAAGTGGGGGGAATGGCTGAATGAGGCTTCTAGGTGTCTTATAGTACAGTGCAGGGTATAAGTGAAGGGTGAAGTGGGAGGAATGGCTGAATGAGGCTTCTAGGTGTCTTATAGTACAGTGCAGGGTATAAGTGAAGGGTGAAGTGATAGGAATGGCTGAATGAGGCTTCAAGGTGTCTTAGAGTACGGTGCAGGGTATAAGTGAAGGGTGAAGTGGGAGGAATGGCTCAATGAGGCTTCTAGGTGTCTTATAGTACAGTGCAGGGTATAAGTGAAGAGTGAAGTGGGAGGAATGGCTCAATGAGGCTTCTAGGTGTCTTATAGTACGGTGCAGGGTATAAGTGAAGGGTGAAGTGGGAGGAATGGCTGAATGAGGCTTCTAGGTGTCTTAGAGTACGGTGCAGGGTTTAAGTGAAGAGTGAAGTGGGAGGAATGGCTCAATGAGGCTTCTAGGTGTCTTATAGTACAGTGCAGGGTATAAGTGAAGGGTGAAGTGGGAGGAATGGCTTGAAGGGGCTTCTAGGTGTCTTATAGTACAGTGCAGGGTATAAGTGAAGGGTGAAGTGGGAGGAATGGCTGAATGAGGCTTCTAGGTGTCTTATAGTACAGTGCAGGGTATAAGTGAAGGGTGAAGTGGGAGGAATGGCTGAATGAGGCTTCTAGGTGTCTTATAGTACAGTGCAGGGTATAAGTGAAGAGTGAAGTGGGAGGAATGGCTCAATGAGGCTTCTAGGTGTCTTATAGTACAGTGCAGGGTATAAGTGAAGGGTGAAGTGGGAGGAATGGCTGAATGAGGCTTCTAGGTGTCTTATAGTACAGTGCAGGGTATAAGGGAAGAGTGAAGGAATGGCTGAATGAGGCTTCTAGGGTTTATAGTGAAGTGCAGGGTATAAGTGGAAAGGGGTGAAGTGGGAGGAATGGCTAATGAGGCTTCTAGGTGTCTTATAGTACAGTGCAGGGTATAAGTGGGGAAGGGTGAAGTGGGAGGAATGGCTTGAAGGGGCTTCTAGGTGTCTTATAGTACAGTGCAGGATATAAGTGAAGAGTGGAGTGATAGGAATGGCTCAATGAAGCTTCTAGGTGTCTTATAGTACAGTGCAGGGTATAAGTGAAGGGTGAAGGGGAGGGAATGGCTGAATGAGGCTTCTAGGTGTCTATAGTACAGTGGGTATAAGTGAAGGGTGAAGTGGGAGGAATGGCTCATGAGCTTTAGGTGCTAATCAGTGCGGGTAAGTGGTAGGAAGGCTACTAGGTGGTCTTATAGTACAGTGTAGGGTATAAGGGAAGAGTGAAGTGGGAGGAATGGCTCAATGAGGCTTCTAGGTGTCTTATAGTACAGTGCAGGGTATAAGTGAAGGTGAAGTGGGGAGATGGAGGTCTTGAAGTGAGGGCTTAACTAAGGGTCTTATAGGTAACAGTGCAGGGTATAAGTGAAGGGTGAAGTGGAGGAATGGCTGAATGAGGCTTCTAGGTGTCTTATAGTACAGTGCAGGTATAAGTGAAGGTGAAGTGGGAGGAATGGCTAATGAGGCTTCTAGTGTCTTATAGTACAGTGCAGGTATAAGGGAAGAGTGAAGTGGGAGGAATGGCTGAATGAGGCTTCTAGGTGTCTTATAGTACAGTGCAGGGTATAAGTGAAGGGTGAAGTGGGAGGAATGGCTGAATGAGGCTTCTAGGTGTCTTATAGTACAGTGAGGGTAAAGTGAAGGGTAAGTGGGGAATGGCTCAATGGAGCTTCTAGGTGTCTTATAGTACAGTGCAGGATAATGGAAGGTGAAGTGGAGGAATGGCTCAATGAGGCTTCTAGGTGTCTATAGTACAGTGAGGGTATAAGGAAGGGTGAAGTGGGAGGAATGGCTCAATGAAGCTTCTAGGTGTCTTATAGTACAGTGCAGGGTGAAGTGGGAGGAATGGCTCAATGAGGCTTCTAGGTGTCTTATAGTACAGTGCAGGGTATAAGTGAAGGGTGAAGTGGGAGGAATGGCTGAATGAGGCTTCTAGGTGTCTTATAGTACAGTGCAGGGTATAGGTGAAGGGTGAAGTGGGAGGAATGGCTGAATGAGGCTTCTAGGTGTCTTATAGTACAGTGTAGGGTATAAGGGAAGAGTGAAGTGGGAGGAATGGCTCAATGAGGCTTCTAGGTGTCTTTTAGTACAGTGCAGGGTATAAGTGAAGGGTGAAGTGGGAGGAATGGCTGAATGAGGCTTCTAGGTGTCTTATAGTACAGTGCAGGATATAAGTGGGAGGAATGGCTGAATGAGGCTTCTAGGTGTCTTATAGTACAGTGCAGGGTATAAGTGAAGGGTGAAGTGGGAGGAATGGCTGAATGAGGCTTCTAGGTTTCTCATAGTACAGTACAGTGCAGGGTATAAGTGAAGGGTGAAGTGGGAGGAATGGCTGAATGAGGCTTCTAGGTGTCTTATAGTACAGTGCAGGGTATAGTTGAAGGGTGAAGGTGAAGTGGGGGGATGGCTGAATGAGGCTTCTAGGTGTCTTATAGTACAGTGCAGGGTATAAGTGGGAGGAATGGCTGAATGAGGCTTCTAGGTGTCTTATAGTACAGTGCAGGGTATAAGTGAAGGGTGAAGTGATAGGAATGGCTGAATGAGGCTTCTAGGTGTCTTATAGTACAGTGCAGGGTATAAGTGAAGGTTGAAGTGGGAGGAATGGCTGAATGAGGCTTCTAGGTGTCTTATAGTACAGTGCAGGGTATAAGGGAGGGTGAAGTGGGAGGAATGGCTGAATGAGGCTTCTAGGTGTCTTATAGTACAGTGCAGGGTATAAGTGAAGGGTGAAGTGGGAGGAATGGCTGAATGAGGCTTCTAGGTGTCTTATAGTACAGTGCAGGGTATAAGTGAAGGGTGAAGTGGGAGGAATGGCTGAATGAGGCTTCTAGGTGTCTTATAGTACAGTGCAGGGTATAAGTGAAGGGTGAAGTGGAGGAATGGCTGAATGAGGCTTCTAGGTGTCTTATAGTACAGTGCAGGGTATAAGTGAAGAGTGAAGTGATAGGAATGGCTGAATGAGGCTTCTAGGTGTCTTATAGTACAGTGCAGGGTATAAGTGAAGGGTGAAGTGGGAGGAATGAGGCTTCTAGGTGTCTTATAGTACAGTGCAGGGTATAAGTGAAGGGTGAAGTGGGAGGAATGGCTGAATGAGGCTTCTAGTGTCTTATAGTACAGTGCAGGGTATAAGTGAAGGGTGAAGTGGGAGGAATGGCTCAATGAGGCTTCTAGGTGTCTTATAGTACAGTGCAGGGTATAAGTGAAGGGTGAAGTGGGGGGAATGAGGCTTCTAGGTGTTCTAGTACATGTTAGGGTATAAGTGAAGGATGAAGTGGGAGGAATGGCTGAATGAGGCTTCTAGGTGTCTTATAGTACAGTGCAGGGTATAAGTGAAGGGTGAAGTGAGGGGAGTAGCTGAATGAGGCTTCTAGGTTTCTCATAGTACAGTGCAGGATATAAGTGAAGAGTGAAGTGATAGGAATGGCTCAATGAGGCTTCTAGGTGTCTTATAGTACAGTGCAGGGTATAAGTGAAGGGTAAAGTGGGGTGAAGTGGGAGGAATGAGGCTTCTAGGTGTCTGATAGTACAGTGCAGGGTATAAGTGAAGAGTGAAGTGATAGGAATGGCTGAATGAGGCTTCTATGTGTCTGATAGTACAGTTCAGGGTAAAAGTGAAGGGTGAAGTGGGAGGAATGAGGCTTCTAGGTGTCTTATAGTACAGTGCAGGCTTAGAGGAGGTGAGGGGAGGAATGGCTGAATGAGGCTTCTAGGTGTCTTATAGTACAGTGCAGGGTATAAGTGAAGGGTGAAGTGGGAGGAAGGCTGAATGAGGCTTCTAGGTGTCTTATAGTACAGTGCAGGGTATAAGTGAAGGGTGAAGTGGGAGGAATGAGGCTTCTAGGTGTCTTATAGTACAGTGCAGGGTAAAAGTGAAGGGTGAAGTGGAAGGAATGGCTGAATGAGGCTTCTAGGTGTCTTATAGTACAGTGCAGGGTATAAGTGAAGGGTGAAGTGGGAGGAATGGCTGAATGAGGCTTCTAGGTGTCTTATAGTACAGTGCAGGGTATAAGTGAAGAGTGAAGTGGGAGGAATGGCTGAATGAGGCTTCTAGGTGTCTTATAGTACAGTGCAGGGTATAAGTGAAGGGTGAAGTGGGAGGAATGGCTGAATGAGGCTTCTAGGTGTCTTATAGTACAGTGCAGGGTATAAGTGAAGTGGGAGGAATGGCTGAATGAGGCTTCTAGGTGTCCTATAGTACAGTGCAGGGTATAAGTGAAGGGTGAAGTGGGAGGAATGGCTGAATGAGGCTTCTAGGTGTCTTATAGTACAGTGCAGGGTATAAGTGAAGGTGAAGTGGGAGGAATGGCTGAATGAGGCTTCTAGGTGTCTTATAGTACGGTGCAGGGTATAAGTGAAGGGTGAAGTGGGAGGAATGACTGAATGAGGCTTCTAGGTGTCTTATAGTACAGTGCAGGGTATAGGTGAAGGGTGAAGTGGGAGGAATGGCTGAATGAGGCTTCTAGGTGTCTTATAGTACAGTGCAGGGTCTAAGTAAGGGTGAAGTGGGAGGAATGGCTGAATGAGGCTTCTAGGTGTCTTACAGTACAGTGCAGGATATAAGTGAAGGGTGAAGTGATAGGAATGGCTGAAGGAGGCTTCTAGGTGTCATATAGTACAGTGCAGGGTATAGGTGAAGGGTGAAGGGGGAGGAATGGCTGAATGAGGCTTCTAGATGTCTTATAGTACAGTGTAGGGTATAAGTGAAGGGTGAAGTGATAGGAATGGCTCAATGAGGCTTCTAGGTGTCTGGTAGTACAGTGCAGGGTATAAGACGTGTAGGGTGAAGTGGGAGGAATGAGCCTTCTAGGTGTCTCATAGTACAGTGCAGTGAATAAGTGAAGGGTAAAGTGGGAGGAATGGCTGAATGAGGCTTCTAGGTGTCTTATAGTACAGTGCAGGGTATAAGTGAAGGTTGAAGTGGGAGGAATGGCTGAATGAGGCTTCTAGGTGTCTTATAGTACAGTGCAGGGTATAAGTGAAGGGTGAAGTGATAGGAATGGCTGAATGAGGCTTCTATGTGTCTGATAGTACAGTTCAGGCTAAAAGTGAAGGGTGAAGTGGGAGGAATGAGGCTTCTAGGTGTCTTATAGTACAGTGCAGGGTATAAGTGAAGGGTGAAGTGGGAGGAATGGCTGAATGAGGCTTCTAGGTGTCTTATAGTACAGTGCAGGGTATAAGTGAAGGGTGAAGTGGGGGGAATGAGGCTTCTAGGTGTCTTATAGTACAGTGCAGGGTATAAGTGAAGGGTGAAGTGATAGGAATGGCTGAATGAGGCTTCTATGTGTCTTATAGTACAGTGCAGGGTAAAAGTGAAGGGTGAAGTGGGAGGAATGAGGCTTCCAGGTGTCTTATAGTACAGTGCAGGGAAGTGAAGGTGAAGTGGGAAGGTGAATGAGCTTCTAGGTGCTTATAGTACAGTCAGGTAAAGTGAGGAATGAGGATGAGCTTCTAGGTGTCTTATAGTACAGTGCAGGGTATAAGTGAAGAGTGAAGTGATAGGAATGGCTGAATGAGGCTTCTAGGTGTCTTATAGTACAGTGCAGGGTATAAGTGAAGGGTGAAGTGGGAGGAATGGCTGAATGAGGCTTCTAGGTGTCTTATAGTACAGTGCAGGGTATAAGTGAAGGGTGAAGTAGAAGGAATGGCTGAATGAGGCTTTAGGTGTCTATAGTACAGTGCAGGGTAAAGTGAAGGGTGAAGTGGAGGAGGCGAATGAGGCTTCTAGGTGTCTTATACGTCAGTATAGTGAGGTGGGAAGAGGCTTCTAGGTCTATAGTACAGTCAGGTAAAGTGAGGTGAAGTGGGAGAATGGCTGAATGAGGCTTCTAGTGTTTATAGTACAGTGCAGGTAAAGTGAAGGGTGAAGTGTGGAGGAATGGATGGCTTCTAGGTGTCTTATAGTACAGTGCAGGGTATAAGTGAAGGGTAAGTGGGAGAATGGCTGAATAGGCTTCTAGGTGTCTATAGTACAGTGCAGGTATAAGTGAAGGTGAAAGTGGAGGAATGGCTGAATGAGCTTATAAGTTCTTGAACGTCAGGTATAAGGAGGTTAAGTGAGAATGGCTGATGATGTTTAGTCTATAGTAAGTGCAGTAACATGTGCAAGGTGAAATGGAAAGGAATGCATGCTTAAATTCTTTATGCCTTGATAGTCTGCAGGTTATAAGAGGTATGGGGAATGGTCTGAACTGAGTTATCCGGTGTCTTAAACACAGTTAGTAAAGGAAGTTAAGGAAATGTGATGAGCTTTAGGTGTCTTATATACAGTCAGATATACGGGTACGTGGAGAATGGCTGAATGACTTCAGGTGTTTTCAGTACTGCAGGTAAAGTGGTGTGACCAAAGAGTGGGACGTCAATGAGTTTGTAATAACGCAATTTGAACATCAATTATTGGTTTTCTACAACAAGATAATATTTTAAATCAAAGTGAAAGAATAAAATGTTCTACATATTTCTACATTTGTTTTTTTACAATCGTTGTGAATCTTTTCGATGTTGATCATCAAGAAGGCTTTGCATTTTGTTTACCGCCAATTCTGTCAGCTGTCAGTCGAACATCCCAAATGTGAGGTTAGGATAGAATAATTAATATAATAATTGAAAATAGGATCGTGTCTTCACATCCAAGCTCTCCCAACATTAATATTCATCTTCGAAACATGATACCGAGTGAATTTGAGTGGGGACAATATCCAAAATCATATAAATCAATTGCGAGGTGAGTGTTGTATCTCCACTAAAACCAGTCAAGACTGGTGATAACTTTATCACCAACTATTCTTAAAACTTTTACTTGAAATTTTTCGTGAATACGAGTTATAACCAAGTCTGGTGATAAGTCCTAAAACTGTTATAACTTGAAATGTTTTAAGAGATAAAATTCTTTGTGAATCTGGGCCCAGGGTTTGATTCCTGCCATGGTCAACCATCCTGACGGGTTTCTTTCTGCACTGTTTCTCGCTGTCGTCCATGTCCTCAACAACAGGCCACGACCAACTCCTTCCCACTATCCATAACACGTAATAAAATAACTTCATCATCCCACCATGTCATATTAATTGTATTCACTGACGCCAATAGATCTTGGTCCCCAGTACTGTGCTTCGTTGAACCCAATATAGATGGGTGAATAGAGGCCCGGTTCTATGCGTAAGCGGCTGCTTAGGGCGGCATATTTCTTCACATTATCTACACAATTCCTTTCATAGACCTACATCTTGTGTGTTAATTCTTGTTGACAAATAAAATATGTTTTCCAAGAATGACATAATTACTAAATGTCCATTAATTCAACTAGCATGTTGAGTAAAATATAACTATAATATCATCAAAGATATTTTATTACCGGTATTTTGTTGCCGCATAGTAAACTTATACCAACCAAAAAATTGAATATTTAAATGTTGGAAAATATCTTGATCGTAAATCAACTTTTTTGATAACAGTGTGATTAAACTATAGACTGAATGTTTCTCTTTATTGGGGGAGGGGGGGGGGGGGGGGGGGCAGAATACATCTCGCTTGCGCATGAGCAGTCACTAGGACCGGGCCCGGGTGAATAATATCATCTATCCAAAATCATTTGAGTTTTCACTGAACTTGTACACATAACAGGTACACATTATTACAAATTTGCATTCAACTCGTAGTCGTAGATAATTAATTCATCAAGTTCAATACATTTATATGAGTCGAGACGTGTAGAGTTTTCAATTACACTTGACATAATGTCTCGATGTGCTAGTTAACATTCGCAGCCATTGTGAAGCAAATGTCTCTGATATTTCGTGTGTGTAATAAGTGCGTTTTGTTTCTTGCAGTTCTCGTGGCGTCGTCCGAGACGAAGGAGTGCGACGTCAGTGCGGCGGCCTCTGCGACGTCAGTGCGGCAAGGAACAGGACGTCAACACAACGTAATATGCAAAATAATAACACTGTAGACAACTTACTTACATTCATTTATTCATAATAATGCATTCAAACAAGTTTAGCTTTTTTTGGCAACTTTTGAGTCGATATCATTGTTCTCAGTTTCAATTGATAGATAATTTAAATGTAATGTAGTAAATGACGAGACAATGTGGTTGTTTGAGTTAGGGATTGAATTCACTTATTAGTCCTAGTAGAGGAATTGATTCACTCAAGATAATTTAAATGTAATATAGTAAATGATGAGACATTTTAGTTGTTTGAGTTAGGGATTGAATTCACTTATTAGTCCTAGTAGAGGAATTGATTCACATTAGATAATTTAGATGTAATATAGTAAATGATGAGACAATTTGTCTGTTTGAGTTGAGAATTGGATTTACTCATTAGTTCTAGTAGAGGATTGATCCAGTGTGCATGTGACTTGGGTGAAAGCAGTACTGGGTACGCGGACGGTGGCACAGTTCTCCGAGAGTTCTGTGGCACGTGTCGTCGGTACTCGGTATTCTTTCGTTCCAAGTCATGTGTGCGTCTGGATCAACACCGCTAGAACTGACGAGTTGGTTCAACATTCGATTCGAGCGCAAACAATAAAGTTGTCTCATCACCCATGAGCCATGATGTGTGAATGTGTGTGTGTCGACCTAGGCATGTCATTAAACTGCTAAGGGCGAGGCGGAGGAAAACTAAGATGGATCGTGGGTGTTGTCTTAGTTCGCTCTAGCAATGCTGCGACTATCCAGCGAATATTGCTAGGTGCGGGCCCGAGGCACAACACTCACAACACATCTGTTTCCCACACGCCGCCCTCCCCCCCGTTAAGGGGGGGCCCATCCCTGCCGCATACATGGGTACATTGATAGTTGTTATTGTTGATTATTATTATCAATTATTGAGGACTTGTAAATATTTATTGGTCTTGGGACTTAGCAATATTTTTTGGTATTATGACTTAGCAGTTTTTTTTCTTTTTATATATATATCTATGTATGTACTGTTGTTGTTATGTTTTTCAATGATTACTGTATGACTTAGCAGTTTTTTTTGTTTTATATATATGTGTGTGTATACTGTTGTTATATTGTCTAGTATTATTATCATTGTTTCTGTATATATATTGTTCTTAATAAACATTCTTCAAATTATATGGTTTTTATGTTGTTTCTATGGACCCTGATGACTTGACATTTTTTTTTATATATATATCTATTTGTCTGTTGTTTATTCTTATTAGATTCTTCATATATAGCTCTAGCAGCATGCTTTCTGCTCCCTTCACCACCACGGATCATTTGTCTTTCATAATGTCATATTTATTATTATTAGACATTCATCATGGTCACTGATGTACTTGTGGCTTGGTTGCGTTCTGTTTTTGAATAGTTTGTGTTGTCTTCATTGCAAGAGAAACTATGACATGGAACTCGACCTGTACTGCTACTCTTTTGGATTTGCTCGGACCCTGCAAAAGGCAACAATTCAAAGGTTAGGGGGGGATGCCATTGTGCAGCTCCGGTTCTGTCGCTCCTCCCACTTAGCCCTTCCCTGTAAGGCGGAGCCTCCCGCTTCAGGCATTCGAAGGACATATTTATCATATTGGAGATATATTCTTACCTTGAGGCGCTGCTGATTGGTGGTTGACGTCAGCCAATCACAGGCTGGTGTCCTCGGTACACGCTGTAACAGAAATAAAACGTGTTGCAATGAGGGATCGTTACTTACTAAGCATGTAAGTTTTGACATCAACTAAATGAATGTGATATAGTAGGACTTCGCCGTTACGTCTTGGTTGATAAAACACATTAGCCCATCGTGTTTCAAGGTTACCATGCATGCAGGGAAATTCAACATTGATGATGTGAGAGTAGCTTGAGGTGAATGATACAAGCAGGGGAACGATGCATCGTTTTCCTGCGTCACACCCCGCTCGCATACGACCAACGCTTAGTTTACCCGATCTTTTGAGACATGATAGAGATTTCAGCGTAATAATAGAACGGCTTCTGATGAAACGTTACGTTTAGGTTCCGTCAATGTACATGAAAATAAAGGTTGGTAAATTCCATAATGGATTACGTATTGTTTGCTCTACGACCCCATCGACAGGTGAGTTATTTGGGGGTAAGAGTCCCTTTTTGGTGATAACTTTTGAACGAGACGGGATATGGAAATTCTAACAACGAGGAAACAGAGATATTTTCAATACCTTCAAGATGGTGTAAGTAATAACTATTCATCTTACATCGCATAATTGTCAGCCGTATATGGTGTATTTTTAAATACGCCTGCCAATCAGGCGATGTAAGATAGATATTCATTATTTACACCATCTGAAGGTAATGATAACAGGATTTCATTATCTCGTACCGTTCAGAAGTTATCACCAAAAGCACTCGGACTGCCATGGTTATCAGAAACGCTGGCAGCTCATATAAGTGAATGAGTATATATCACATTAATTCAGTTGAGTATCTGTGAAGAAGTTCAGTGACCTCATGAGGTAGTAGTCTCCCACCGACGTCTGTCGGTCTCGCCTATTGGCGGACGTCAAACTAATTCCACGTTTCAACGACAAGAGTCCTTGAAGCAGTAGAATGAAAATCACAGCCTTCTTTATTAGAGAAGACGTCTCTATACTGCCCTTTCACTCAGGCTATTTTGACGGGTTCGCGCATCTTTGCTCGCGCAAGGAAAAATAACGTCATGGTCTGGTATGTGCTCAACTCTGGTTGTCTAAATTTACAACTTCGAAAATCTGTCATGTCAGAACTTTTCAATTTCCTACGACGCTATTGAGGTTATGTCATATCTACATTTTAGCTAGGGCCTGTAGACCACTGATCTCTACTTAAGACTTACTCAAGTTTGGGAACGATATTCATGCTAGCTCGAGCAATAAACATGAATCAAGAAATAGTCTTGGGGATATTCCATCATAATATTATTATTTGATTAATCGTTCATATTGCTGTCATAAACAAAGGTAGTAAACTCGCAATCATGGCCAAATAGAATGCGCGCTTAGTTCAAATTCTTCTATGGAAATTCCCAAAGTTTTTAGTAGCTTCGCAGATATGACACTTCAAACAGACTAATATACTTGAATCTCTTCGGAAAGTGACATCATGGTCTGGAAAAGGCGATTTAGTGAACTAAAATGATTGGACATCGGTTAACACGGGAAGCATACCCCTAGTGACAGTGCAGTATCAGAGAAGAATGATCTGAATAAGGACGGACTTCGGGGACGGACTATTGTAGCCTAATGTATTGATGACACGAGATCACGGTTTCCGCAGCCATGATCGCGCGCGACTTTCTCGTTCGCGACGGGGTATTCCGACAACGGCATTCCTCGCTCTCTCCCCCCCCCTGCCTCTCCACCTCCTCTCTCACTGTCTCTGGGAAAGTGCGGTTATAGTGCCGGGACTCACCAGGAATCTGTTGACCTTGAGCTGGCGCGCAGGGACTCGGTGGTGTCGAGAGGAGCACGGCAGTCGTCTGGACCTGGGCACGAGGCAGCGCGTTAGTGAGCGGCAGGTTCAGGAAGACCACAACTGTAAACGTGAAAGTCATTGATGGGTCATCTTGAAACTTACAACGCACCCAAACTTACTATCTTGATTCAAGTACAGTTGCATTAAAGTGTCTTGGAGCGATTTAGAGGGGATACATTTAAAATACGCGCACGTATTTTAGTTGTTTTTATCCAGTCGACGAATTCTTGGGGACCAGATCTTGATATGACAACTTTATTGTGTATTCAACTGTCCATAAATGTTTGCAATATAATAGTTTTCAATATGTTGTTTATTCTTTCATTTCCAGTTTCATTTGACATTATTACCAAGTTATATATGATCTATCTTAATCTGCTTATTGTGATTTGCACTTGTATGCAGGAAATGTTCTCTAATAGACATTTGTCAATGCTCAATGTTGTACGTCACAGTGGGATGAGAAAATGAACACATTATTATTATTCATTTGATTACGCTGGTTCGTGAACATGCATCCCCTCATCCCTTCCACACATATCCCTGCTGTTTCACAGTGTACATTATCAGAATAAGTACTCTACTTAGGTGAGGCCTAACAATGTCGGACGGATGATTAATGAGGTGACGGGATCAATGGTACGTAGGTAATGGCAAGGAAGCGATTGTGGCCACCATCCCGCTGGTCTACTGAGCAAAACCACGACATGTGCCCCTCACCTCCCGGATCACACCAAGCGAGCGCGTTAGGTTCAATATTAAACATGAAACTTATTCCGTGCATTGCGTAATAACACAGTGTATACTAGTTCGTACCATATATTCATAAGCTACGTGAATGTGTAAACTAGGCAAACGCAGGATGTGCGTTGTACGATGAGTGAGATATCTATATAAAGTATAACTGAAAACTCTACACCCTTGGTCATACAAAATACAGTTCATTTGATACCAACGAATCTAGAGAGCCGGGAATCTATCACTGCAACATTTTTCTGCTATTATTTCTATCTATTCGATGAATAAAGAGCATGTATTTCATTATTCCGAATTGAATACAAATTTTTAATTGTGTATTACTTCCGTTTTTACATTTGAGGAAAATTTGAATTATATTGGTGAGATTTTATTTTTCAATTTTTTCCACCCAGCCTAATCTTATAGGGTTTTTAGATGAGATGATATTTCAGAAAAATGGCCCAACCGATTTGACCCAAAAACTATACAGTTCCAAGTTGGATAAGTTAGCGAATGAAAAACAAGTTTTTCACTACCTGTGCAGTGCCCACAAACAAATGAAAAAAGAAAACAGACAGACAAAGCTCCGTAAGAGTTTCATGGAAATCTTCGCTAACGCTCATCTAATGTCGGAGTAACACTTGTAAACAAGACATGCATGTTTGCCTTATTGTAAGATATTGACGAGCATCCTTACCGAGTGTTGGTGAGAGCTGATTTGACAGGCGTGGCGTCCTCGGTAGAAGCTGTGCCGTGAGGGATCGTCGCACCAACAGATGCGGTGGCATTCAGCGCAGCCCTCTGGACGTTTCCTTCTTTCTGTTAATTGAGAAAGTACGGTGGTAATTGTGTGTTACTCGGTACCGAATGGTGGGTTAGTGGTCAAGGTTGGTGTCCTAACCTCCAAGATGGCTGACTCGTGTCATTTCATACTGTTTAGGACTGTTTTATTTAATTTTAGAATAACAATTTTATTTGTCAGGCGCCGTTCATTGATATATTCAATGTTTATCTATTGGAAAACAGTATTTCCAGGATCAAATTTGTAAAGTTAGGGATGGTACCAAGCATGACGAATTTACCATTATGGTAACTAACCAAATTGCCTTTCCCCCATCAATTGAATGGTAATTGAGTGCCTCTTGTAATTCTAACGTGGTATCAATGTCACGCTCAGAGTGTAAGCTAGGCCTATTTGAATACACAGAAGATGAGCATGATCAAGTAATTACCCATAAAATAAAACTACTTCTCGTGAACAAAACTCAACTTCAAACATCTGAATTGAATTCATTTCTAGGAACACCGGATGTTTTAAAGCGTGGATAACGTTTCATTACTAACCACCTATTTTCAATGAAAGGCGTCTCGTCATTGGGTCCTCCAAGCATGCCACGGAACACCATGCACTACTAGACTTGACCAGCAGGCAATTCTTGTTGCTACCAACAACCTCATCAACCTCCCCGACATGACTTGAAGACCCCAATCTACTGAGGAACAGTTTTATACAATGACTGAATCCCTGGCAGACCCGTGGCGTCTACCAACCACTCCCCCGTATAAAACAAGGCTAAGGATCGACTTTATCATGTTAATTCAAACATTCGTGGATCAAAAGAAGTTTACTGACCCATAACATATGGCTAAAAGTTTTCATATATTTGAAGCAACAAAAAAGTGATACCGGCAGGGGGTAGCCACTATAGATACCAGGTACCCGTGGTATGAAGTACTCCCTAAATCTATACCTGGAACCGATTGGTTATGATAGCGCAGATCTAATGGCGTCGGATGGATGATCAATGAGATGATGAGATGAAGGTAATGGTCTCGGGTAATGGGGAGGATAGTGGGAAGGAAGCGGTCATGGCCGACTTATTGTAGGAACCGTCACAGCATTAGCCTGGACTACAGAGGGAAACCATGAAAAACCTCTGTGTAACCTGATCAAACTGGGTTCGGAATTCCCCCGCCTGCCGGATCACATGAAGCGAGCGTGCTAACCACTACGCTGCATGTGCCGGTAGTTTGAGAGCTATAAAAACCAACAATTCTTGATCTCCTACTGATGCTCAGTGTCACAGTAAATTTACTATCATTTCTACTTTCACATTTTACAGTTTTATTATATTCATTTCCTAATGTTGGCCTGGGCATTGTCATATAGGTCTAGGCCTATATCATTTCACAATATACTGAAACCTCGATCCATGGATCCTATGCCCATCATTTATGTTGTCCCATGCACCCAGCCACCCTGCTCCCATATAACCAGGCACACAATGTAGGCCTAGACCTACCCAGGCCTATACGCTCAGCGGGTCAGGCCTGACCCTTACCCTAGGCAGAAATGCGGCTTGTTTTCAATGCAGAGCTCATCTTTCAATCACAGACATTTAGCCATCATCTACCAATTCCTAACATGACCCTAAACAGATACGGCATATTTATGGTGTCTGCCCCTAATCAATTCCAACCACGTTGTGCAAGTTGTCTCCCATTAATTCCATCACACGTAAACTTTATAATCCTGAGTATCGTCTATTAGACAAGTAGGAATATGACGTAATCCACGTAATGTCACGCATACCACGTAATGTAATATTCCATGTCATATTTGCAAAAATTACATTTTATATATATAGATAAGTTACTCTTACCTGTCTCGTCTAGTAGCCATGTTGGAATTGGATTGTCATCTTGCAGGTGGAAATGGAATCGTTGCATCCGGTCGGCTCCGAGTAACGCACTAATGGAACGCACCCAGTACAATTCCAACGTAGAAACAACATCAGTATTTTCCAATAAAATGTTAGGTTATAAAACAATATGTGGGAAAATTTACATGCAAATCAACTTTAAGTAAATTTTGAATCAACTATCAACTTTCTCCAGATACAGTTTCTCTGCCTTCTTCACGACAATACTCACAGTTCGAATTGTCTGCAAGTAAACAAAATGTAATCTCCCGCCAGTCATTGTACGACGCCATTACTTTTAATGGAACAAATTTCCTGGCTCGGTGTGGTTTCCGGAAAGTTCAGTAAATTACTCGGAGTACGTTTCGGAATTTAGCCAGTACTCTTGCGTTAAATTCGGGAGGTTTTGGAACGCACCCCTTTCCTCGAAATACTTCCGTTATTCACCGCACGTAGCGTATCGTCGCCAAGGTTTCTACTGACCATTTTTCCAAAGAGCTTCTACTCCCTGTTGACTCTATAATCTTTGTCCGTGTTAAATTAGTTCTATTTTTCTCCATACACGTCCAGCGTGACGATCGCGTCCCACGGAGCGAGCGGGATTTTACTACTAGAGTTTCTGCCCCCTGTTATTATTGTACTTCAGTTTGCTAAACCCATGCGGCGCTACTGTCGCCTCTGCAAAGTGACGTAATACGTAAACATTGGAAGCTGTCAAAACTCACATGTTTGAAGGGTGGGCGTACTTTAAACAAGGATCGGACATCAAGTCAGGAAAAACTTGACACTTGCAGTGAAAAATACACTACATGAGATCCGTTTGCCTATTTTTAGTTGATCCTAGGCACAATAATAGTATTGACTTGCACACCCTAATAATGACTTGTATTTAGAAAGTCTTTATTCATCATGTAGGCCTAGGCGTGCGACAATGTCAGAACAAAATTACCAAAGGGTGAAGTTCAGTCAGCTGACCGTTTTCCTACCTAACCTTACTTATGTATCTTGTCCCAAATTATAAGCATCGTAGGTGGTGCAACTAGATGAAGTGCCCGAGCGTAAGTGCCAGGAATCTATTATCGCAACCATTGAGTTTGTACAAACTCAATGTCGCAACTGAAGTGGACCCTGTTGAAAGCAAGAGGACGGACTCTCACCTGGCTACTTATTCAACGCGAGCCTGCCTGGTATGAACTACCGCTGCCAAAGGAAGCATCAGCTACTAGGCCTACCTGGACACTCCCTGCTTGGAAGAGCTACTCGGGAATGGAACAGTATACCGAGAGACAGGATGGATAAAATACAAACTATCAGGCCTAACTAAGGCAGAACTAGAAGTTCTGTTGACAAAGTGAAAAATGTTACCCTTTCTACCTCAGTATAAATGTTTTTGTCTAACTTCACTATACATTTCTAATAATTTGTTCATCATTACCAAGGTCTACCTATGAATTGTTCTTAACCAAGTGACTGTATAATTGTCATGTAGTTTCTTCACACCACTGGGTGAAATACGTGAGTATAGCATTTGTGTACACTGTATTTCAACTGACTTGAATGTGTAATAAAACTATTCTATAATGTAGACCATGAATGCGAATTGATGAGTTGATTCAGCGGGTTATCAGTATCTTGGTGATAAATTTGAACGATATGAGATATGGAAATTCTAGAAACGAGGAAACAGATATTGTCAATACGGTACCTTTCAGATGGTGTAAGTGATAACTATTCATCTCATATCACCTTATTGTCAGGCGTAGACGCTTGACAAATTTGTTAACGCCTGACAACCAGGCAATTTGAGGTGGATAGTTATTACTTAGTAGTCACGAATAAGTAATAACTCTTACTCGCACCATCTGAAAGGTATTGAAAATATCTGTATTTCCTTGTTTTTGTGTACCCTCAATTAGGATTGAGGGTACATCCTCAAAAAAGTTATCGACGAAAATCACTCGATCTTGATCGCCAACATTATACAGAAAATAGAAGAAACACTTACCGTAAGCCTTGAATGGTGACAGGGACCTGTGTCCTCGTGACGCAACAAGGCAGTGACTGTAAAGCTAGCCGACGAGAAAGAAGTAACGACGTGGAAGACAGATATGTCCACAACGTCACGTTATTAAACGGGAGCTCATGAGGCATTGACAATTATCAGCAATATTGATTTGTTGTACTCTCAAAATACTATGAAAACCTGGCACAAAACCGGCACATGCAGCGCTCGCTTCATGTGATCCTGGAGACGAGGTTCGATCCCCGCCGCCGATCATCTTTACAGGGGTTTTCCTCTGTAGTCTAGGCTAATGCCGGGATGGTTCCTACAATAAGTCGGCCATGTCCGCTTCCTTCCCATTACCCAAGAACCTTCATCCCATCATCTCATTAATCATCCATCCGACACCATTAGATCTCAGTTATCATAACAGTGCGTCGTTAAACCCAACATAAAGAATAAAAATAGGAGAAGCATTGTGAGACGAGCTTGGAGTGCAAGATATTCCGCCGGTGAGTTGTTCTACTGTGAGCGCAGTACAGTGGCCAGTATCGGGACGTTGGCCGTTGCTCGTAGAGTGAAACAGAACAGCAAACGCACAACACAGACTTTGTTGGACAGCAGGACTTGATCCAGGAATATATTTCTGTGACGGACGGTTTGAGATACGGGTGGAAGACGATACGTAGCAGGAGAAGCTCGAGATCCACCTCCACTCATTAGCATAGCTTCTCCTACAATGTATCGTCATCTCTCATATCGGCCAGCACAACAATACATTCCTTAAATCAAGACAGAATTTGTTCGTTTGATCCTCGGAAACGAATATATACGCCTAGAAGCACCGAAGCAGAATTACTAAATGCTAAAAATTTGAAATTTCTATCACAAATTGGCTTGGCTGTCGAGTAAATATGAATGAAACAACGCAAGTGTACGTTGGAGCGTTTCACAGGTTTTAATGTAAAGCATGCAGTGTCGTTACATGTGACGTACTGCGTGCGGCCTACTCAGGCGGGGGCAGACAGCATCCTTCTTGTCGCAGAGCAAGGCTCGAGTACTCAGGCAGGGGCAGGCTTGTCGTCGTGGTCGGAGGCGTTCGGGTGGAGCGGATGTTTCACTTCCTTGATCACGTTCACCTGCAACAAGCACTTGCCGTCATCCAACAGATCCACCGGAGTTCCTCTCAGTCGTTCGCTGGCTCCAAGAGACCAGTAGCGCCACGTACCAGGGCAACGTGTCCAGTATTTGTGTCCACCATTGTTGTTATCAACTTAATCTCCCTCACCTTACAACGCACATTCTGCGTTTGCCAGTAACCTTCAGCTATTATTTCCATAAGATAGGTCGCTCACACCCCAGAGTCCTGACATGACTTGTAGGCCGTCTCTGTCGCCTCGTCACGGACCAGCGAGACAGCAAGCTTACCTCGGGCACGTTGGCCGCCGCCGCCGCCTCTGCCGCCACCACCACCTGGTTGGTGGGCGTGGCTCGACCGTCTCTGTCGCCTCGTCACGGACCAGCGAGGCAGCAAGCTTACCTCGGGCACGTTGGCCGCCGCCGCCTCTGCCGCCACCACCACCTGGTTGGTGAGCGTGGCTCGACCGTCTCTGTCGCCTCGTCACGGACCAGCGAGACAGCAAGCTTACCTCGGGCACGTTGGCCGCCGCCGCCTCTGCCGCCACCACCACCTGGTTGGTGAGCGTGGCTCGACCGTCTCTGCTGGGCTCCGGGTTGGACGTCTTGGACTTGGGCTTGGTGCTCGGGGACCGGGTCTGCCGCGCAGCGTTGGCCTGGAAACACGGAACAGCTGTTAGCCTTGCCCGGGAATCACTTCGTCTCGGATCCTCACGTTGCAATGTGCATCAAACATATTGTGCATCAACGATAACAATGAGAATATCAATGGAAATATCAACACGCTAGTACAGTGAAACCTCTATCCATCATTCTTCAAGTAACCAGGAAAATAAAACCATCCATCTTGGAAAATGTAACATTGATTATATGGGGTGGGGTTAGAAAAAATGAATGACACAAGCAGGAAAACAATGGATCCGGGAGCGATGCATAGAGGTTCCAGTGCTAGTAACGCTAGCAAGGGACTCATGCCAGGGTCGTCTGGAAGGGATGAACCTGACAAGCTAGTAGTGCTAGCAACTCACGCTGGCGTCGTCTCTACACTAGTAACGCTAGCAACTCACGCTGGCGTCGTCTCTACACTAGTAACGCTAGTAGTGCTAGCAACTCACACTGGCGTCGTCTCTCCGCTCGTCAACGCTGTCGAACCTCTTCCTGCGCTCCTCGGCCGCGGCTCTGAAGGCGTTGCTCTCTAGCGGGGTCAAGGTCGCCAGCCTCGTATCCATGGCGATCCAGTCAGAGGCCAGGATCTGCTCCAGCCGCCAGCGCTTGTTCACCTCCGCCTCCAGTATATGCTGCTCCAGCGCCTTCACCTGGAACACATTCCTTCGTTTCATCACCACTAGCTCAACGCAGAACGTGCATTGGGGTCATGCCACGTAACTAGGGACATGATAAAAAGCATAAAAACTTAAAACGTGGAATTTTTCCTTTTTTGTGTCAGGGAAGTTTCAAGTTATATTACTACACTTGGAGAATAGATTTGGCACACTAATGTTTGACAATGATATGCAATTATACTACTCACTTTCACAATGATTCTGTCAAAATAAGGTAATGTTATTTCTAGTGTGGTACGTGAGTTACCAATACAAAGAATTGTAACATGAAAAATATATGATGTTTTTTCCCCCCATTTAAGCATTCCTATACTATTATCATAGTTGCATAACAGAGGTTGAACAGAAATTGGAATTACAGTAACTACAGGAATATTTAGGGTGACCATCCGTCCCGGAAAACCGGGATTGTCCCGGATTTCCGTCTTTTGTCCCAGTGTCCCGAAAAGTTATTTCGGGACACGTATTTGTCCCGGTTTCAGTTCCCGGTTTCAAAAGAACAGACTTCCCAATCGTTGGGTGAATAATTATCCCTGATTTTCGAAAACGGAAGAAATATAAATAGGCCTAACTGTGTACTTTTCATTTCGGTGAAACTCATCTAGTCATTATTTATTTTCGTTTTAAATTTAAAAACTGTGATATTTGTTGAATCAATTATTAAATTGCAGATCAAATTCAAATACCTTTCTTTCTATCATTAACATGTGTCTGCTACATCATCAGAGTATAAAGTTGTATGCAATTACAATAGAAAAAAATATATTCTTGATTTTATATGACTAGAAAATACATCCAGAAAATGACTAGAAGACTAGAAACTCCCAAAAATTTCCCTGCGGGGCTGTTGAGCCCTCGACCCCTTTCCCCCCCCTAATAAAATTTGGAACAACAAATGATTTTGACTATACCCATGTCTTGGCGTTGTCCCGGATTTTCCTTTTTTGAATATGGTCACCCTAGGAATATTGGACGTCTTTTCTGTGATACGTGAGTTACCACACCTTATCTAAGTAATTTTTGCAGAAGGAATTTTTTCTTCCATTCCTAAATTACAAATTAGTTTTGGTTGATTCACCTAATGTTTTCGAGAACAGCAGCTTGAAATATCGAGACTTGGGAAGCATTTGTATTCAATACAATTGTTCTGAATGATACGTGAGTTACCGTGGAATGACTCATTGTGTGATGAGCGTACAAGTATAGAAATCTAGAATGAAAAATATTCTGTCAGCTCAATCTACTAAGACAGACCTTGGATTGATTCAAACGTTCAAAAACCTTACCTGCAACCTGCCGCATATACACTTTGCGTTACGTGTTGACCCTTTTAATCGATGAAATGGATACTTTTATTGCGTTTTCTTCGTTATGTCTCATTCGATTGAAGTACAAAGTATTGAGAATGTGTATGATAATTGTTTTTATATTATTTTGAATTTTTTTGTTTTTCAAGTAGGTCCATTTACGCCCTGGGTTATTTCTCACGGTATGGGGATTTTCCAAACTTTCCAAGCTCTTAAAAACTTGATTACCGGTACCGTACTATATGGCTCAACCAACAATGTAAAAATATATTTTGAGAAATACCAA
This sequence comes from Brachyptera putata, assembly GCA_907164805.1. Taxonomy (NCBI): domain Eukaryota; kingdom Metazoa; phylum Arthropoda; class Insecta; order Plecoptera; family Taeniopterygidae; genus Brachyptera; species Brachyptera putata. Next base: position 53,810 of record OU015474.1, on the reverse strand, counting down.
CCTTCTCACATTGATCAGTAATATATATGAATTCTCTGAAAAGATCATATTATTCATGGAACATGCACTAGTGATCAATTAATAAATAAATAAATGAACTAAAATTATTTCTCAATTAATAAACTGACCAATGCAGAAACCTAGATGGTCCTGTATCAATATAGAATTGTAAACAATGTATCATTTTGTAATTTTACTGAGGCCATAAATATTCTCCAAACATCCATTCATTATTATTGTATATGTAATCTGAGCATCTGGATCAATTAACTCTCTGAATGGCATTAGAACCCCTGGAAACATATGCAACTTATGCAGCACTGATGTAATGAGAAGCACCCAACAAGCAGGGGTTCAAATATTTCATCTCGGGTGGTGCGCTTGCGCCATACAAAACGAGGGGCAGAAAAACAAGGGTCACTATATTGAGAGGGACAGTATATCAAGTATCACAATATCAAGAGACACTTGGTATATCGAGGGACACAATACTAGTACCTACCACTGATCTCTCTACTCATGGATAGCGTCTAGTCGCCAGTAAGCCAGTGAAGCCAAGAGAAGGCTAATGGCGCTGGTCGGTGGCCTATGAAACCCCCCGCGGAACCTCAAGTGTAACCGGTCGGCCATCTTGTACCTACAGTTATTACGCTACCCGTATACAACCTATGAGCGGATTTTTGTTTTCAAGCTACTTCAGTTGAAACAGGGAATAAGCTCAATATTGTTTACAGTGGGGCCAGAAATAATTGCTAGAATACTAGAAATAATCAGCAAAATTATATTCGCCCCATTACAGATTTTCCTGTGGAATTTCTGCGGCAATCTGACATCTGACAGACTTGCGCGCTGATGTTCACGCCTAAAGCCAAACATAATATCTACGACCAAAGCTCATCTCTACTGTTTCCGTAGACAAGAAGAGATTGCAGTGGTCATTTCGGGTCATGTCAACCCCATGACCCATAGACAACCGGCAGACATATTTGCCAGACATATTAGGCCTAGTACACTCATCTTTTGGCTTCAGGCTTCTCTCACTGCATACGCTATCCATGAGTATAGAGATCAGTGCTACCTACCCAGGGTCAGTGTTGATATTGTGCTCTCTGGTATACTGTGCCTTGATCTGGTGACCCTTACAGTACTGCTCCCCGAACTTGTCATGTCCAAAGCCGTGATTATCAAGGCTTGGTTTCATGAAACAGCCCGAGCGTAAGGCTAGGTTAGTTCTACAAAATCAATGCCTAAACACTTCTCTTCACAAACTGTGAACATAGATACAACCTCTCTTAAGCATCAGCTACAACCACCTAACTAGCATTATTATAAAGTCAATGTAACCTCACTTCTCTATGATGTAACTAGGCCTAACCCTAAAACAGATACTGCATAATTACCGAGTTGTTTTTCATCGATTCCATCACACGCGAACTTCATAACTATGATAAGCTTCTGATAGACAAGTGGAAATATGACAGTTAGCGTTTTAATATCAAGAACTGTAATATTTCATTTTAAAATTTACAAAAATAACATTTTAAATGTTACCCCTCGTCTGGTAGCCATATTGAATCCACAGCCATGTCGATTTTCGACTTCATGTCGTAAAATATTTCGGTTATTCACCGCACGCAGCGTATCGTCGCCAACAGAGCAACTAGCCATCTTGGCTGGAAAGACTTGCACCCTGTTAACTCTATAATCTTTGTCCATGTTAAATTAGTTCTATTTTTCTCCATACACGTCCAGCGTGACGATCGGGTCCCACGGAGCGAGCGGGATTTTACTACAAAAGTTTCTTCCCCCTGTTATTATTGTACTTCAGTTTGCTAAACCCATGCGGCGCTACTGTCGCCTCTGCAAAGTGACGTAATACGTAAACATTGGAAACTGTCAAAACTCACATGTTTGAAGGGTGGGCGTACTTTAAACAAGGATCGGACATCAAGGCAGGAAAAACTTGACACATGCAGTGAAAGATACACTACATGAGATCCGTTTGCCTATTTTTAGTTGATCCCAGGCAAAATAATATTATTTACTTGCACATCCTAATAATGACGTGTATTTAGAAAATTAGAAAGTCTTTATTTATCATGTAGGCGTGCAACAATGTCAAAAGCCTACAATAAGAAAGGTCGAGGTTCAGTCAGCCGACCGTTTTCCTACCTAACCTTACTTATGTATCTTGTCCCAAATTATAAGCATCGTAGGTGGTGCAACAAGATGAAGTGCCCGAGCGTAAGTGCCAGGAATCTATTATCGCAACTAAAATGGACCCTGTTGAAAGCAAGAGGACGGACTCTCACCTGGCTACTTATTCAACGCGAGCCTGCCTGGTGTGAACTACCGCTGCCAAACCATACTAGGCTAGCAAGAAGGATCAGCTACTAGGCCTACCTGGACACTCCCTGCTTGGAAGAGCTACTCGGGAATGGAACAGTATACCGAGAGACAGGATGGATAAAATACAAACTATCAGGCCTCAACTTACTTCTAGAAGTTCTGTAGACAAAGTGAAAAATGTTACCCTTTCTACCTCAGTATAAATGTTTTTGTCTAGCTTCACTATACATTTCTAATAATTTGTTCATCATTACCAAGGTCTACCTATGAATTGTTCTTAACCAAGTGACAGTATAATTAAATATAATTGTTATGTAGTTTCTTCACACCACTGGGTGAAATACGTGAGTATAGCATTTGTGTACACTGTATTTCAACTGACTTGAATGATTCTGTCAAAATGAATAAATCAAAATGAATCAAAATTTACAATGATTCTGTCAAAATGAAGTAATGTTATTTCTAGAGTGATTTGTGAGTTACCAATACAAAGAATTGCAACATGAAAAATATATGATATTTATTCCCCAAAAATTTTCCCAAGCATTCCTATACTATTATCTATGACTACCAATAACGTAACGGGATAAGCAACATGGCGAAAGTTATATACTTTCAACATTGGACGTCTTCTCACCATGATGGAAGCAAAAAATGTGACGCGCTGAAGTGTTCCTTTTTGAGATTCGCAATTTCAAATCAAAACGTACGCATTCGGCTCGTATTTCAATGTAAAGTACATAGTTGAGTATTTGCATTGTTTCTGTTCTTTGTCGTAGATGTCAAGTAATTATCCAGTTATCAATTGGTAAATGTAGCAGTAAGGCTCTTGACTAGGGGTACAAATGCTCTTACACATGTATTTAAAATTTAGATTGGCTAATTCAAATGAAACGTATTCCAACGTTGCTTAATACAGTTGGGAAGAGCTGGATTCACAGAGTGCATTACACGTATTACTTTTATGAATCAATATATAATACTACCAGTAAATTGAGTATGACGGCATCCCTTTGATTCCCGCATGGTGCGAAAGGAAATGATCAAGTTGCTTATCCCGTTACGTTATTGGTAGTCTTAGCTATTATCATAGTTGCATAACAGAGGTTGAAAATAAATTGGAATTACAGGAATATTGGACCTTATCTAAGTAATTTTTGCGGGAGGAATTTTTTCATATTTTTTTCTCCCATTCCTAAATTACAAATTAGTTTTGGTTGATTCACCTAATGTTTTCGAGAACAGCAGCTTGGAATATCGAGACTTGGGAAGCATTTGTATTCAATACAATTGTTCTGAATGATACGTGAGTTACCGTGGAATGACTCATTGTGTGATGAGCGTACAAGTATAGAAATCTAGAATGAAAAATATTCTGTCAGCTCAATCTACTAAGACAGACCTTGGATTGATTCAAACGTTCAAAAACCTTACCTGCAACCTGCCGCATATACACTTTGCGTTACGTGTTGACCCTTTTAATCGATGAAATGGATACTTTTATTGCGTTTTCTTCGTTATGTCTCATTCGATTGAAGTACAAAGTATTGAAAATGTGTATGATAGTTGTTTTCATATTATGTATGAATTTGAAGCTTTTGAAAAATTTTTGTTTTTCAAGTAGGCCCATTTACCCCCTGGGTTATTTCTCACGGTATGGGGATTTTCCAAACTTTCCAAGCTCTTAAAAACTTGATTACCGGTACCGTACTCTACGGCTCAACCAACAATGTAAAAATATATTTTGAACAATACCAACCTTCTCACATTGATCAGTAATATATATAAATTCTCTACAAAGATCATATTATTCATGGAACATGCACTAGTAATTAATTAATAAATGAATAAATGAACTAAAATTATTTCTCAATTAATAAACTGACCAATGCAGAAACCTAGATGGTCCTGTATCAATATAGAATTGTAAACAATGTATCATTTTGTAATTTTACTGAGGCCATAAATATTCTCCAAACATCCATTCAGTATTATTGTACATGTAATCTGAGCATCTGGATGGCATTAGAACCCCTGGAAACATATGCAACTTATGCAGCACTGATGTAATGAGAAGCACCCAACAAGCAGGGGTTCAAATATTTCATCTCGGGTGGTGCGCTTGCGCCATACAAAACGAGGGGCAGAAAAACAAGGGTCACTATATTGAGAGGGACAGTATATCAAGTATCACAATATCAAGAGACACTTGGTATATCGAGGGACACAATACTAGTACCTACCACTGATCTCTCTACTCATGGATAGCGTCTAGTCGCCAGTAAGCCAGTGAAGCCAAGAGAAGGCTAATGGCGCTGGTCGGTGGCCTATGAAACCCCCCGCGGAACCTCAAGTGTAACCGGTCGGCCATCTTGTACCTACAGTTATTACGCTACCCGTATACAACCTATGAGCGGATTTTTGTTTTCAAGCTACTTCAGTTGAAACAGGGAATAAGCTCAATATTGTTTACAGTGGGGCCAGAAATAATTGCTAGAATACTAGAAATAATCAGCAAAATTATATTCGCCCCATTACAGATTTTCCTGTGGAATTTCTGCGGCAATCTGACATCTGACAGACTTGCGCGCTGATGTTCACGCCTAAAGCCAAACATAATATCTACGACCAAAGCTCATCTCTACTGTTTCCGTAGACAAGAAGAGATTGCAGTGGTCATTTCGGGTCATGTCAACCCCATGACCCATAGACAACCGGCAGACATATTTGCCAGACATATTAGGCCTAGTACACTCATCTTTTGGCTTCAGGCTTCTCTCACTGCATACGCTATCCATGAGTATAGAGATCAGTACTACCTACCCAGGGTCAGTGTTAATATTGTGCTCTCTGGTGTACTGTGCCTTGATCTGGTGACCCTTACAGTACTGCTCCCCGAACTTGTCATGTCCAAAGCCGTGATTATCAAGGCTTGGTTTCATGAAACAGCCCGAGCGTAAGGCTAGGTTCGTTCTACAAAATAAATGCCTAAACACGTCTCTTCACAAACTGTGAACATAGTTGTTGCCAAGTCGGACCCAGGTTAGGCCTAAGAGATACAACCTCTCTTAAGCATCAGCTACAACCACCTAACTAGCATTATTATAAAGTCAATGTAACCTCACTTCTCTATGATGTAACTAGGCCTAACCCTAAAACAGATACTGCATAATTACCGAGTTGTTTTTCATCGATTCCATCACACGTGAACTTCATAACTATGATTAGCTTCTGATAGATAAGTAGAAATATGACAGGTAGCGTTTTAATATCAAGAATTGTAATATTTCATTTTATAAATTACAAAAATAACATTTTAAATGTTACCCCTCGACTGGTAGCCATATTGAATCCACAGCCATGTCGATTTTCGACTTCATGTCGTAAAATACTTCGGTTATTCACCGCACGCAGCGTATCGTCGCTAACAGAGCACCTAGCCGTCTTTGCTGGAAAGACTTGCACCCTGTTAACTCTATAATCTTTGTCCATGTTAAATTAGTTCTATTTTTTTCCATACACGTCCAGCGTGACGATCGGGTCTCACGGAGCGAGCGGGATTTTACTACAAAAGTTTCTTCCCCCTGTTATTATTGTACTTCAGTTTGCTAAACCCATGCGGCGCTACTGTCGCCTCTGCAAAGTGACGTAATACGTAAACATTGGAAACTGTCAAAACTCACATGTTTGAAGGGTGGGCGTACTTTAAACAAGGATCGGACATCAAGTCAGAAAAAACTTGACACTTGTAGTGAAACATACACCACATGAGATCCGTTTGCCTATTTTTAGTTGATCCCAGGCAAAATAATATTATTGACTTGCACATCCTAATAATAACGTGTAGTTAGAAAATTAGAACGTCTTTATTTGTCATGTAGGCGTGCAACAATGTCAAAAGCCTACAATAAGAAAGGTCGAGGTTCAGTCAGCTGACCGTTTTCCTACCTAACCTTACTTATGTATCTTGTCCCAAATTATAAGCATCGTAGGTGGTGCAACTAGATGAAGTGCCCGAGCGTAAGTGCGAGGAATCTATTATCGCAACTAAAATGGACCCTGTTGAAAGCAAGAGGACGTAGTCTCACCTGGCTACTTATTCAACGCGAGCCTGCCTGGTGTGAACTACCGCTGCCAAACCATACTAGCAGGAAGGATCAGCTACTAGGCCTACCTGGACACTCCCTGCTTGGAAGAGCTACTCGGGAATGGAACAGTATACCGAGAGACAGGATGGATAAAATACAAACTATCAGGCCTCAACTTACTTCTAGAAGTTCTGTAGACAAAGTGAAAAATGTTACCCTTTCTACCTCAGTATAAATGTTTTTGTCTAACTTCACTATACATTTCTAATAATTTGTTCATCATTACCAAGGTCTACCTATGAATTGTTCTTAACCAAGTGACTGTATAATTGTCATGTAGTTTCTTCACACCACTGGGTGAGATACGTGAGTATAGCATTTGTGTACACTGTATTTCAACTGACTTGAATATGTGTAATAAAACTATTCTATAATGTAGACCATGAATGCAAATTGATGAGTTGATTCAGCGGGTTATCAGTATCTTGGTGATAAATTTGAACGATATGAGATATGGAAATTCTAGAAACGAGGAAACAGATATTGTCAATACGGTACCTTTCAGATGGTGTAAGTGATAACTGTTCATCTCATATCACCTTATTGTCAGGCGTAGACGCTTGACAAATTTGTTAACGCCTGACAACCAGGCAATTTGAGGTGGATAGTTATTACTTAGTAGTCACTAATAAGTAATAACTCTTACTCGCACCATCTGAAAGGTATTGCAAATATCTGTATTTCCTTGTTTTTGTATTCCCTCAAGTAGGATCAAGTAAACTAGGCCTAGTTAATAATCCAACTATAAAAGTTGGAGATAATCATTAAATACTCAATGTTATGCTATTCTATGATTTATGCTATAATGATGGACTCATATTATTATTATAAAAATTGCTTTGTTATGTATGTAAAAAAATTGTATAAGCATGTATAAGCTTCTTTACTAATGAACAAATTACTACTTACTTACTATTACTTTTTATAATGTCAATATCTCATACCGTTGTAAAGCTATCACCATGAAACTGATAGTCCGCTAAATCGCCTGGTAATGGAAGCAGTGTTACCTGAGTGGTGAGTATGTCCACGACCTTGGCCCTGAACTTCCAGCGGTGGTTGATCTGCTGCTCGTAGAGGCGCTTGACGTTGGAGTCGTCGAACGGCATGGCCTTGTTGAGCATGATGTAGAGCACCACGCCGCACGCCCAGATGTCGGCTATCTTGGGGTTGTACGGCGACCCCTTCAGGATCTCCGGCGCAGCGTAAGACAGAGACCCGCAGTATGTGTCGCTCAACACACGCTTGCCTGGCGCCAGCAAGGATAGGTTTTACGGGGCGGGAACAAGTTTTTGTTGGTGGGTAAAATCGTCATGCTCGGTACCATCCCTAATTTTACAAATTTGATCCTGAAAATGGTGTTTTCTAATAGATAAACATTAAATCTATCAAAAAACGGCGCCTGACAAATAAAATTGCTATCCCAAAATTCAATAAACAGTCCTAAACAGTATGAAATAAGACTGACATTGATCACAGTCAGCCATCTTTGGAGGTTAGGAACCATTTGGTACCGAGCAACACACCTGTTGTTTTATTGACCTTCTTTGATGGTGGATTTACTTGAAGTGTATTAAGGGAGGGAAGTGAGCATACTTATAGTCAGTTACTTGAATCTGACCTCTCGTCTCCACTGGCCCACTTAGTTTACTTCACCCGCCACATGTGCTAGATACTAGGAGGTTGACCCTAGCCATGGCGTCACGTTGGAGTGGAGGGGGTGTATTAAGAGTCTGTCCTACGGCCACGGCACCCCGAGTAGGTTAGTTCACTTCGGTAGCTCAAACTGTTCACACGTACGCTTGTACAGTCATTTGTTATAGACCGTTAATAGCAATGAATAATCTAGTTGAATCAAATATATGTTAGTGTTTTCCCTCCCTGAGGATTACACAAGCAAACGTTACAGGGTGCTGCCCTTGGTAGCTCGACCAGCTGAGGCACCGCTTCAGAAACTGAAGTCACAGTTGGGCGTGGGTACCGTAGAAGGCATGGGTTTTAGTGAGCGTCCTTTCACTTATCATCACTTCATGGTTTCATAATCACCTGCTCATTCGTACCCCCGTATAACCGGGTCGTTCAGCAACAGAAATCAATCAATCGAACATTACAACAGTACAGAAGAGAGGAGCGGAAAGTATTCACGAGTTCAAGAGGAGAATTGTGAATGAAGGACAACTGCGGTGAACAATTGTTACAGCCAGGGATGAGACTAGGTCACAAGAATAAACACTAAATAAACTTGAAACACGTGTATTCTCAAGTAAAACAAATATAAAACGTACACATCATACAGACCTTGATGTAAGTGATTTTCAAGTCACATAGTATTTTGACCTGACCTGCAATATACGTATACAGCTCAATTATTTTTACCAAACAACATGGAAATCAAGCAACAGACATACATATCCACGATCATCAGACCAGAGGCAGAAATAATGTCCACGTCCCTGCCCGCAATCTGGCACTGTACAATAAGAACCCGGGCCATTCTATATAGCAAGTTAGCACAGACGCTGAAAACCTTGATCGACAATAATCTCAAGCTATCTCTTGAACGTGTTCTCGTTGAGCTATGCCCTTACACAGTCAACGAGTATCTACAATATGAATTCCCACCCAACACTTCCTAACCATATAGATGTACTCTTGACATGTTTCGTGACTGGTTCTGTGCACTACATTTCAGATGTCGATGCTCAGTACAACCCAAATATTCACTCATTAAGCTGAGAGACCAACGCTCTAACTTCCCGCTAGCCCTTCCTGTCTAAACCTAATGACTTCTCACTAACGGTATAGTTAGATACCTACGGACTTTATCATAATACAAAGAAGGTGTACCGACTCTCATACTGAAAACATGACAGGTGTTTGTTTCTTGGGGACAAATCAGAGCCTACGGTCCCATTCAGTGGATTCCCTTGTGAACTAGATGTAGGCCTAGCAGGATCTTACAAACCTGTAATATTCGTGCAAAACAAATGCCACTGCTAATATAATAATTCTACTGAGCCGTGTATAGCATTTTGGAGCATTGTTGTTTTAGATAGTTGGACATAAAAGCGATAGTTGCGCTACAGGCAAGTGGGACCATGGGCTCAGATTCTGACCGCGGGGTAATACTTCTTTATAATCATTTATCCCAGTATTATGATGAAGTCTGTTGGTATCGCTTCAGCCACTCCTACCTCTAGCGTCGACCACCTCGCGGGCGAAGCCGAAGTCCGCCACCTTGATGTTGAAGTTGGACGTGATGAGGATGTTCTCGCACTTGAGGTCCCGGTGAGCAATCTCCAGCTCGTGCAGGTACTGTATGGCCAGGATCACCTGACGGAACCACACGCGGGCCTGGCTCTCGGCTACGGCTCCGTTCTTCAGGACAAAGTCCAGCACGTCACCGTTCTCTGCGTACCTAGCGGTGAGGAGGAAGACTTGGTTAGACGAGCGTTGCACAGGTCGCAGGGTTTGACCGATCGACATGAAACTTATCCAACTCAGAACTGTATTGTTTTTGGCCCCTCATCGTACAACGCATATTCTGTGTTAGCCTAGTTATTGTTTGATCAACAGGGTGCTACACTGAATCCCTGGTTCGGTGATATACGAGGGCATTGAGGTAATATCACAAAGTCAAGTGGATACAGGCCTACATCATTTAGCGTTGACATGCGTAACATGCCACAATGGCAGTTTTAGGAGATTCTATTCATTTTTTTTTTTTCAATGTTGCTTAATGACCCCACCAACAACTAGGTTATACGGGGGTACGAATGAGCGGATGATAATGAAACGATGAAGTGATGATAGGTGAAAGGACGTTTACAGCAACCCATGCCTTATGCGGGACTCGAACCCACGCCCAACGGTGACTTCAGTTACTACTGCTAGCGATAATTGACTTGGTCACCGGGGCGGCTAGATTCTAATTCAAGTATCAATTAAGAATGATGTGGACAAGGGCATAGTAAATACATTCCCTTCTAAGGTGGTACAAAAAAATGTTACAAACTGACTCTACTCTACATTACAAGATTCTGTTATTATTGTAAAGTCTGACGTTGCAAATGAATATTGGCAGATTCCATCTATCGGGATGCATCATTTTTAACATGGTGCGTTTACAAGTTAGCTTTATATGTCTTCAAATATAGTTTTCAAGAAAAAAGGTTCCAGGGCGCCGCCCCGGCCCAAATACAACTCCGTGTGTACCTCATGAAGATGAAGTACTTGGTCCTGCGCTGGAAGATGCTGTGCACGTGGATGACGTGAGGATGTTAGGTTAGGTTAGGTTAGTACCTCATGAAGATGAAGTACTTGGTCCTGCGCTGGAAGATGCTGTGCACGTGGATGACGTGAGGATGGTTCAGCCTGGCCAGGATGTCCAGCTCTCGAGGCAGGAACTTGCGCACGAAGTCCTTGGGAGCCTTGGCCGTGTCGATGATCTTGCAGGCCAGCAGGCTGTTGTCGGTGTTGGGCTGCACCGGCTGGTCCGCTGGCGTCTTGTACTCCGCTAGGTACACCTGGGCACGCAAGCATTACCATTAGATGAGCGCTAGCGGACATTTACATGCAACTCTTACGGAGCCTTTTGTCTTTTTGTCTGTCTGTTTGTGGGCACTGCACAGGTCGCAGGGTTTGACCGATCGATATGAATTCTTTTTATACGCCAACTTATCCAACTTGGTTCTCTATAGTTTTTGGGTCGAATCGGTTGGACCCTTTTCGAGAAACTTCATCTAGAAGGTTCTAAAACCCCAATAAGATTACCTAGGCCGGGTAGAAAAAAATGACAAATAAAATCTCTCCAATATAATTCAAATTTTCCTCAAATGTAAACGTGGAAAATATAGGCCTACACATGCTTAAAAATTTGTATGCAATTCGGACCAGCCGCTTCGAAGAAAATAATGTAACGTGTTTTTTATTCATTGAATAAATCAGAAAAATATTGCATTGTCAGTTCATGGCTACCTAGATTCGTTGGTATCGAATGAAGTTTATTTTATATGATCAAGGTATGTAGGGTTTTAGATTTTACTTTCTAGATATCTCGCTCATCACATCTGCGTTTGCCTGGTTTAATGCCACACTACTGGAAACTTGTGAATGGGGATGGAAATGAGACTTGTCTTGATCATAATTCCTGTTACCGTCTCTGACCAAATAGGTAGCTTGTTGATGCTGGATTTCATATTACTTATTGACATGTATAGGGGCTTTTCAGTAAATATTTCCTTTTTTTGTGCTATTCAAATGATTATGTATAGAATAGTTAGAGTTCTTGAATGCATAATTATTTGTTGTAGGCCTACTACTTGTTTACTATACTCTATAATCACTCATTTACTTCCACTGATTGATTTATAATCAATAATTTGTAAATGGTGGTACTGCCACACTCAAGCATTTAATGTTGTCTATAAGTTATATTGTGAAATATGTAATTCGTGCACCGATTTCCTCGAAAGAGGGTTAAAGGAATAAACACTACTACCACTAACGCGTTGAACAAGGGACAATTCTTGTACTTGCCTGATCCGTGTTTACTAGTTCTAATGTCATTGTTACGTACACAATTATTTGCTCACTGTAGGATGATTGTTTTCCAAGCCATGAAGAATTGTGTTAGTACCTTGGCGTAGCTTCCTTCACCCAGCTTCTTGATCAGCTTGTAGCCACGAGTGTACAGCGTTGACTCCTCTGACACGGACTGCAACACCTCTGGCACGGAGGTCGACATGGTACCTAACCTAACCTAACCGCTTGGAGGTCTAAGAAGGTTCTGGACAATACACTGATTCTAGAAAAGAATCCATGTTTGGAACACAAGGAATTTTGAAGGAATTGCAGCTAGGAATGGATTTGCTAGGAAACGGAAGAATATCATTGTTTGACATACCGGTAATTCATTGTTATAAAACCTAGGAAATGGCAAGTTCTTGGTTTCCTACTTGGCTTGGGGTGACTAGACTGTCGGGCCCAGACTTCCGTGAGCACGGGAATAAAAGAGATGGGTGTAAGAAGTTGTTTGATAGCACAGGCGACATGAGGGATGATGAAGTTACACCAGCCTACGAGGGTGGAACCTTCGACAAAGTTAGACAACTCCTGCCGTGAATTATATACCCTCCTACCGTGAGAGCTGAAATGGACAGCTCGAAGTCGAGGGGTAAATTTGTCATAGGCTACTCGTATCACCCAGTAGTTTTTCAAATTTATTCCGAAACAACGCATCTGATTCATAAAATTGCTATCCTACTACAATGAAATAAACACTCCTAAAACCGCCGCAAAATGACCTTAGATGTCGACGCGCCGTTAAACACCAACAATAATAATAATAACACTCCTCAACAGTATGAAATGACCCCGACATTGATCACAGTCAGCCATCTTTGGAGGTTAGGACACCAAATTGACCTCTAACCCCAACCATTTGGTACCGAGTAACACAAAATTACTCTTATGTAACACTTGCTTCAAAGGTTTTCACTGATAGATTCCATCATGCAAATATTTAATATCTAAACGCAAAGTTACGCCCACTAACCTCTCTAGTGTGCGCCATTGAACTTTTCTAATCAGACCAATCAGAGACTTGCAAGCTTTTGGTTGCCCACGTGACATTTTCAAATCTAGACAACCAATGGTAAGGCAGTACAGACGTTTGTCGCGACACCTGGGAAGTTATACTAGTACTAAAAAGTTTGGGTAACAGCACGGTCGATAAAAGAAACATCAGGAGCTGGGATACTGCCCGCAGTGCATTGATGTAACTACATTTGCGGCAGCACAGGCTTAGGGCCGAAGATGGAAATCAGGATAGGGTTGAGGATAGGACTGATTTGGGGAACATGAATAATTTGTCACAGCATCAGAAAGACTATGGAAAACAAGATGATCTCTCCTCATCGTGAACATATTTAGTGTTGAATAAATACTTATTAGCAACGCTGTGTACAAAATGTATTGCAAAATTAGTAACAATTGACTTGACTAACAATAATACAGTACCTGGACTATTATTATATTGACTCGAAAAATATTTGAAGAACATTTTTTTAAAAATCGATCGATGTCTTATCGTTGGAGATCACGTTGTGATAGCGCGGTACTCTAGTTCATCGACCTCATTCAATCTATCGATAGAACTGACTCTACCGATCACCGTATTACCGTTGCTTTACGACTGGCACCAAGCAGAGCCTTGGCAGCAGAACGTCAACAAATAACTGCCGTCAATACAGCAGAAACTTGACACTTTATTGAACAGTTACAAATAATGAAGTTGACGTCTTCTGACTGGCTAGTAGGCGTGGCGACTCTTGGCGGAGGACACTGGAGTATTGACGGCTCTGATTACGCGGACTGAAGACGTTGGGGCGTAAGTCTGGAAACAATAACAACAGGTTGAAAACACCCTTCAGGGCTGGCATCTCTTACGACAGTTCATATACGAAGGAGGATATACAACGCTCTACCAAACTCCATAAAGATATTGAAAACGCGTCAAGAATTCAAGTCTGCCATAAAAACATTTTTACTTGAAATTGACTTCTAAAGCGTTGATGAATACCTGCGATCTCAGTGTTTGAAATTAAATATTGTTCTACTTTCATCTCCATTCATGATCATTCACTCATTCACACTTCATATTCATTTTAGTACTTGACGCGGTTTATACAATGATATTGTTCACAAACTATGAATAAATAAATAGTGTATGAGTAAGTAAATACATATAAATATGTAATGAGTACATACTGAATATATATTATGTATTGAGGTGTAGGTATTTGAGGGAGTTCACGCACGGTGCTTATAAAAATAGAGAAATTCACCTTCAATAATTTTTTCCATGTTCAAAAACCAGTGTAATTGAATGAAAAGTTCACATCTTCAAGATGATTTTATGCTCTTGAATTGACATGACAATTTATTTCGGTGAATTCAACCAGTTTCAAGATAATACGTCAATGAATAAAAAGAGTGTGATGGAAATCATTGACGTATTATCTCAAAACTGATTGAAATCACAAGTATAAAATGTCACATCAATTGAAGAGCATGAAATTATCTTGGAGATGTGAACTTTTCATTCAATTACACCGGTTTTTGAGAATGGAAAAAAATCCTGAAGATGAATGTGTTGATTTGCTAGTCCCGTGCTCACCGCTCGTTTCTCCTGCGAGAACCTGTTGCTGGTGGCCTGCCTGGCCGCCCTCAGCGCCCTGGCCTCCACGTAGGTCATCTCTGTGATGGGGGGCGGGGCTTGGAACCAGGCGCAGGTCACCAGCTGGTCGACGCCCCAGCGCTTGGAGGCGTCTGGCTCCAGCAGGCGCGGCACCAGCTCCTTCACGTGCGCGCTCAGCTGGTCCACGACCTTGGAGCGCCACGCCCAGCGCCGGGCCAGCTGCTGCTCCGCCAGCGCGCGCACGTTCGAGCTGTCAAACGGCATGGCCTTGTTCAGCATGATGTACAGGATCACGCCGCACGACCACATGTCGGCCATCTTGGGCTGGTAGGGAACCCCGGACAGGATCTCGGGGGCGGCGTACGACAGGGAGCCGCAGTAGGTGTCGCTTAGCAACAGCTGACCTTGGCTGTCCACCACCTGCCATAATAATACTTTTATAATATGTAACAAAATAGATTGTTGTAAAACAGGTCGAGTTTTGTTGTACGTCAGTAAAACATCAGTAAAATGTATAAAAAGAAACCTGGTCGGTCATCTTGAAATGCTGCTTGCGTATTCGCTTGAGGTTAGATAAAGGAATGCCAAGTACCTCTCGAGCGAAGCCGAAGTCTGCGACCTTGACGTTGTAGTTGGCGGTGATGAGGATGTTCTCGCACTTGAGGTCTCTGTGCGCCACCTCCAGCTCGTGCAGGTACTGTATGGCCAGCGCTATCTGGTGGAACCACGCTCGCGCCTGACGCTCCGTGACGGCTCCGTTCTCCATCACAAAGTCCAGCACGTCCCCTTGCTCCGCGTAACGCATCATGATGAAGTGCTTCGACCTGTACACACGGCCCGACCTCAATTAGCACTCGACGACCGGGCGTTGTAAGGTGAGCGAGATGTCTATGTAGAGTATAATAGAAAGCTCTGCACACCTTGATCATATAAAATAAACTTCATTCGATACCAACGATTCTAGGGAGCCATGCACATACTGCAACATTTGTCTGCTATTATTTCTATCTCTTCAATGAATAAAACACATTTATTAGATTACGTAGTTGCTTTGAACCGGCACACACAGACAGAGCCACATAAGACTGGCATGGAGATCATTGCAGATGCTCCTCTAATTATGATCTCTGTTTTCTCAGGGGAATGGTCCAATATTGCAGTTGTATCTTACTATTATATTCAATTTGATTCAACTTTTATATCATTTTAATATCAGTTACTTGATCATGTTCAGATACATGTTTCCATGTATTTTTTATATTGATCTTTATCCTGTGCACTTTGGAGTCTCCACATGTGAAAATCTCTCTTTACAACGTACCTACCAGCGTCAGTCATCGACATGTATTGTATGCTATTCTTTATTCACCGTAGCTTAGTACACAGTACTGTAACTGGTTCCGCCACACAAGCTTGTCTTCTAATTGCTCAAGATAGAGAATAGGCCTACGATGGTTGAGGCTAGACGTACCTAATATGTTCCCAACTATGTCCAGAGACCTTGGTATTATTGGGGCTACTAGCGGGCTACGAACGGGCTACCAACGGGCTACCTGCGCTGGAAGATGCCGTGGACAGCTATGACGTGCGGGTGGTTGACCCGGGTGAGGATGTGGGGCTACTAACGGGCTACTAGCAGGCTACCAACGGGCTACCTGCGCTGGAAGATGCCGTGGACAGCTATGACGTGCGGGTGGTTGACCCGGGTGAGGATGTGGGGCTACTAACGGGCTACTAGCAGGCTACCAACGGGCTACCTGCGCTGGAAGATGCCGTGGACAGCTATGACGTGCGGGTGGTTGACCCGGGTGAGGATGTGGGGCTACTAACGGGCTACTAGCAGGCTACCAACGGGCTACCTGCGCTGGAAGATGCCGTGGACAGCTATGACGTGCGGGTGGTTGACCCGGGTGAGGATGTGGGGCTACTAACGGGCTACTAGCAGGCTACCAACGGGCTACCTGCGCTGGAAGATGCCGTGGACAGCTATGACGTGCGGGTGGTTGACCCGGGTGAGGATGTCGACTTCTCGAGGCAGGAACTTGTGCACAAAGTCTCGAGGAGCCTTGGCCGTGTCGATGATCTTGCAGGCCAGCAGCACGGGCTTGCTGCTCTTACGGGTCGTGGAGAAGTACTCGGTGAGGTAGACTTTAGCGTACGTTCCTTCCCCTGAGACACAACACGCAATCAACTCGAGCAAACTTCAGAAGCTCTCAAAGCTCAGAAGAGAATAGTCCGCTCTGTGTTATCCTTGAGATCAAGAGAGACCTGCAGGCAGGGTTTACAAGATCTGAATGTGCTTCTGCTACCATGTCTGTATATATATTAGCTGCTTGTTCGTTTGCCTGGGATAATCTTGAGCTATTTGGGAAACTCGCAAGAGGGTCAACTCGTGTTGCTCACAGCTACTGCAGGTACGAATGAGCGGGTGGTAATGAACGGGATCGAGCCCACTCAGTTTCAACCGCTAGCGACCATTGACTACGCCACGAGTGCGGCCGTGTAGTTTACCTAGTTTACTGCGTATCCTGTAGCCGCGGTTCGTCAGCATGGAGTCCTCGGACTCTGTCACAGCAACATGTTGCCCGCTCATGCCCCTGGTCACGCATCATGGACGCACCCTGCAACACGTGGCCGCCGCGCTTGAAACATTCTCTCTGCCTTCCGCGTCATATCAGCCAACAGAACATACATATAGCATAAAACAGTATCCATAAAGATACTAGGAGACTAAAGCAATTGGATAAGGTACCTAACATTGCTTGTATCGAAATATAAGGCATATAGTCTGTCTCATCATTCTGGAGTAATTGTCGGAGATCGCCGATCGGAGTAATTGTCGGCTCGACGCTCACGACCTGATTATTATTATTGTTATTTAAACTCTTACAATTGCACATAAATGCGCGGTGGCTAGTTCCCTATCTATCTTATCCCACCACCTCCCTAACCTTCTCACGGAATAGCTTTAACCCTATTTCATCCCCCTCAAATATACTTCTACCAAGCCCATTCCAGTCCCTACCTGTCCTATTCAAGAGAATTTACCGACATCCACTCTAGGCCCCTTTATAACGACCGCTCTATCATGACTCCGCCTACCCTCATTCCTTTCAATCAACTTACGCAGTTCCACCCATACCCCCTCTCCTTCCATTACCCTGACGAACGGAGACGATCTGGGTGGCTAACAACACTCGTAGTAGGCCTACAATATGCTTACCTTGCTTGTGACAGGACTGAGAATTTAGAGAGTAGCTTTTGAAATGCACAGGTAGTAGGTTGCTGAGAAGCCTCCCAACAATATATAGGCCAAGTATTGTCGTACATTATCATTATTAATTACCTATAACCGTACTTTTGGAAACTGAAAGACTTTCAACTCCTCTGAAGTTGTGGTCACAGACAACACAGTCCTGGTTAAGTCAAAGTTCATTGTTTTCTATTTAATATATACGTTAAACATAATCACCTATTCGTTGACAAGTCTGCGGTCCGCCTTGAAGTCTTGAAACAATCAAAAGGTGCCGCTTCTAGATGGTTCTACTGTACCGTACTATTATTAACCATTAACCAAAGATTTTATAGCAAGACCTGATTAACAAAATCCCCCAAATGAAACACTAAATTCCTTCAGACCGAAGAGTGACATTACTATTCATATTTACAATGATGCAAAATAAGTCACCTGATTATCTTAGAATATGTTATCAAAGTGATATCCACAGCTACAATCCTAGAAGTTCAAACTTCAAATAAATTGTACTTGGATGGTAAAAATAAAAGGAACACACACAAGTCAATCTTTTACAGGGGATAATGAAATCAATATTCAATCATACTACTACGATTAAAACGGTGGAATGATGGTTCTTCTTTGCTTGAAATATTTCGGAAAAAAAATACCGCCGCCATTTTTGTCTGGATGTGAAAGTTCTCGACAGGGTCTCGGAGAATATTTGTCGATCGAGATGGTCAAACTACCAGAGAGAATCCCGCTGCCGGCTTCGGAGGAAACCACTGGACACTCTGTGAAGACGGGCGGTGGAGCTAGCACATTACCGCTGAGCTAACGGCGCCAATCGCTGCATGGAAATTACATTTACCAGTATTAATATTATTACCAAAAATTGAAAGACCAGTCACGGATATGTTCTTAATCCGGCAATTCGTTTTGAATTAGGAGCAGATCAATTGCTAAGAATGCGGATGTTGAGAAGAAAAACATATAGGAAACTGTAACTGTAATGTTTCGAATATCACTGTGATTGGTCTTTTGGTAGGCGCTAAAGGCACTATCACAAGTTTTTTTTGTAGAATTTTGTAGGAATTTCAATATAAACAGTGATTTTATCAATTTTACAGGAAGTTTAGCCTTGAAAAGGTCCAACGCAATTTCGAGGAACCATTTTATACACACATTCATAGCATAATTATGAATCATTATTGCATTATTTTCATTCTAGGCCTTCTATTTGTACTATGTTATACTAATATATATATTATATATTATATACTAATATACTATAATATATACTAATATTATATATTTATACTAATACTCTTCACTATTTTCTCCGATCATTTTTGTACTAATTATTCACGTGTGATATATTATTAGGGGCTATTGTGTCGAACGGAACCAAGTATACCACGACATAGTCTTCAATACAGATTTACATATATGTATAATTTAATATATAACACAAAGAGGTCTTTATTGACAGCTTCATTATAACGAGGATACATCTGATATAATATGTTTAATAGTGAAATAACAACTGGCTCGGTGATAGCACTACGTAAGATATATGAGATTTGCCGGAGAACCTGACCGCAACACAATAGCAGCTTCTGATTGGTGTAAAGAGAGAGCGAGACGGAAGTGTCCCGCGGCTGACGTCAGCAGTCAACAGGTGAACAACAACTGTCACGCCTGCCCAACTCTCTCTCTCTCTCTCATATGTCCAACTGTCACGCCTGCCCAACTCTCTCTCTCTCTCTCATGTCCAACTGTCACGCCTGCCCAACTCTCTCTCTCTCTCTCTCTCTCTCTCTCATGTCCAACTGTCACGCCTGCCCAACTCTCTCTCTCTCATGTCCAACTGTCACGCCTGCCCAACTCTCTCTCTCTCATGTCCAACTGTCACGCCTGCCCATCTCTCTCTCTCTCTCTCTCTCTCTCTCTCATGGTATGACGGACGGTCTGGCGGATTGGGCCAAATGTTATGTCGGTTTCTCGCGTTGACCGCACTTGCTGTTCCGGAAGACAATTGAGGTCTTATTTGGACCTGCCATGTTCAGGGTGGGTGATCTTCACAGCTCTGTAAACGTAGGTCTATGTTTGCCCTCCACATGTATAAATATATATACGTATATAAATATTGGTTGACGGGCGGAGCAAGGTCTCCGCGGGCAGAGGTGATTTGAGATTGCCGCACAAGTGAAAGTGCAGACTTGATGAATTAAGTTGGCAGGCGGAGCGGGCGCGGCGATTAGATATATATACATATATATATATACCGTATTTACACACATATAAGCCGCACCCCTACTTTTCAGGTTCCATAACCTTTTTGTTTACTTATATAAGACGCAGTATCATATTCCCAATATTTCCTGTCATAAACATGATTCAGGAGACCTTGTAACCACAGAAGAAGGTTCCAGTCCCTTTACCCTATGCCAGATCCACTCTATTAGACAATAAACAATATTGATAATATATCTTCCAAGTTTAGATTCATTTTTATCCATCATATAGTGTTGAAAGAGTAGCGCCCTATAGACTCAGTTATCACCCATAGCGCACTTAGAGGCAAGTATTGTTGATTGATGATAAACAGATCTGTCAAAAGTGTTTGTCTTGGTATTCAGTGTAACATGATCCAGAGTCTGACCTCCTGACCTCTAATGGAGGAAAAAGGCATAAGTGTATTTTATGAGTATGTTTGTTGTCATTTGTTGACACATTTACGACAATATTATATCCCGACAATTGACGACTGGGGGTCTGCCATATGCTTTAATATCGACGACTGGTGGTGCATACAATTTGACGATGATTGTGGGTTCGCCCTATGCTTTAACACTGGACGACGGGCAGTGTTTCACGGGAACTGTTTTTGCGATGTTTTTACATCAGAGAAAAACAAGTTTTCAGCAAGAGCGGGCGTAAATATATCGCAAAATGTGACAGTTTTTTCCTCACTTACCTTTATAAGACGCATGTGACTTTTTGATGACTTGAAAATGGAAAAAAAGTGCGTCTTATATGCGTGTAAATACGGTATATATATATATATATATATATATATATATATATATATATATATATATATATATATATATATATATATATATATATATATATAATATATTATGAGTTCTGAATACTCAACAGCGACACTACACACGACTTGCGTAGATACGCTCCTACTCGCACGGAGTCTTCTCAAGGTAAGCTGCTGGTGGACGATCAACAGAGCAGCCCCAGGCTCTCAACGGCACGCACGGAGTATTATCAAGGTAAGCTGCTGGCCTGCAACACACACGCAATCGGGTAAAGCTCAACGTGTGACGGGATGAGATTCACAGTCCCCTCGACTGATCAACGTGAACAACCTGCTGCAGGGATTGTCCGTCGGAAGTAGCTAGTGTTCCTTGATTGCTGACGGCTCACCAACGGGGATATATTTATACATATCATAGATAATAATATAAAAATATTAATAAATATCAGAACCAAGTGGGAGTGGAAAGAGAGAGACTTAGTTAGGTGGTACGGGCATATGCGACGAATGGAAAAGGAGAGAATACCGAGAGCAATGTTTGAGATAGCAGAAAACAATGGAGCTGAGAGAAGAGTCAGAAGACCAAGAGAGAAGTGGCAGGAGGGAGTGAAGTGTGGGGTAGTCAACCGAGGAGGAAGTGAGATGGTGAGAGGATGAAGAATGGTGGAGGAAACTGGTAGGAAGAAAAGAAGAAACAGAGGATAGTAGTAGTGAAGAAGAGGAAGAAGAAGTCAGACCTGGCAGGAACCGGCTGATAAGAAGACTGCCCTAGAAGAAGTGGTGGGAACACCCCCTGGGTTTTGTGAAATATACATACAGTCGACACACTGAGAGAATAGGATTCGTGCAGCCACCACAAGAAAACTTCATCGATATAGAAAAATGAGATATTTCACAAATACACTCGTTATTGGTTGTTTTTGATAATTATAATGATTAAAAATGAATATATTTGAAATATAAAATGTATCTTATGCACTTAAACGAAAGGAACAGTGAAAATACGGGAATGTTTTATGTGTGTTTCATCCTTTTTCTGTAAGATGGTTGGTGGTTCTGTTAACCATACAGGTTCGTGAACAAGCAATGTTTCCATGCGAATCCGCTAAAAATAATGTTTTTCCATGCAACAAGAGTACCTGTAATTTGAATTCATATTTTTGTTTTGCCAAGTTGACCTAAAAGAATTCATTAAAACATCATATCTATTGGAATTAAAAAATCAACAGAGCCGCTATTAGTGTGTAACATGCTCAGGTGATTTTAGTGTTGTGACACCAGGATGCGCCACGGTAGATATTTGATGAAAGCCAGAGGTGGAGTAGTTACCTGTTGCTACGATCGCGCGGCCGCCTCATGAGCTTCGTGGACCATCATGTGTTTGCGCAGCCGATACGCCTCGACAAAACACCGGCCGCAATTGTGACACTGGAACGGCAGATCTGGCAACACGAGTCACATGAATTATCCTCTCCAACATACAAGGTCAAAGCTAGGAGAGTTTACGGCCACAACGTACAGGATCCTACAGGGTCCAGGGTTTTGAAGCACAGTCCTGCGACGGGCGTGCTAGGTTACGAGTGCAGGAAGTAGGGCGATCTTGGCTAAGAAGTAGGGTTACGTTAGGTCAAGATGTAGGGTTATGTCAGGCTAAGAAGTAGGGTTATGTCGGGCTAAGAAGTAGAGTTATGTCGGACTAAGACGTAGGGTTATGCCAGGCTAAGAAGTAGGGTTATGTCAGGATAAGAAGTAGGGTTATGTTAGGCCAAGAAGTAGGGTTATGTTAGGCTAAGAAGTAGGGTTATGTCAGCTAAGAAGTAGGGTTAATTGGCCAAGAAGTAGGGTTATGTCAGCTAAGAAGTAGGGTTATGTCAGGATGAGAAGTAGGGTTATGTTGAGCTAAGAAGTAGAGTTATGTTAGGCTAAGAAGTAGGGTTATGTCAGCTAAGAAGTAGGGTTATGTCAGCTAAGAAGTAGGGTTATGTCAGGATGAGAAGTAGGGTTATGTTGAGCTAAGAAGTAGGGTTATGTTAGGCTAAGAAGTAGGGTTATGTCAGGCTATGAAGTAGGGTTATGTCAGGCTATGAAGTAGGGTTATGTCAGGCTAAGAAGTAGGGTTATGTCAGGCTATGAAGTAGGGTTATGTCAGGCGAAGAAGTAGGGTTATGTCAGGCTAAGAAGTAGGGTTATGTCAGGATGAGAAGTAGGGTTAAATCAGGCCTAGAAGTAGGGTTATATTAGGCTAAGAAGTAGGGTTATGTCAGGATGAGAAGTAGGGTTATCTCAGCTAAGAAGTAGGGTTATGTCAGCTAAGAAGTAGGGTTATGTCAGGCTATGAAGTAGGGTTATATCAGCTATGAAGTAGGGTTATCTCAGCTAAGAAGTAGGGTTATGTCAGCTAAGAAGTAGGGTTATGTCAGCTAAGAAGTAGGGTTATGTCAGCTAAGAAGTAGGGTTATGTCAGCTAAGAAGTAGGGTTATGTCAGCTAAGAAGTAGGGTTATGTCAGGATAAGAAGTAGGGTTATGTCAGCTAAGAAGTAGGGTTATCTCAGCTGAGAAGTAGGGTTATGTCAGCTAAGAAGTAGGGTTATGTCAGGCTATGAAGTAGGGTTATGTCAGGATAAGAAGTAGGGTTATGTCAGCTAAGAAGTAGGGTTATGTCAGCTAGATAGGTTATGTCAGAAAAGTAGGGTTATTCAGGCTAGAAGTAGGGTTATTAGCTAAAAGAGTATGTGAGAAGTAGGGTTATGTCAGGCTAAGAAGTAGGGTTATGTCAGGCTATGAAGTAGGGTTATGTCAGCTAAGAAGTAGGGTTATGTCAGGATGAGAAGTAGGGTTATGTCAGGCTAAGAAGTAGGGTTATGTCAGGCTAAGAAGTAGGGTTATGTCAGGCTATGAAGTAGGGTTATGTCAGGATAAGAAGTAGGGTTATGTCAGGCTAAGAAGTAGGGTTATGTCAGTAAAAGTAGGTAAGCAAGTAGGTTAGTCAGAGAAGTAGGGTATGCATGTCAGGATGAGAAGTAGGGTTATATCAGGCTATGAAGTAGGGTTATGTCAGGCTATGAAGTAGGGTTATGTCAGGCTATGAAGTAGGGTTATCTCAGCTAAGAAGTAGGGTTATGTCAGGCTAAGAAGTAGGGTTATGTCAGGCTATGAAGTAGGGTTATCTCAGCTAAGAAGTAGGGTTATGTCAGCTAAGAAGTAGGGTTATGTCAGGATGAGAAGTAGGGTTAATTGGCCGAGAAGTAGGGTTATGTCAGCTAAGAAGTAGGGTTATGTCAGGATGAGAAGTAGGGTTATGTCAGCTAAGAAGTAGGGTTATGTCAGCTAAGAAGTAGGGTTATGTCAGGATGAGAAGTAGGGTTAATTGGCCGAGAAGTAGGGTTATGTCAGCTAAGAAGTAGGGTTAATTGGCCGAGAAGTAGGGTTATGTCAGCTAAGAAGTAGGGTTATGTCAGGCTATGAAGTAGGGTTATATCAGGATGAGAAGTAGGGTTATGTCAGCTAAGAAGTAGGGTTATGTCAGCTAAGAAGTAGGGTTATGTCAGGCTAAGAAGTAGGGTTATGTCAGGATGAGAAGTAGGGTTATGTTGGCTCACCTCCGTTGTGCATCATCATGTGTTTCTTGAGGTAGCGCGCCTGGATGAACTTCTTGTCGCACAGATGGCAGCGGAACGGTCGCTCACCTGTCGACACAGAACACCTGTTAGTACGATAGACTGTCCGAGTTTCTCTCCACAATTACTTCTAATAATAACTGGCTAGTTCAGGCGCCAGTACGTACTCGTGTGCACCATGATGTGGTTCTTGAGGTGAGGTCAGGTGAGGCCCAGTACGTACCCGTGTGCACCATGATGTGGTTCTTGAGGTGGGCCGACGTAGTGAAGTCCTTGTCGCACTGATCGCACTTGTAAGGCCGCTCGCCAGAGTGCGTGCGCAAGTGCACCTTCAGCTTGTTGGCCTCGATGAAGGTCTTGTGGCAGCCGGAGACCTCGCACTTGAAGGGGCGCTCACCCGTGTGGATCTGCAGATGCTTCTTCAGGTTGCCTAGGAGAAGGACACACGGATCTGCTCATCACGCCAGCCGTATGATCCAGCCGGGTCAGGAACAAACACACTACGAACTGGCTGTTTCTACGTATAATACCGTCATAATAATAATAATGATAACAAGATGAAAAACTCCCAAGACTGAACTACAATTGAAGTTATTGAATCTGATGGCTTTGGAGAGAACTGTGCGTTATTAGATTGTTGTTTATTATGACTGTATTGAATATATGAATTGAAACAGCAGCTTACCGAGGTTCACAAGTAGATAGGCCTACTTGTGGTGGACAACCGTTGACAGAACACGGAGATGACATTTGTACACAAGAGATTTAAACGTTTCGGCTGTTGCCTTGGTCACAGTAGAGTAGACAGCCGAAACGTTAAAACCTCGTGTGCTCATATATCATATCTGCTCTATCAACGGCTCTCCACCATGAGTAGGCCTACCTACTTGTGAACCTCGCTAAGCTGCTCTCTCTTTCCCTCTCACACAATCCATATATTGAGCCTCAGACTATTTTACTAGTCATTGGGCTTGAAGATAAGTCTAGTAACTAGTCCCTCGTAACTGCCATGTTGCTGTAATAGCGTACAGAGTATTGCCCTGTAAACACAATGCTCGAGGGCCACTAGCTCCTCTAGTAACTAGTCCCTCGTAACTGCCATGTTGCTGTAATAGCGTACAGAGTATTGCCCTGTAAACACAATGCTCGAGGGCCACTAGCTCACCGAGGGTGGTGAACGCCTTCTCGCAGCTGTTGCACTTGAGCGAGCGATCCTTGTCCTTGTTGACGGGGTTGGCCCCTAGCTCGATGCGACGCAATATCTGCGCCTCGATGTGGTGGTGCTGCAGATGCTTGTTCAGGTTGCCTGCAACAACGCAACACACAACACTTCAATGTGGCGGAGAGAGAAATAGTCTCTTCACGTCACCCATTATGATGACATCAAGGACCATTCAACTTGACAGTAAACTTAGGAACTTGATTGTTTCTCGTTGCTGGTAAACTTAGTACTTAACAGTACCAGCAACATAGAAGTTTGCAAACTCAAAACTTGATTTCTCAAGTTTGTAGGAATAGACCAATCAGCGCATAGTTCAAACATACGGCCACTGTTTGTTAACAACTAATAACAACATGGGGAACGATACTGGATGCCACATGAATGAATTACGACTGTAAATATCAGATGATAAATAAGATAACAAATTTAATTCAATGTACGTTGCCAGCAAAATGATCAAGCGCCAAAAGTACACGTTGTAGACAGTTTTCGATGACTACGTATATCACACGGTCGGGAAACGGTTTAGTCAAACCGGTTCAGGCTAAAACGGTTTACAGATGGTGATATACCAGTCGGTTTTGGTGTAAATTGGGGAACTCGATACAATTGGTATATACGTAAAACCGATTCAGGGTAACCTTGAACGCGAGCGATAAATCGATCCTTGATGAATTCCAGCTTCGTTGTCGATTATATACCGACTTACGTCACCAATATATACCAATATACTACCAATATACTACCAATATATTGACTTACGTAAATATTTAAAATGGCTGGCGCTGAAACGTTTTGACCGCGGTTTTGCCCAAGTGTTTCTGAATTATTGTGATATACACTCATTTGTTGAACCGTTTCAGCGTGAACCGGTTTGCCTGTACCGTTTTCCGACCTTTATTCTAAACGTAGTCAATGCCTCCTGAACAAATGACTTTGTCACGGGTTAGGCCCTACCGTTGGTGGTGAAGCCCTTGGTGCAGAAGAGGCAGCGGAAGGGGCGCTCCCCCGAGTGGAGCCGCAGGTGGGCCCGCAGGTTCCCGGTGCGCAGGAAGCACTTCTGGCAGAAGTCGCACTTGAGCGTCACCTCGTCGTTGTGCTGGAGCGTGTGCAGCTTGAGCCGGCCCTCGGTGATGAACGAGTCCTCGCACTGGGAGCACTGGAACGGGCGCTTCTTCGAGTGCATGGCCAGGTGGGTCTTCATGTACGAGGCCACGTTGAAGGTCTTGGCACAGATCGGGCACGCGTACGGCCGGATGCCGGTGTGCACCTGGAACACACGTGTGTTGAGAGCCATTTCAACCAGCTTCACTGCTGACTAGACCAGGCAAACGCAGAACATGCGAGATGTCTATATTGAGTATAAGCGAAAACTCTACACAACTTGATCATATAAAATATACTTCATTCGGTTCATATCGAACCTAGGGAACAATGAATCTATCACTGCAACATTTTCCTGCTATTATTTCTATCCATCAGATGAACTATCAACATTTATTGCATTATTTTCTTCGAAACGGCTGGTCCGAATTGCATACAAATTTTCAATAATGTGTATCATTCTCGTGTTTAGGCTTACATTTGAAGGAAATTTAAATTATATTGGAGAGATTTTATTTACAATGTTTCAGTCCAGCCTAATCTTATGGGGTTTTTTAGAACCCCATACACAGTTCTAAGTTGTATAAGTTTGCGTGTACAGAAAAACCCTGCGACCTGTGCAGTGGAAATCACCTTCATGTGGTTCTTGAGAATGGGCTCGGTGGTGTAGGTCTTGCTGCAGCCGGCGACAGTGCACTTGTACGGCCGCTCGTTGGAGTGGGTGAACAGGTGGCTCTTGAGACAGGCCGGCGTCATGAAACACTTGTCGCAGCGGTCGCACGGAAACGGTCGCTCACCTCAAACAAACAGTCACAACGTACAGCACCCTGACCTACTACATGTCGTGCTAGTGCTAGCTCGACGAGACTAGTGCTGTGATTGGTTAATATCCACTACACAAGCTACCTGTCATGGCAACATCTCTAGTCTCCGTGTATTGCCATTGTTGGTAGCTTCTTAGTAAACATTGACCAATCAGAGTCTTAGCCTCTTGGAGCTAGCCAGCACTAGCACGTTATTCCAAGCGGTCCATGAGGTAAGGGTCCAGGGTATTAGAGCTAAGACAGTGGGTTGAGTGGTCAAAAGTATGTGAAATTGAGATAGCTTCAAATTGATTTCCAAGAGAAATATTCGCAGCCAAGAGGCCTACCTGTGTGCTTGCTCATCATGTGCCGCTTGAGCTGGCCGGCCCACAGGAAGGTGGTGTCGCAGCGGTCGCAGCGGAACGGCTTCTGGTCGTAGTGGATCTTCATGTGCAGCTTGAGGTAGCGCTCCCTCGAGTACGAGCGGTCGCACACGGAGCAGCGGTAAGCCTTGCCCGCGTGCACCGACGCGTGCTTGCCCAGACCGCTGGCGTCCACAAAGCTCTTCGGGCACAGCTCGCAGCGGTACGGGCGAACCTGCTCATGGCACGGTCACAAGTTCAACCAATCTAATACTATATCTAGCCACGTACACGGAGACTGAAACTAAATCTAGAATACATCCGTAATTCTAATTGTATTTGATTGAAAATACAATCAGAAATAAATTAGCTTTTATTATTGTGTAATTGTATTCATGTGAATTGCATTGACCTGATGACAATTTTAATGCTAATTTATTGACATTTTCAATGAAAGTTTTGAGAAAGTGTCCAATTCATTAGAAAAAATCTGTAAACTCAATAAAACTCAATTGGTGGAGATGAAAGAATGAACAAATGAATATTAGGGTTTTATGGCGCGTCAACGACGTTATTATTTTGCCCCAGTTTCTTGCAGTAATCTAGTGACAATGAAAAATGAAACAACCTATCAAAACACAGGTTCCGGTGTAAAAGGTTGGAGCCAGTCGTTAACAAAACTATAAATCTAATACCAGTAAAGCAACTGTGAATCTAATTACAGTAACAAACACAACAATGGTGGAGATCTTTTAATGCTCACAAACTTATGCTAAACGCAGATTACTTCATTTCTACTTTCATCTACTTTTGTGGTGGTTCAGCGAATCATTTTAATATTGCTAAGAGTGAATTCATACTAGGCCTAGTTTGTTCTGTCCGGTAACTATGTGTACGCACCATGCTGTGTGCCGCCTTTGTGTGGTACTTGAGTCCCCCGGCCGACGTGAACTTCTTGTCGCAGTCGCCAGCCTTGCACTTGAAGTACTTGCGGCCCGAGTGCTGCTTCACGTGGATCTTCAGGATGCTGAGGATGGTGAAGCGCTTGTCGCAGATGTTGCACTGGTAGAGCGCTTGGCCCTCGTGCAGCCGCATGTGCGTCTTGAGAGAGTACTCGCGCGAGAACGACTTGTTGCACTGAGGACACTCAAGACGGGACTCTTCGTCGCTCGGCTCGGATTCCTGCGGCCTCAACGCGGCGGCCCGCTGGAGGTGGCGGCGGCTGATTGTCCGGGGCCTCACGCTAACATTCTTGTGGTTTATGCTGTACTGATTAGAAACTTTTACAATAGATGTGGATAGAGGAATTTTATATTTACTCAAGCCTAAAGAGGTTTCGGGTGGTATCGGTTCGAAAAGTGGGTCTTCGTTTGATACGATCACGTCTTGATCAGAACTGGCGCCGTCGTCGACTGTTTCATGTTTCACATTTCGGCTCTCGTAATCGTCGGTTTCTTTGAAAGGAATATCGTCATTATCGTCGAGAATCGAAAAATCCGGTTCCACTTTAATAGGTACGTATTCGAATGTACTACTTTCGCCAGTGCCAGTTGACGTAGGCCTAGGGGGATCTGGTTGATATTCACATTCAACATTTTGCAGAGGGTCAAATTCCGCTGGTGGCTCCGCTGGGGTTACTCCAGCCATTTTGACTGTTTTATAGCAGGCCTATAGCTAGAACTAGCCTGGGTCATAAGCCAGTCAAAACAGAGGTAGGCCTAGGTCTTTAAACTTGGTAGGCCTACACAAGATATCGTCCTACAATCGAAGCACTTTAAGTTTCTATCTCAACATCATTTGCCAAATATAGCCCAGACTATGCATGCAATAGCCTACGCAGTCTATATGGGCCTAAAACAGGGAAATATGCCTGTTACCTCTCTACAAGCTACTCATATCACTGAGTAGGCCAACAATAGGTTACAAGTATGAGAATTGAGATTGTAGTCTCATCACAAAGAAGGTTGAATCACTTTTTAGGTTATGGTAAAGTTTGGTCACGAAAGTCAACGCGAAATTGTAGGTATCAATTTGAAATCTTTCGTCTACTTGATTAAAAAGCGAACACTTGAAACCAGCTTCAATAACTCATCAACAAACGCAAGAAAAGGCTTCAAAGTACTTGTTTTGTCTAGATTAAAAAAACAACTTTTGACAACTAAAAGAAATCGATGTTACAAGATGGCGACTGACGTTCCAAGGTCATTGAATTGTCCAGCTGTCATCCGAGAGACGACTCCAGTTCGAGTCCCGGGAATGTTACTTTATTTCATCTACTCGTATTAAAAGTGGTGTACGTTTCAAAATAATTATTCATAAGTTATTTTTTATTAACATTTGTAAATACATTTGTGAATATGGTGATTGATATGTGGAATGAAAATTGAAACAATATTGATAATGAAAATGAGATATCTTTCAAAAGTAAATAATGATATACCTGTATCTTCATTACAAAAAAGATGAACATTTTGCAACATGACTTATTGGAATATACAAAATACACTGCACTACTTTCAATTGTGATTTTATTAATGATACTTGCATATTTATACAGATAAGCTACAACATTGTAATGGTATACACTACGTAATTATAATTTTTAATCATTTCATTTAATAATGCTTGATTTATACGTAAGTTAAGAATAGTCTACCGGTACCCAAGTGTCCCTAATATACGAAACAATATTCATGTTTGACTAAAGCATAATATTCTCGAGCACACTGGAGGCCTATAGATACAGAAGCACTTCTAGTAGCTAGCCTACTCGATATAAAACTATTTCATCATGCGTTTATCATACACAGATTAGATCAGTTGTACGTGCGCCCCATGCGTGGACGTGCCAAGAAGGCACTGGTCACCTCTCTAACAGTCACACACTATCGTCTACTGTCACACATGGGCAGTATCTAGATACGTACTTTATATACATATATATGTGTCTTGCATCTTTTTCAAGCTTTTAAAATACACGATACACTGTTTCCACCGATCAAAAATAATCCAATCAAATAGTAAAATACCAACTGAATCAAGTTGACTGAATCGTTTCGACTTTTAACAACCATCAAATTTATAATCAGGATTGCTATTAAAATTATTGATTAAAATTTATTAAAATAATTGATTAAAATGATTGCGAAAGAACATTAAAATTATAGTGAAAGTTTGGCATATTATTCTCAGTATATTCCTCATATAGCCTATCCACTCAACTATTTTTAAATTTTACAAAAAGTACCTTCAGAATGTATCTTTTGAAAGTCCGGGATCTCAAGATACTATCTTGTATCTAGCCTTTTAGATACTTCAAGTGGAAGTATTTTGCCCGTGACTTGTAAGATATCGCGCACACGCTAGCGCGACTAGTGTCCCAACCAAGCCACCGCAAGATGTGGTCACAGTCCCCTGTTGGAACTGTTCTTGTCCCAGTCTCAACGCTACAACATCGAGCCGTAACAGACGTTCGACTTTATACTTTCCGTGGTCAGTGCCGCAACAGCCGAGATGATGACACAGGCTGGACACGTTGCCCTGGGCCCAGACCCTCAAGGAGTTTTATCTCTTGAAAAGTCACAAGTTAACACCGTGCAAGGACTTATCACCAGACTTGGTTGCAAGTCTTGGCACAAAAAGTTTTGACAATAGTTGGTTCTCAAGTTGGCATCGGTCTTGAACGGTTTTAGTGGAGATACAACACTCACCTCGCAATTGATTTTGGAGATTTTGCTCATACAAATTCATTCGGTACATGTTTCGAAGATTAAAAATCAATGTTGGAAGAATTTGGAAGTAAATACACTATTCTAATTTCAATTACTATACATATTAATTACTCGATCCTAACCTCACATTCAGGAAGTTTGACCGACAGCTGACAGAATTCGTGATTAACAAAATGCAAAGCCCTCTTGATGATCAACATAAAGAAGATTCACAACAATTGGAAGTAACAAGAGTAAAAATAGGCCTACGTAGAACATGTTATTCTTTCATTTCAATTCTAAATATTATCTTGTAGAAAACAAGTAACTGCTTATCATATTGCGTTATTGGAAACCAATTGACTCCCACTCTTTGCTCCCATTGGCACAGTCAGGTTGGGGTCAATATACCAAGGTTAAGTTAGAACGTGTTATCTCGGTTTCGTATTGGAACGGTTCTAGCAGTAAAACTTCCTTGTGAGTCTGGGCTCTGGGTTTGAGCTCTTCCGTTGAACGAGCAATCAGACAGTCGCAACCACCTCATACCGCCGTCACGAGCTCACTGTTGTTACTTTCACTGGCGAACAAACTGATCTCTATACACATGGCCAGCGTATGCAGTGAGAGAACCTGGAGCCGTAGGGCTCTAGTCCATGCGGTGGCCCATGGTCAGCTGCAGGGGCTTGCTGCTGTGGTGCGTGATCATGTGGTTGCGCAGCTTGTTGGCCTCCACGAAGCCCTTGTCGCACTCGGCACACCTGTACAGCTGCTCGCCCGTGTGCAGCAACAGGTGGCGCTTGAGGATGCCCTTGGTGGTGAAGTCCTTGAAGCACACGGAGCACTGGAAGAGGCGCTGGCCCGTGTGCATCTGCAGGTGCTTCTTGAGCGCGCTGTTGGTGGTGAAGGTCTTGTCGCACAGGTGGCACAGCGAGGGCCGCTCTCGCACCGCCAGGTGGATCTTCAGGTGGGTCTTGAGGTAGTTGGCGCCGGCGAAGCGCTTCTGGCAGACGTGGCACTCGTGGTCGCGCTCGCTGCTGTGCGTGACCATGTGCGACTTGAGGCTGCAGGCCTGCGTGAAGCACTTGCCGCAGTCGCTGCACTGGAGACAACAAGAACAACAGCATGAGAGGCATGTACAACTGAGCTAAAGTATTGACTACTGGCGTTCAGAGCAAGTCTGTGCTGCCTCACTCAGCTTGGGGTCGGCTGTGCTGCCCATCCTGTCTCAATCCAACGGCTACTAGCTAACGGTACTCTGCTCCAAGGACGTTGATCCCTTGAGGCCCATTCTCGGCTAAACTTGACCCAAACTTATTCCGCTGTACACTTTCAGTTCAGTTTCTAGAATGTCGTAATTCATTTACACAGCAATAAGTCTTGTTCCCAATGTTGGTACTAGTTGCTGACAAAGTTGCCCAAATTCACGATGGCGCCTGTTAGTTCGTCGCCGGTTTTTAGCTCCGTATTTGTTAACCAAAACCTCAGTGTTCCGTGCTCTAAATGTTTCAAAACTCTAACATGTGGCTCTCAATGTGTTTCATGTGATATAGGATATTATTATCCGTGCTATAACTGCGAGTTCACCGTGCATCAAGAAGACACACGCTAAGGTACTCGACCCACAAGATCCTGCTTCTGAAAATCAATCAAATAAGCCCAACATATTTCTCCTCAATAAACTCTCATCGTTATCTGACGAAAGCTTGTCCGATACAAACGCAATGTATGAATCTTCCTATCATTTCAACACAGCTTTTCCAATTCTCAAACGAAAAGCTCGCTCGACCCGTCCCAACAGCTTCACCGTCTCTACCGACTTGACCCCGAAACAAGATATCTTTCCCTCCAGACGTGAACACCTTGACCACCTGATCCTTCCTTCGCCACGTTCCGACCTGTCACTCTCCCTCGACGGTCAAACTACTCCCATTCAGGCCTTCCATCTTTCTACATCCTACCACTCCCGAAGAAATTATCCCAATTGCCCACTCTTTCAGTAGCGAGCACTCCTGTGGAACTGACGAAATCCCCGCCTCACTCCTTTCTAAATGCATTACCTACGTAGCCTGCCCCCTCACGATAATATTCAACAACTCTCTCTCTTCCGGTATATTCCCCTCCAAATTGAAAAAGGCCCTCGTTATTCCCATCCATAAAAAGGGTAGTAAATCCAATATTAACAACTATCATCCAATTTCTCTCTTATCCTCTTTCTCCAAACTGCTCGAGAAAACAATGCTAAACCGCCTCTCAAATTTCCTTTGCCAGCATAACCTCCTGTCCCATTACCAACACGGTCCACCATCACTGCCATCTTTGATTTCCTCTCTCCTCTCTACTCATCAATCGACAAAGGCGATCATGCTGTAGGTCTCTTCTATGACCTAAGCAAAGCCTTTGACACCATCGACCACAAACTGCCCAAGATTGGATTGCCTCTTTCCTCTCGGACCGCACCCAAATCGTCAAGATCCATTCCAATAACTGTAAATTCCCTACTTCTTCTCTCTCCAGTCCCCGCTCTGTCTGCAGTGGAGTCCCCCAGGGCTCAGTTCTCGGACCCCTCCTCTTCTCAACACAGGCACTCTCTCTCTTTACGCCGATGACAGCAGCCATCTGATCACGCCCTTTCCTCCCTTATCACCACGGCCAAACTTCAAACTTCTCACATGTCTTCGTACTGTTTAAACAGCCCTTCAATCAGCTAAGACCACCTTTGTCCATTTTCACTCTCGCTCCAACCCACCCTCAATTACTCCCCTACCCCCTCTACCAAGTTCCTAGGCATCACCCTTACTCCTTCTCTCGACTGGGCTCTCCATGTTCAAACTATCTCTGTCAAGATCCTGATGTCAACCTTCATACTCTCAAACTCTCTTACTTTGCCCACTTTCACTCCCATCTCTCCTACGGCATCCTTTTCTGGGGCTCATCTCCAGCAAATCGTATCTTTATGCTCCAGAAACGAGCTCTACGCACAATAGTGGGTATCTCCCGTCGAACTTCCTGCCGCCAGCACTTCATTGACCAAAATATTCTCACTCTCTCGTCCTCGCTCGTTCAAGCTGCCTGCTCTTTCGTTCGCTCTCATCCAGATCTCTTCCCACTCAACTCCTCAATCCATTCTTACCAAACCAGAATCTCACAATCTGTCTTTCTTCACCAACAGCCCATTCCACCTCTGCTCTATCCTATATAATCACTTGCCCTCACACATCATTCAGTCCTATTCACTCAAGTCTTTTCATACCAACCTCAAAAAATACCTTCTGTCAAATCCCTTTTACAATACAAATGAATATCTAACGTGCATCCATCCTTGATTAGTAACTGTTTCGTATGATTTTGTTTTATTTCTCTATGTTTAGATTAAGTTCCAGTTTTTAGTTCTTTACTTTTAGTTCTTTAGCTTTACAAACCTGACGAATCCTATATTTATGCTCTGTATAAATCACCAGGAGAATTATTAAATAAATAAATAAATAGGCTAGACACATTCTGTCAAAATGGCGGTAAACCGTACGTTTGAACTAGGCGCTGATCGGTCGATTCGTACGTTTTTCCTCGATTCCAACCGAGTTTGGAGTTTGCAAACCTCTACGTTACTGCTACTGTTACAGACCAAGTTAAATGTTGTCGTGAACAGTAACGAGAAATACCGTATGACAAACAATTTGTAAGTTCCTAAATAACGGTCCAGTTGAATCGTGAATGGGCCTTTACGCTATCTTACGTATAGGCCTATGCTACTCCACTATCTGTTTCTAACATCCATTCCTACTCTGCCTAACATATTTAGGTGAGGCCTAACCAGCGGTCAAAGCCTGAAATTAATTGTAATTTCGTTTTACATATTTCTATATTCTTTAGAAACAGATACAAAGTAAACAAACTAGTAGAGTACCATAGGTAAACGTGGTGAAATGGTTTTCTCCCGCCTAGCAGTTGATCATCTCAAGATGTAAGTAACTGGCATGCCATTCCACGATCTTCACAGCCGTCAGTATAGACTTTCTTTTATTGTCGTTTCGTTATTTCCCTCTTTCCTTGCTTATATACTCCGATGCAGTTGCCCACGCATGCGCGCTGGCAGTTTTTACAATTCATAATTATACAGTACAACCTTGATAGTACGACGCTCGATACAATGACGATCGCGATAGAACGTCGTTTTGAGATAGTCCCGGCCAATCCCCATAAGACTCAATGTTATTTTATTTTGTTAGTACGACGCTCATTATAACGACGATTAAAATGGTCCCCACAGTATCAAAAATGCAATTACTACGACGAATTAATTGCGAAAAGTAACAAGCAATAATAATATGTACACTTCGTTGCAAAGATGCAGTCAAGCTCAAGCTCACGACTCGCCTCACGCGCTCTCCTCTCTCCAGCCCGCGGGTAGAATTTTTCCTACCCGCCAACAAACCTAATACATAATAATAATTATTGTTATATTCATAACTGTACTGACTACAACATAAATGTCAATTGTTGACGACAATACAGTATCTTATTGTAATTAATTTTCCTAAATCCTTCATCTTCCTATAATTAGAAAAAAGGGATAAATTTCATTTATAACGACGATCGCGATAATACGACGATTCAACTGTCGCCCCTGAACGTCGTACTATCAAGGTTGTACTGTATTCACAATTCAAATTAATTTTATAGTCTTCTCTTGAATTCTGCAATAGTCCTTGCTCTTCTTGCATCCATTATTGTTTCCTGAATGTTACCACCTCTACCCAGTTCTGTTCTAGCCCACTCCACAGCAAGCTGCTCTCGTCTGCACTCTCACTTCTTCCCACCCCGTACATCACGAGTTGAGGAGTCTGTCCTCAGTTGAAGAGTTACCTGGTAGGGCCTCTCGCCCGTGTGGGTGAAGATGTGGTACTTGAGGCTGCCGGAGGAGGTGAACGTCTTGTCGCAGTAGTAGCAACGGAACGGCTTTTCCTCCGAGTGGGAGATCGTGTGGCGTTTCAGGTACGACGACGTTATGAAGCTCTTGCCTGAAACACAACAACCAACTAGCAATGCTCGATATACCAATCTATTTCAGGGCTGCCTTCAGAGTCTCCGTAGGGCGAAAAGTTCCCGCAACGGTGATTTCACAGACACAAACGATGACCATGATTATTGTTTGCTCAACAGCTAGGTTACACGGGGGTACGAATGAGCGGGTGATTATGAAAATATAAAGTGATGATACGTGAAAGGACGCTTACAAAAACCCATGCCCAACGTGCCACAGCTCATGAAACTTCAACCGTAGGCCTACAAGATGCACACAACATGAGTCGGACATGGCAGCGACTCAAATTCTATAATAGGCCTACAAGGTGGAAAGATCAGTTGTAAGATCTTTGCATACCAATAATAAAACTTGCGTGTTAGTAATATTCATGTTTTTTCATGATTATAATTCAGGTTGTATTCAATTATATTGTATCGAGAATGATACCAATAAAGATGAATAAATAAATGAATGTAATAGTAAGACTGGATTTTACTCACCGCAAATGTCGCACACAAACGGCCTCTCCGTGGAATGTTTCCGCCGATAATGGTCCTTGAGGAAGCGGGGATAGAGGAAGGTCCGGTCGCACTCTGGGCAGGGTATGGGCTCGGGGGGGACCTTCTTGCCCCCCCTGGCCCCCCGGGACCTGAGGGGCTTGAGCATGCTGGACGGGAGCATGCCATCGGCCAGCGAGACGGGCTGCTGCGCGTGCTTGGCATGCGTCTCCATGTGCCTCTTGAGCGCGCGCGTGTCGATGAAGGACTTGTCGCACTCGTCGCACGGGAACGGGTGAGGCTCGTCCGTGTGCGCCATCATGGCGTGGCGCTTGAGGGTGTTGGCGCGCGTGAAGCACTTGTCGCACTCCTTGCACTTGAAGGGCCGCTCCTCGGTCGGCTGGTGCGTGATGATGTGGTTCTTGAGGTTGGTCTCGAAGCGGAAGGCCTTGCGACAGTCCTGCCACGAGCACACGTACGGCCGTTCGCCCGTGTGGATGCGCAGGTGGTTCTTGAGGGCGAACGCGCGCGAGAACACCTTGCCGCACGCCTTGCACGCCAGCTCCACGGGGGCCTTGGGCAGCTTCACCTTGACCTTGACCAGCTTGTGGGTCTTCATGTGGATCTTGAGGGTGGCGGGAGACGCGAACGTGCCGTCGCACTCCACGCACTTGGTGGTCTTCTCACGGCTGCGCGTGTTGATCTGGAACTTGGGGCTGGGGGGGGAGGACAGGCGGCGGATGGGGACGTTGCACTTGCGCTTGTTGGGCCGAGAGCTGGGAGGGGCCTCGTACTTGCACTCCACGTTCTCCAGAGGGTCGCAGTCGCGGCTGTCTTCGGCCATCATTGCCGGCTGAAACACAACTTGTACCGATAAATCAATTCAAATCACTCCTCAAAGAGCACCTCACAATTAATAGTTTCTATTTGGTGCAAGAGTTTGTTGATGCTGTGTTTCATATTACTTTAAATTTACTTATCAATATGTAGGGGGTTGTCAGTAATTATTTTTCATTTTTTGTACTACTCAAATGACAACAGTCAACTTTTATGAATCTATATGCCTAAATGAGTAATTTGTATTCTGTTTTCATTTCTTTAATAATGTACGTGTATGTTATCAATGATGTAAATATATTACCGGTACCTGACTTTTGTTTTATTACTTGTTAATCGATCAAGAATAAAAACAACTATTATTATTATTATTATTATATCAAAGAGGCGTCCGGAGCGGAGGCCACGAAGTTATGACGACTCACGAAATCATCATAGGGCCTGAGTTTAATTCACTTATGTTATCCACCTCTACGCTATCACAGATCAAACAAAGTAGGTAGTTGACTGATCAGCACGCTCCTAGCAGCATTTGCTCGCAAAAGTGCTCTCTTCTAGCAGATGACATTTTCACAGGCTTGGTCAAACTTCTAGCAGAATTACCAGTCGTAACACGATTACGATACGTAGACAGTTCAAACAAGGCTCTGCCCCTCTGGCCCGTTCGGATATTTATGTACTGAGTGACGCTACCTTTTGTTTTAAATGCTGGTAATGGGTTGGGGCCTAGTTATTTTTGTAAACCTTTAGAAATTGTTTTGGTGCCCTTTCATACCAAAATGACAGAGCAACTCTCATACCAAAAGTCATCATATTCAAATCACTTTTATAAAATTGAATGTTAACAATTCATGCATGGACTCCATTCAAGAGATCTAATTGAGAACTATTAGAAAACACCATATTCACAAGTCAGGAACTGTTTAACAGTGATAGAGTGCGTGAGAGACTTGGTTGAAAACTTCCAGTCTGCTGTGACCACGTTCTCTCCACAACGCAGTTATCTCATGCGGCAGAGGTTGGGCCCACTGTTCGGTACGCGGCTTAATAACATTTCAAGTCCAGGCCCATCATGGAACTTACATTTGAAGGAGATGTCTTGTGACAGGAACGAGAGTGACAGCTCCTTCCGAGGATTGATTCAAGTTGAGAGATGTTTTTATTCAGTTCACCAATTTTTGATGAGGATTGTTCGCTTCTAGCATTAAGCGGAGAAACATTCAACAAAAGGGGAACAAGCTAAGCACAAAATGAAGCTGTCAAAGACCAAGATCATAGGGCACTAGGCCTAGGGTTGAAAACTTGAAAAGTAGGTTAGAGGTAACAAAAAATCGTCAGAATGATCCCGTTTTAGGCCAAATCTTTCACTAGCATACCCCTTTATACGCTGCATTAATAAATCGAAATAATACACAATAATTCTTGGAAGAATTCACATTAATAGGCATAAGCCTACCTAGATTTTACGACGACTTTTGCGGTTTTTGTGTCAACAACCTATCTATAAAAGATGGTCGTCTTCCATTTCACGGCCTGTTAGATGAAAACTCAACAAACTTGATCCTCAGTCTGAGAGGGTTTTGATCGGCCGTGACGTCAGAATGTACTGACTATCTTACCGACTGTGCAGTGCTGATAGTTCTACCAAACTCCGTGAGGAACGCTAGGTGAAAGAGGTTCATTTCACTACGACGAGGAAAACGCAGAGTGTGTATTCTAGGATGAGCTTAGTAGAAGCATGTATTTCTTTATTCTATGGTAGAAGTATGGAAATCGAGAATGAAAAATATTCTGTCAGCTCACTCTACATTATGTATTTATTTATTTACTAGGAAAACGCGTTATGTGTTTCCGCGTTGATGGATGAGCTAATAAAGATGAAATTGAATTTGGAAAAAAAGTTCAAAAACATAGTCTTTTCAAACTTTTCTCAATAAAAGTGGTGCTATCCAGTGGATTTTATTCAAACCTCATCAGAATATGGATATTACCTTGAAGATCATATAAGCACCAGTACAATACTATACTTTGATTATTATAGTAGTAATAGCCAAAGTCCCACTCCTCCACCCGTCCCACACCTCCTCCCCCACAAGTGATATACGGTACACTGCTTTTTGACCTTTCCCAATTAATTTCTATGAACTGGTCAGGCAAATGATGTTCTAGTATTTTTTTATGAGCATAACTTTGGGATTTTTGAATCATCAGAAAGTTCGGTTGGGATCGCCCTAGCGGTTCCCAAGAAAAACGTTGCTGATTTATCATAAATTTGGTTATTTGGGGGTTTGTACGAACGGGTGATGAATGAATAATATTTACCAAAAAAATCCATGTACAGGACTCGAACCCACGCCCGACCTGATTCCAGCTCTACAGCAATATTGTTATTTATTAAAATATATATTGGGACCGGGAAAAATATATTAAAGAAAAAGGGAAAAGAGAATAGATATAATATAATACCATTTAGAAAATGTGTTTCTAAAAAACGTGTGAGGGCCCATACACGCTGACAGGCCAAAATTTAAACTCTTGATTGATAGGATTATGAAAATGACTTGATCAAACAATGTTATTTTAATGAGGTGTACTGTAAATTTTGACAGATTCATATTTTTTCTCTAGTTAATTCAAGAGATTAGTAATTCAGTCATATTTATAAACATATTCATATTCTATTCATACGCACAAATAAAAGATAATCAAAAGTTTTTGATCGATAACTTAATTCATACAATAAAATGCCATAATACTGAGTGAGCTCTTTCTATTCATTACATCACATTATATTATAAAGCACGAACTCAAATGGAAAAAAAGTAGAAGAAAATTAAACTTCTCTTTTATTGTGTGATTTCAATGAAATACGAGAAATGTACGAAAGACTGAAGTGCACCCAGAAGAACAGAGCACTCGCTCAGTTGGCTTAAGAGCATCGTAGACAGAAACAAGAATAAATAATATATTTTATGTAAAACATTTATGTAAAACATCGGTAAGCCTGTTCGGGTGATTCTCGAAATAAAAAAAGACAGGAGGGAAAAACCTTTTTTGTTTTAAAAGCGCCCCCAAAACTAATGTTATAAAAAGCTTTTTCTGCGGTGCGGACGGCGAGGAGTAAAGGGGGGGGGGGGGGGGGGGGTGTAGGTGGATATGCCAGTGGCGTGTAGCATTGAAAAATCGTTTAAATATGGCACAGATTACTAGAGTACTGAGAGGGACCGGTAAAAGGGAAGAGAAGGGATTCGGGAATTAATTCAGAAGGCGGTTGCTAAAAAAAAACTTTGTTTGGCCTAGGGGCTGACAGAGTGAAATTCAAACGCTTAAAAGGGGTATCAAAATGACA
Organism: Brachyptera putata; assembly: GCA_907164805.1. Taxonomy (NCBI): domain Eukaryota; kingdom Metazoa; phylum Arthropoda; class Insecta; order Plecoptera; family Taeniopterygidae; genus Brachyptera; species Brachyptera putata. The sequence continues at coordinate 12,295 of OU015474.1, read as the reverse complement.
TATTATAACTGATACTATAAAAAATATGAAATGGGGTTAATATTTTGTTCATGGTTGCCCTGTTCATTATAGAAATATTATCAACACTCTTAAAAAGGAAACTAAATTATTCAGCATAAATACCAAACATATCCAGATAATAAAGTGATGCGTATTCGTATTGATTAATTGAAAATATAAGCTGTATTAGATTTAATTCATCTAGTCTCATAATAAGTCAATGTCATTGTATACTCAAGAGTCAATGGCCAAATTTAAAACTATATTGTAGTCAAAACAAATCAACTCATACTGAACGTGATTATATTTTAATACACTGTTATAACTTATTATAAACTTTGGTTGTAAAATTGAAACATGTTTTTCTGAAAAAAGGAAGAACGTTTTGCTCACGAAGCATAGAGAGCATAAACAGAATTACTCTTATTCATGGCTGAGCAAGCTATATCCATGAGGACTTTTCTTGGGGATTATTTCTTCGCGCAGTAATTTTTCTGTTAACTACTGTATTTGTTAGAATGATTTCTATTCTATTCTGATTGACCATTACCCACTGATCAACGTCAAACGAACGTGATGTTCCGATGTGTGTCGTGAGGGAGAATGGACTACAGATTCACTTGGTCAGCGTAAATGTCCTTTTCGACAGACCGGACACGTATTAACCACATTCATTAAAGATTCATCGGGTTTTTCTATATACTTGGGCCACGATTAAACATGTCTACAGAATGTAATAATGTTGCAGAAATGACAACTGTATCTACTATGGCGGCAGTGGCGAAGCATGACACTCCGACAGGGGAGGCACAAAAGAGTGTATTAGTAAAGCTAGATAAGCCTTAAGCCTCAGTAAAGCTATAGCTGGTGTAGTCAAAATGAAGTCAAAATGTATATATCAAAAAAAAAATCCGACTCTTCATTGGATATCAGCTCATTTTTCAGGATGTTGATTGGTTAGAATTAGTACAATAAAAAATATATAAATTCACGCGAAAAAGTGCAGGAATAACTGTATAGCTAAGAAATACACTTCAAAAATAACAGTCATATAAAAATGACCGAAGGGTTTGGGTAATTTAGAAATGAGTTGAATGCAAAGTTTATGTAACTTCTAACTTGAGTGATGGACAATTTTAAAGCGACGAATTGTGTTTCCGATCTTACGTCACATTTCTTCTATTTATTACTCACTTGAAGAATTACATTCCAACCTTCTCAAAATGAAGATTAACTACCCAATATACGTTTTAGAACAATACATAAAATTACAATACATAGATAGATAGATGTACAATAGGCAAAGGGTTTATTTGGAGTTTTGGACCAATATTTCATTTGCGACTTCACGTAATAAATGAAAGCCCGCTCAAAAAACACGTGTGAGAGACGTGTCTCAGAGCGCGCGGTTTAATTGTCATATATGGCCTGAAATCCGAGCATGCTCACAACTCGATTACACGTATAACAGGGGCTCGGGAAGAGACGACTGTCCACAGCGTCTCACAAGCATAGCAGGGGAAGCATAGGAGATAGCCACGGCACAGAAACATGCTCACGCACCGCACACAGCGTGTGACGCTGTATAAGGCAAAATATCGCCTCCTGGAGGAACTTGAAATCAATTTAGAAATAAAAATAGACGTATACAATTTTTTCCTTTCCCTTTTTTTCGTTGGGTAGACACTGTCTCAATGTTTACCCCGACGCTTTGCTACTGAGTGGCGGCCAATTTTACCATTTTTAGCAGTATAGGCCTGTCAAGAGAGTAGGTTCAGCAGGAAATCCCAATAACTTACCACTGGTACTAGCTTAATCTTCACACCACTGAAATTGATGTACATGCACTTACCGTACCAGTATTGTGTTTATAGATAAAAATGCCTTTTGTTCCTTCAAATTATTCGGTTGTATGCTAAGAACATATTGATAATAAATATGATGGGTATATAAAGATAATAAAGAATAATAAATACTTTGATATATTGTAACTAACAAGATATTTGTTTGTTAATTTATTTCATGACAATTTGTAAATTTAATTACAGATGCCTAATGAGAATAATACTTGTTCACTGTATATTGACATCTACCCTTCTCCTAATGTGTATTATTATCTAATCTCCCATTGTTCGGTACACCGTAGAGCACGGTAACTATTTGCCGACATCTGTCGTGGACTATCTTGCCGTGTGATCTGATCGTACGCAGTATTCCAGAGTCAGCATCCTTGCTGTAATATCTGCCTATCTTCCACATCCCTAGCAGTCCAAATACATTATATAAACCCGTATCCGTCCCTACCCAAGAATACATTAAAGCCAATTAAATACAGTAGTTGAAAAGTATTTTCTTGAATTATTCTACATCAGGTACATTTTAATGATTTTATGAACGAGAACAATTGAACACGGAATAGAAAGTTTTAAATATTCGTCCACAGAACTAAGTGTTCTTCCAGAAAACTAACTGTTCTTTCAGAAAATAAAAACGATCTTCCAGAAAAGTAAATATTCTTCTCATTGGTGTTGATGTCCGACGCCTGACATGTGGCAACTTGCCATACACGTGTGCACTCCGTCTCCAGAGAAACAAGGGGAAATAATCCACAGTCCAATCCCCATCAACAATGTCTCATGAAACGTATTTGTTCACTAGTTAGGTCGCCACAGTTGCTCTCTAGGGAGATTCATTACTTCAAGACAAGCACGCTGTGGCGAGACTTGCAGAGTGGTACCGTAGTGAGACGCGAACTCGGGACTTGCCCATCTTCCAGTTGCTTTTCTGGCCGCGTTCCGTTGAGGTCCATCCCTGTCAGTGGTTGGTCAAAGAGAGAACGACTGGCGTGTTCGTGGTGTGACACACGTATGTAAAACAGCTGATCCACAATTGCGTTTACCTGGCTTTGCGAGCCTGCACTTTGTGGATACACTAGAGCAGATGCGAGACGGCCACTACTTTTCCCTTCTACTTGACGTTCCCATAGACTGAGTCATCAGATGGCAAAGTAGGTGTGAGACTATGGGTTGCTGTTAACATAGGAGGGCTGGCAACGATATTCCACTTGACATACATGTGTGAAACTGTGACTAATGTAACGTAATGCAATCGATTAATTTTGCAGTCCTTCACTATCACAAACTTCAAGTTATAATAATGGGCCTAGAATACTAAAATAATATAACCTATAAAATATCAATGTCCACAATAAGACTAGGTCTAACTAAAAACAGGCAAATGGTGGGCCTATACATGCATGTAGTGTATTTTCCACTGAGAGTGTAAAGTTTCTCCTAATCTGTTGATGTCACAATTTTTTTTCACATTAGGTCATCAAACTAGTGTTTTGACAGCTGAAATTTCATGTTTTGACAGCTGTAGCTAGTTTTTAATTTTTAATCTTCTGAAAGCGACGTATGACGACATCTCTGGGGCAAGACTACGAACTATGTTCAGAACAGTCACGGTGACTCGGTAGGTAGCAGTGATACGCGACTGTTGCACCATCTATGGGAAAATTTACCTAACTATGTTCAGAACAGTCACGACTTGTCAATCGGTATAGTAGGTTTCTGTAATCTGCTACTTTAGCGACCTCTCTGGGCAACATTACGAACTAAGATTGAAACAGTCACGGTGACTCAGTAGGTATGCTAACGGAGCGCAGTTTCTACAATGTCTTGCTAAGGAGACGTGGAAGAATGAGCCTGGCAAAGTGCAGTATCTACAACGTCTTGCCTGGAAAATGGAACTCACGAACGCAGTTTGTACAACGGTTTGTAAGTGAAAAAAGCTGCAAAAAGCGTAGTTCCTACAACGTCTTGCTAAGTTGAATATACTGACAGAAGCGCAATTTCTACAATGTCTTGCTAAGGAGACGTGGAAGAATGAGCCTGCCAAAGCGCAGTATCTACAACGTCTTGCCTGGAAAATAGAACGCACGAACCCAGTTTGTACAACGGTTGGCTAAGTGGATTGGGCTGCAAAAAGCGTAGTTCCTACAACGTACAGCTGAGGTAATTGGGCTGTCAGAAGCGCAGTATCTACAACGTCTTGCTTGGAAAATGCAGCTAATGAACGCAGTTTGTACAACGGTTTGCTTAGGTTTACACCCGATCGGCAGTGGTTGGTTCAAAACATGTTTGCCGGACAACCAGACATCGGATCGGGCTGAAATTAGAACTAGACGTCATCAATTTCGATTATCTTCAATTTGATACCCCACACGGCTGTGTAGCAACTTTCCCAAAGAAAATTCCAAATTTGGCTTCATTTTCAAGATTTTTTTTACAGAGAACCAGACATCGGATCGAGCTAAAATCAACATTTTTGGCATCAGATATTCTGTACCTTCATTTTGATACCAAACATGGCTCCGGCAAAAGACTTTGACTTTTTTTCAAATTTTGATTTTTTCCCCATACTAGTACCCGTCCGACAAGAAAATCTTCGATCGGGGATTGCTCGAGAACCCATGATGCGATCGAGCTGATTGTTGTTGGATTTTCGGAAAGCTGGCGATCACGTGAGCATTTTGATGCCCCTCAAAATTTTCCAAAAAATTTTCCAAAGAAAATCACAAATTTGTCGGAAGGGTATTCAGGATTTTTTTTAGGAGAACCAGACATCGGATCGAGACGAAATGAAAAAAATTCGCAATCTGATGCATGTACCTTCATTTTGATACCACACACGACGCTGAGGAAAATTTTCCAGAGAGAATCGCAAATTTTCCGACACCCCTATGCGCGAGGGGGTGTTCAAAACCTGTTTGTCGGGGAACTATACATTGGATATGAACGAAATAAGAATTTTATGCAATCTAATGAATGTACCTACATATTGATAGCACACATGACCCTGTGGAAACTTTTCCGGGGAAAATCGCAAATTTTCCTACACCCCTCAGCACGGGGGAGGGGGGGGTGTTCAAAACATGTCTGCCGGAGAACCAAACGTCGGATCGGGCTAAGGTTTGAATTTTTAGCAATCGATTGAACGTAGCTTCATTTTGATACCACACACGACCCTCTGGAAACTTTTCCGGGGAAAATCGCAAATTTCCCCCCCTCCCCCTGCGCATGGGGGTGTTTAAAACATGATTGCCGGAGAACTACACATTGGATCGGAACGAAATAAGAATTTTATGCAATGTTATGAACGGACCTCCATTTTGATACCACACATGACCATGTGGAAGATTTTCCGAAGAAAATCGTAAATTTTCCGACACCCCTCAGCACGGGGGGGTCTTCAATACCTGTTTGCCGGCAAACCAAACATCGGATTTGGCCAAACTTGGATTTTTTCGCATTCAATTGAATGTACCTTCATGTTGATATCACACACGACCCTGTCAAAACTTTTCCGGGAAAAATCATGAATTTTCCGACACCCGATCGGCAGTGGTTGATTCAAAACATGTTTGCCGGAGAACCAGACGTCGGATTGGGCTGGAATCAGAACTGGACGTCATCAATTTTGATTATCTTCAATTTGATACCACACACGGCTGTGTAGCAACTTTCCCAAAGAAAATTCCAAATTTGGCTTCATTTTCAAGATTTTTTTTACAGAGAACCAGACATCGGATCGAACTAAAATCAACATTTTTGGCATCAGATATTCTGTACCTTCATTTTGATACCAAACATGGCTCCGGCAAAAGACTTTGACTTTTTTTCAAATTTTGATTTTTTCCCCATACCCGTCCGACAAGAAAATCTTCGATCGGGGATTGCTCGAGAACCCATGATGCGATCGAGTTGATTGTTGGATTTTCGGAAAGCTGGCGATCACGTGAGCATTTTGATGCCCCTCAAAATTTTCCAAAAAATTTTCCAAAGAAAATCACAAATTTGTCGGAAGGGTATTCAGGAATTTTTTTTAGGAGAACCAGACATCGGATCGAGACGAAATGAAAAAAATTCGCAATCTGATGCATGTACCTTCATTTTGATACCACGCATGACCCTGTGGAAGATTTTCCGGGGAAAATCGCAAATTCCCCCCCACCTCCCCTGCGCATGGGGGTGTTCAAAACATGATTGCCGGAGAACTATACATTGGATCGGAACGAAATAAGAAATTTATGCAATGGTATGAATGTACCTACATATTGATACCCAACACGACCCTCTGGAAACTTTTCCGGGGAAAATCGCAAATCCCCCCCCCCCTCCCCCGCGCATGGGGGTGTTCAAAACATGATTGCCGGAGAACTATACATGCGATCGGAACGAAATGAAAAGTTTATGCAATCTAATGAATGGACCTTCATTTTGATACCACACATGGCCCCGTCGAAACTTTTCCAGGGAAAATCATGAGGGTCCCAAGAGGGTCGTGTGTGGTATCGAGATGAAGCTACATTCATTAGATTGCAACAATTCCAAACCTCAACCCGATCCGACAGTTGGTTTGCCGGCAAACATGTTTTGAACAACCCAATGTGTATAGGGGGTCGGAAAAACATGATTTTCCTCGGAGAAGCTCCAAGAGGGTCGTGTGTGATATCAGAATGAAGCTACATTCATTAGATTGCAAAAATTTTAAACCTCAACTCGATCCGACATTTGGTTTGCCAGCAAACATGTTTTGAACAACCCAATGTGTATAGGGGGTCGGAAAAACATGATTTTCCTCGGAAAAGCTCCAAGAGGGTCGTGTGTGGTATCAAAATGAAGCTACATTCATTAGATTGCAAAAATTTCAAACCTTAACTCGATCCGACATTTGGTTTGCCGGCAAACATGTTTTGAACAACCCAATGTGTATAGGGGGTCGGAAAAACATGATTTTCCTCGGAAGAGCTCCAAGAGGGTCGTGTATGGTATCGAAATGAAGCTACATTCATCAGATTGCGAAAATTTTAAACCTCAACCCTATCCGACATTTGGTTTGCCGGCAAACATGTTTTGAACAACCCAATGTGTAGAGGGGGTCGGAAAAACATGATTTTCCTCGGAAAAGCTCCAAGAGGGTCGTGTGTGGTATAGAAATGAAGCAACATTCATCAGATTGCTAAAATTCCAAATCTCAACCTGATCCAACATTTGGTTTGCCGGTAAACATGTTTTGAACAACCCAATGTGTATGGGGGTCGGAAAATTTATGATTTTCCTCGGAAAAGCTCTGAGATGGTCGAGTGTGGTATCGAAATGAAGCTACATTAATTACATTGCGAAAATTTTGAACCTCGACCCGATCCGACATTTGGTTTGCCGGCAAACATGTTTTGAACAACCCAATGTGTATAGGGGGTCGGAAAAACATGATTTTCCTCGGAAAAGCTCTAAGAGGGTCGTGTATGGTATCGAAATAAAGCTACATTCATCAGATTGCGAAAATTTTGAACCTCGACCCGATCCGACATTTGGTTTGCCGGCAAACATGTTTTGAACAACCCAATGTGTAAAGGGGGTCGGGAAATTTATGATTTTCTCCGGAAAAGCTCTAAGACGGTCGAGTGGGATATCGAAATGAAGCTTCATCATTAGATTGCGAAAATTTCCAAACCTTCAGTCCCGATCCGACATTTAGGTTTGCCGGCAAACATGTTTTGAACAACCCAATGTGTATAGGGGGTCGGAAAATAAGGATTTTCCTCGGAAAAGCTCTCAGAGGGTCGAATGTGGTATCGTAATGAAGCTACATTCATTATATTGCGAAAATTTCAAACGTCAGTCCGATCCGACATTTGGTTTGCCGGCAAACATGTTTTGAACAACCCAATGTGTATAGTGGGTCAGAAAATGAGAATTTTCCTCGGAAAAGCTCTAAGAGGGTCGTGTGTGGTATCGGAATGGAGCTACATTCATCAGATTGCAAAAATGTCAAATCTTAACCCGATCCGACATTTGGTTTGCCGTTAAACATGTTTTGAACAACCCAATGTGTATGGGGGTCGGAAAATTTACGATTTTTCTCGGAAATACTTCCAGAGGGTCTTGTGTGGTATCAAAATGAAGCTACATTCATTAGATTGCATAAAATTTTTATTTCGTTCCGATCCGATGTATAGTTCTCCGGCAATCATGTTTTGAACACCCCCATGGGCAGGGGGTGGGGAGAAAAATTATGATTTTCCCCGGAAAAGCTTCCAGAGGGTCGTGTGTGGTATTAGTATGTAGGTACATCCATACCATTGCATAAATTTCTTATGTCGTTTCGATCCGATGTATAGTTCTCCGGCAATCATGTTTTGAACACCCCCATGGGCAGGGGGAGGGGAGGGAAATTATGATTTTCCCCGGAAAAGCTTCCACAGGGTCATGCGTGGTATCAAAATGAAGGTACATGCATCAGATTGCGAATTTTTTTCATTTCGTCTCGATCTGATGTTTGGTTCTCCTGAAAAAAATTCCTGAATACCCTTCCGGAAAATTTGTGATTTTCTTTGGAATTTTTTTTGGAAAATTGTGAGTGGCATCAAAATGCTCACGTGATCGCTAGCTTCCCGAAAATCCAACAATCGGCCCGATCGCGTCATGGGTTCTCGAGCAATCCCCGATCGAAGATTTTTCTGTCGGACGGGTACTAGTATGGGGAAAAAATCAAAATTTGAAAAAAAGTCAAAGTCTTTTGTCGGAGCCGTGTTTGGTATCAAAATGAAGGTACAGAATATCTGTTGTCGAAAATGTTGATTTCAGCTCGATCCGATGTATGGTTCTCTGTAAAAAAAAATCTAGAAAATGAAGCCAAATTTGGAATTTTCTTTGGAAAAGTTTTTACACAACCGTGTGTGGTATCAAATTGAAGATAATCGAAATTGATGACGTCCAGTTCTAATTTCAGCCCGATCCGATGTATGGTTCAGCAGCAAACATGTTTTGAACGAACCCCGTCAGATCGGGTGTCGGAAAATTCATGATTTTCCCTGGAAAAGTTTCGACGGGGCCATGTGTGGTATCAAAATGAAGGTCCATTCATCAGATTGCATAAACTTTTTATTTCGTTCCGATCGCATGTATAGTTCTCCGGCAAATCATGTTTTGAACACCCCAATGCGCAGGGGAGGGGGGGGGGAATTTTAGATTTTCCCCGGAAAAGTTTCCAGATGGCCGTGTGTGGTATCAAAATGAAAGTCCATTCATTAGATTGCATAAAATTTTTATTATGTTCCGATCCAATGTATAGTTCTCCGGCAAACAGGTTTTGAACCACCCCATGTGTAGGAGGGGGTCGGGAAATTTACGATTTTCTTTGGAAAATGCTCCACATGGTCATGTGTGGTATCGATATGTAGGTACATTCATCACATTGCGAAAAAAATTTATTCCATCTCGATCCGATGTGTGGTTCTCCCAAAAAAAATTCGCGACTGACCCCATGTGTGGGAGGGGGTCGGAAAATTTACGATTTTCTTTGGAAAATGCCCCACATGGTCATGTGTGGTATCGATATGTAGGTACATTCATAAAAATGCGAAAATTTCTTATTTCGTCTCGATCCGATGTCTGGTTCTCCCAAACAAAATTCGCGACCGACCCCATGTGTAGGAGGGGGTCGGAAAATTTACAATTTTCTCCGGAAAATACTCCACATGGTCATGTGTGGTATCAATATGAAGGTACGTTCATTGGATTGCGATAATTTTTCATTTCGTCTCGATCCGATGTCTGGTTCTCCCAAAAAAAATTCGCGACTGACCCCATGTGTAGGAGGGGGTCGGAAAATTTACGATTTTCTTTGGAAAATGCCCCACATGGTCATGTGTGGTATCGATATGTAGGTACATTCATCACATTGCGAAAATTTCTTATTTCGTCTCGATGCAATGTCTGGTTCTCCCAAAAAAAAATCGCGACTGACCCCATGTGTAGGAGGGTGTCGGAAAATTCACGATTTTCTTTGGAAAATGCCCCACATGCTCATGTGTGGTATCGATATGAAGGTCCATTCATTAGATTGCGGAAATTTTTTATCTCGTCTCGATCCGATGTCTGGTTCTCCCAAAAAAAAATCGCGACTGACCCCATGTGTAGGAGGGGGTCGGAAAATTAACAATTTTCTCCGGAAAATGCTCCACATGGTCATGTGTGGTATCAATATAAAGGTACATTCATTAGATTGCGGAAATCTTTTATTTCGTCTCGATCCAATGTGTGGTTGTCCCAAAAAAAAAACGTGACTGACCCCATGTGTAGGAAGGGGTCGGAAAAATTACGATTTTCTTTGGAAAATGCCCCACATGGTCATGTGTGGTATCGATATGTAGGTACATTCAACACATTGCGAAAATTTTTTATCTCGTTTCGATCCGATGTCTGGTTCTCCCAAAAAAAATCGCGACTGACCCCATGTGTAGGAAGGGGTCGGAAAATTTACAATTTTCTCCGGAAAATGCTCCACATGGTCATGTGTGGTATCAATATGAAGGTACATCCATTAGATTGCGGAAATTCTTTATCTCGTCTCGATCTGTTGTCTGGTTCTCCAAAAAAAAATTCGCGACTGACCCCATGTGTAGGAAGGGGTCGGAAAATTTACAATTTTCTCCGGAAAATCCTCCACATGGTCATGTGTGGTATCAATATAAAGGTACATTCATAAGATTGCGAAAAATTCTTATCTCGTTTCGATCCGATGTCTGGTTCTCCCAAAAAAAATTCGCGACTGACCCCATGTGTAGGAGGGGGTCGGAAAATTTACGATTTTCTTTGGAAAATGCCTCACATGGTCATGTGTGGTATCGATATGTAGGTACATTCATCACATTGCGAAAAATTTTTATCTCGTCTCGATCCGATGTCTGGTTCTCCCAAAAAAAAATCGCGACTGACCCCATGTGTAGGAGGGTGTCGGAAAATTCACGATTTTCTTTGGAAAATGCCCCACATGGTCATGTGTGGTATCGATATGAAGGTCCATTCATTAGATTGCGGAAATTTTTTATCTCGTCTCGATCCGATGTCTGGTTCTCCCAAAAAAAAATCGCGACTGACCCCATGTGTAGGAGGGGGTCGGAAAATTAACAATTTTCTCCGGAAAATGCTCCACATGGTCATGTGTGGTATCAATATAAAGGTACATTCATTAGATTGCGGAAATCTTTTATTTCGTCTCGATCCAATGTGTGGTTGTCCCAAAAAAAAAAACGTGACTGACCCCATGTGTAGGAAGGGGTCGGAAAATTTACGATTTTCTTTGGAAAATGCCCCACATGGTCATGTGTGGTATCGATATGTAGGTACATTCAACACATTGCGAAAATTTTTTATCTCGTTTCGATCCGATGTCTGGTTCTCCCAAAAAAAAATCGCGACTGACCCCATGTGTAGGAAGGGGTCGGAAAATTTACAATTTTCTCCGGAAAATGCTCCACATGGTCATGTGTGGTATCAATATGAAGGTACATCCATTAGATTGCGGAAATTCTTTATCTCGTCTCGATCTGTTGTCTGGTTCTCCAAAAAAAAATTCGCGACTGACCCCATGTGTAGGAAGGGGTCGGAAAATTTACAATTTTCTCCGGAAAATCCTCCACATGGTCATGTGTGGTATCAATATAAAGGTACATTCATAAGATTGCGAAAAATTCTTATCTCGTTTCGATCCGATGTCTGGTTCTCCCAAAAAAAATTCGCGACTGACCCCATGTGTAGGAGGGGGTCGGAAAATTTACGATTTTCTTTGGAAAATGCCTCACATGGTCATGTGTGGTATCGATATGTAGGTACATTCATCACATTGCGAAAAATTTTTATCTCGTCTCGATCCGATGTCTGGTTCTCCCCAAAAAAAATCGCGACTGACCCCATGTGTAGGAGGGGGTCGGAAAATTTACGATTTTCTTTGGAAAATGCCCCACATGATCATGTGTGGTATCGATATGTAGGTACATTCATCACATTGCTAAAATTTTCATCTCGTCTCAATCCGATGTCTGGTTCTCCCAAAAAAAATTCGCGACTGACCCCATGTGTAGGAAGGGGTCGGAAAATTTACAATTTCCTCCGGAAAATGCTCCACATGGTCATGTGTGGTATCAATATAAAGGTACATTCATTAGATTGCGAAACTTTTTTATCTCGTCTCGATCCGATGTCTGGTTCTCCCAAAAAAAATTCGCGACTGACCCCATGTGTAGGAAGAGGTCGGAAAATGTACAATTTTCTCCGGAAAATGCTCCACATGGTCATGTGTGATATCAATATGAAGGTCCATTCATTAGATTGCTTTTTTTCTTTATTTTGTCTCGATCCGATGTCTGGTTCTCCCAAAAAAAAATCGCGAACGACTTCATGTGTAGAGGGGTGTCGGAAAATTTACAATTTTTCCCCTCCAAAAAATA
>OU015473.1:16803021-16840424 GCA_907164805.1 Brachyptera putata | reverse complement strand
ACTGCAAGGGCGGGGTTTGACCGATCGAATGAAATTTTTTTTATCGCAATTACCCAATTAAACCCCAAGTTTTGGTATATCAAAAGGGGAAAACGGAAGGGAAAAGAAAATTTTTTTTTATTTTTTGTGAAATACGACGTAAAAGATTTGACATCGGGGCTAGAAAAGGAAGGCGACATTCACTAATTTGAATAAAAAGTTCACACAGATTTTAGATTGAGAAGTGGTTTCGATATTGCGTTTCAATATAGTTTTTTGAAAGTTTAGTAAGACATTTTATTTCTAGGATTTTCAAGATATTTGGGTCCCAAAATTTTGAAAAATAAAAAGAATACAGAACCTTTGGGCAGAGTTTTTGTGCACGGCCATCGGATATCATTTTTTCAGAGGGTAGGGGGATCGAGTTTTCCCTCCCCTTTGGTTTTCCTTTGCCCAGTCATCACAATATCAATGTCTCAAGAAACGAAGAAAAAAAGAACAGGGGGAAAGAATAAAGGGGGAAAAAAATTATATTTCAGACCAACAAACATTTATCCATCCTGACGGGGTTTTTGGGTTTTTTCCCCACAGTTCGAAGTGAAGTTGGATGAAGTACTTTTTCCCACCCCTTATTTAGAGTAAAGGCCAGTAATCGGGGGCTGCACTCTTTTTGTTATCCTTTTAATGAGAACTTTGCACTGCTGTCATTGGAAAAGAAGTAACATGTTTAAGAGACTTGGGGCGAAGTGAAAATATCCAATGTGGGGTTTGGATTTTTCCCAAAATTCAATTTTGGATAGGTCCGGAATACCCCAAAAACGTTTTTTGTGTTCCGGATTTGGGCAAACTAAAGATTTTTATCTGCGGCAAAGATGGTGGCACAGACAGGAGAACCTGGTGTAAAGTTCATTGTTTTAATTTTGAAATAATAAAAATGGGGTGGGGGGATCGCCCTTGTGGTGCCCGCAAACGATATCATCCTTACCCTTAATGGGGGAAACATGATTTGTATAAGTTTCGTTTTATTAAAAAAAAAAAAAAATTTGTTGGACCAATTTTTAGAAACATCATTCCGTTTTCAAAAACCCCAAAGAAGGTCAGACCCTAGCACCCTTTTTTTTTATTCAAAATTTTTTTTGGTGACCCCAATCGTTTGTGGGTTTTGGGCCCGGGAAATTTTTTCGTTTGTGTCCCCTCCTCTCCCCCAAAAATCACTTTAAACAAGGGTGGCGCGTCACCCTTGGAACCCTTTAAATAAAAAAACCCCAAATTTGAGTTTATGCAGAAACCTTAAAGATTTTCTGTGAAAAAAATTCTAAAATTTGATTGTTTTTTTTGCAGAAATCTTGAAAAATTTGCTTAATCACAAAAAAATTACTGTTTTTCTATTGACATAAAACCCTGAATTATTTAAATTTCCATCAACAACGAATATTTCCCTTTTAGTTTTTTTGTTTACCCTTATCTGAAACTTTTTTTAAAAGCTTCTTTTTCCTGTTGTTTGACCCCCCAAACCCTGGGTTATAGAGGGTCAAAAAAGCAAGAAAAAAAACGGTGAGGTGAGATGATGAAAGGCTTTTAAAAAAACCAAATCTAATGCGGTTTTGAACCTGCCCCCCCGGGGAACCAGAAACGATACCCCTTCCTCTGCCCTTGAGAAATATATATATTTTTAAAATATAATAAAAATTTAATATTTTATTAATATAATATATATTAAATATAATATATTTTTAAAATTATATATAAAATTAATAAAAATAATAATATTTATATAATATTATAATTTATATATATATTATTATATATATAATATAAAATATAATTATTATATATTTTTTATATATAATATATAATATATATATATATTATTAAAATATATATATATATTATTATATATTATAATTATATATTTAATTAATAATAAAATATTATATATATAATATATTATATAATATATATATTTATAATATATTATATATAATATATATTATATAAAAATATAATATTATATATAAAAATTATATATTAAATATAATAATAAATAATAATATATCTAAATATATGTATATATATATATATATATATATATATATATATATATATATATATATATATATATATATATATATATATATATTGCTTCTAGTGGAATAAAACCTTGTACTGATCTCTTCTATTTACAGAAACATACAAAAAAAAGTTAACAGCAATATTTGTATGTATAGTGGTCTCAGTTTTGTGTACCACATATTGTGTTCATCTAGTCAACATGCATATTATTTTCAAAACATGTACAAATGGCCTAAAGTCCATTCATATAGGCGCGTTAATGATACAACGATTCAACTTGAACTACACGATACACAAAATTACAAAATGTTTCGCAATTTTAACGGAGAGCTGCGTCGCCTTTCTCGACATGATGCGAAGGTGACATTGGCGGCTCGCAGGTGTTCACGTCCTCCACGGACACATTCAAAAGAAGCCTAGCCTTTGAATTGTATGTCAACTTCAATTAGAGCTCAATTATCTTGTGAATTAAATGGCACTGATAGTTTCCTTGATGTTTGCTCATATAGCACTGCTTGCTTGTCGATTGTTGCTGATTGAATTGAAAGAGGTGTGAAAAAGGTAATGTGATTATTATAACAAATTCATTTAAAACCAGGAAATAAAATGACAGAACCGTTGCTTATAGAACCAAAAGGGGGCGGTATTGAATTATAAAATATTTACGCTAGGCCTATGTGGACAAAAGTTATTATCGTTCGATGTTAGACCGTAACCAATTACAATTTCAAAACGCTTAAATTTATAATATACGTAGAAAACCAGCGATACTACCGTATTACGCATAAAAAAGTCAGCGGATTTTGAAAACCTATTCTATTACACACTGGGTGTGATCATAGCAGTTTTTTCTTCAATTTGTTACTTACAAAATATACACGCTATGTGGACAAATTGTATGAGTACCGGTATGTAGTCGAAGATTGTAGAAATTTGCATAACCCAAGCGCAATTATTTCACAGATAAATTTACATACATACATACATTTACATAGAAATTCAGCGATTCTAAGCGACGAATAGGTGTTTTTGGTCCCTCTTATTTCAGCCAAACATATAAACTTGTGTGTTTCCATTTCCACAGTATGGTGAAAACGCTAAAAAACTGAGTGAATATTTACTTTCTCACGAATTGATAAACTAGGCCTATATGAAATTTGAGGATAAGCTTGATGTTCAGTTATTTGATCTCTATTTTATTTCTATTTGTTGAGCCATAATTCAGTAATCAAATAATCTCACGCTCCAAACATTCGTTATAAACTTAGGAAACTGTAATGCATTTATGTAGGCCTATTCTAATCCCAGGGTAGTATACAATGTTTTGAATTGATGTTATTTTGCTTAATCGAACATTTTTTGGAAAAAACTGATCCTTCAATTTTTGAATCTCATAACCCAACAATGTTCAACAGGCATCGACAAACAACAGAGTTCAGTTTTCAACCTTCAACGACAGACCATACTAATTGATTTTATTTCAGTTCAGGCCTTGTCCTAATCCTAAGGAATATTTTGAATTTTCAAATGACAGCCATAAAACTTCAATTTATAAGAATTTTAAGAAACCATAGGTAGGCCTATTGCAATTTTCTTGTAAATAATACTATTATCATGGCCTACTGTTGGATTATAAACTGAGCTAGTGGTGACTTAAATGGAGTAGACCTCCACTGAACGCGGTAGTAACTTGAAATTTTAAGTCATGCCAGAGATGGCCGGTCAATTGTGATCGCAAAAAATATTGTTTCAAAATTAGGCCTGGTAAGGTCAAGTTTTTCAACATCCCCACCGTCTCTGTTATCACTTGTATCAGTTTTTGACGGTGGCAGAGATAAAGATGGTCGATAACGGGGATTGTACCTAGGGCCGCTATCTACCACTCACTGATCGACCTAGTCTCCACCATATGACCAACAGAGTAGGTTAATGTTTTCCCTTCCTCCCATTATTACAAACATGGTGTTAACTAATTTAAAACGCAAAATTTCAATGCAATTGCTCCTGAATTTCATTAACTAAGGTCATCACCTCAATCAAATTTAAACAAAGAACTTCATGGCTTAGGCCATACAAGAAATTTGAAACTACGTATAATAGGAACTTCACACTAATATAAACTCTGTCGTGCGACTGTGTTGAACGAATCATGAACAACCCATTTCAACTCTTCCGTCAATTTTGCCTACGAAGATTTCGTCAAATACTGCAACTAAAAATTAGGCTAGGTCTACTTAAACTACACCATTATTTTGTGAACAACTAAATGCACACTTCTTTTATAGTGTATTTATCCATTATTGCTGGGGCAGCCACAGTACAACTAAAGATAAATTACTTTCAGTTTGAATTGTTTGCACCACTAGGCCTAACGACTGTCAGCATTAGGCAAAATATCAAAATGCGCATTACAATGAATCACAGTTGATCGTAGGTCTACTGTCATAAAGAAAGAAGAGGTGTAATTTTATTATAGATAAGTCTTTGAGTAGTTCAAGCCTCTAGTTTTGAATAGGCTTGTTGCTTTCATTGAATTAGGTTAGGTTAGGTAAAATTAGTTTAAACCTAAGCATACCGGTGCATAAGTTTTTGAAGTATGGAATAGCTAAAATTAATTATCGAATTGGGCCTAGATATCAATCAAGATCCAAATCTAGACTCACAGAAAATATGTTTTCATCAAATGAAATGACAGTGTAAACATTAACCTCTGTAATGAGATTAGTTTTCACAATGACAGCTGATTCTGAACGACAGCGGCTAAACCACGAACTTGAGTCTGACAACTGACACAGCCATATACGAAGTATAATATATAAAGATCTTTGGACACAGCTGTGAAAGAGGAAGCAGTTTAATCGTAAAATTAATGGGTTATAATATTACTCTGAGTTTATTCTCTTGTGATAGTATTCATTGTAAGCCTGCCCTATGTAGGCCTACATTTTAATTCATTGGCTAAACATTGCTGTTAATGGTTTGTATGCCTGGGCTAATTATACCTGTAGGCAACCTAACCTTAACGAGTTAATATTACAAATGACAATGATACAGAACAACATTACATAGGCCCTACCAATTTCAGTGTAATTACATGGCAAAATACCATACGCCTAATATTATTGCCTATTATGGTTCCATAATAAGAGGAAGCAGAAAGAAGGAGAAGCAGATGATGGGAGGAAGACGGAATGGCTCTCCGGCTTCGAGAGCTCAAGCAGCCCTAGTAACGACGGTGGAGCTACCTCTACCCCCAAACCCGACTACGTTGGATTGGGAGATTAGACTGATTTGATGGTTTCAGACTTCAATTATAGAGGCCCAAAATGAATGTTACCTTCACTTATGGCACCTCAGCCTAGTATTTCACTCCATCTTCATTTTTGAAGACTTTGAAGTAACGTAACAAAATACGGTTAATGTGTTAATGATCTATGTTGATAATGAATTTTGTTCACTGTGCAACTCAAGAGGGCAGTGTCATTATTTCAAGTAGGCTCTATTCTGTTTGTCCAAAGAAAAAGATTCAATTTTGAAAAGATATGTCAGCTGATACACATCCGTTGTTTATGCTCGTTACCATCGTTACGAGAGAACCAAAAGTGGGCGGAGCCCATTTTTTTTCGGTTTTTATTGAATTATAAAATATTTAGGCTATGTGGACAAAAGATATTATCGCAACGCGGTATACTATGACCAATTACAATTTTGAAGCGGTCAAATTTCTAATTTACATGGAAAACCAGCGATTCTATAGAGCCCCCAACTAAAACTCCACGCCAACAATGGAGGTGGGTGTGACCTAACCTGTTTTTCTGAAGTATTCTTTGATTATTTAATTAGAAAATATACAGGCTATGTGGACAAATTTTATTACTACCTAGTCGAAGATTGTAAAAATTTGCATAATCCAAGCGCAATATTTTTCAATTTACGTAGAAATTTAGCGATACTAGGCGACAAATACGTGTTTTCGGTCCCTTTCTGGCCAAACATATGAGTGTGTTTCCACAGTGTGGTGAACACGCTAAAAAGGGGTGGCTAGGGGTACGCTAGCCCCCCCTTCACAATATTGAATATCTGAAAATGCCAATCGTTTGTGCCACGTTTGTGCTGGTTTGTGCCGTTGACATTTTCGTTTGTGCCACTCTCCTTCTACCCCGAAATCTACCCTAGCGAATTCTACCCCATTCACCCTTTTTGAAATGCGATTTCGGGGCAGAAGGAGGGTGGCACAATCCAGCACAAACGTAGCACAAACGATTGGCGTAGTTGCACTTTCAAATTTGTGAAAAGGGGGTGCTGGCGTACCCCTAGCCACCCCTTTTTTCGAAATGCGATTTGGGGGCAGAAAGAGAGTGGCACAAACGAAAATTTTAACGGCACAAACCAGCACAAACGTAGCACAAACGATTGGCGTCACCAAAAATTCGTGAATAAAGAAAGGGGGTGCTAGGGGTACGGACCTAAAAGATTAGGCTGAGCGAAAATATTGAAAAATAAAATCTCTCCAATATAATTCAAATTTTCCTTGAATGTGAATACAGAAATCATACACATGATTAAAGATTTGTATGCAATTCGGATCAGCCGTTTCGAAGAAAATAATGTAATACATGTTTTTTATTCATCGAATAAATAGAAATAATAGCAGAAAAATCAGAGGCGGCTCGTGCTATAGGGCTGCAGGGCTGCAACCCCACCTAATTTTTGGACCTACCTACCCTTCCTATCCAACTGATAATCAGTTGATCACAAAAAATCCTGTGAGTACACTTTTTTTTCTAATTAAATATTTCCCACTGTGGTATAATAATGTTGAAGTCACATTATTATTCGAATAATTTTGTAGTTATTCAGCTCTTATTTTTCAAGCTATTCTTCTCCGCTTTCCTCATAAAATTAATCCCACGCGTTAATCGTATAGGCCCAGCTACTACTCTTGAAAAGAAACACAGCGCAGAGTGCACGCCAGGGCTGTTGCCAACGCAGCCGATGCTGTGTTGCTGAAAGTTGAGCTTCCAGGCGCGTTACCATGGTGACAGCGTACACAAACGAGGAGAATACCGCTAGAGCAATGCTAATGATGGGCTGCGATCATTGTCAGCTCTATTCAATTCAATTCAATAGTTTATTTGTCCGTAGAAATCACAATACATGAGTGAAATATATATTATACACTTAACAGGATGTTGGACTCGTCAGATATAAAATAAAGTGACTAATGTCTTTTAGAGGTATAATTAGATACAATTAAAAAAGGCCTAATGGTGATAGTTGAATTAATAAAGGCCGTTACAATGATAAAAATTAAAGTAATTTGAAATTTGAAATATAAAAATATAAAATAAAAGTATGAAAATAATTCGAGTCAGTTACAATAAAAATTGTGAGTCAGATACAATTTTACTCGATATCAGTAGATTAGAAGACAATAGGCGAGTTGTAGAACTCATCTACTGAGTACATTGCTTTTTTAAGTAAATATCTCTTAATGACTGTTTTGAAGACATTTATATTATTTGTTGTCATTACTTCCTCTGGCAGATGATTATACAGTTTTATTCCTGAATAAAATACGCTTTTCTCGTAAGCTCTCATGTTATGCGCTGGTATTACCAACTTGTTTCGATTTCTTGTTAGGTGTTGATGATTATCTGCATGTATAGTGAGTTGTGACTTATGTTTAAAAATAAATAGCAATGTCTCTAGGATAAATACGCCTGGAATTATTAGAATTTCTTCTTTCATGAATGATTGTCTGCAATGTCTATTTCTGCGAGATCTGACTAGAGTTCTTATTGCATATTTTTGTAGAATAAATATCCTGTTCATTCCACTCTCAGAGTGACCCCATATTGACACTCCGTAAGTGGCAATTGAGTGGAAGTACGCGTGGTAAACTAGTTCAAGTTTATTCTTACCGACTATGTCACGGAGTTTAAACCCTACAAACACGAAGCATTCCTTAGACATGCCTAAAGCTTTCTTTCAGGGCAGGTGAGGCATGCCTGGGGCATGGCAAACTCACTCCTCACTTGCCCAGAACTTGCCTGAAACACTCCTTTTTACATTAAGGCGGGACTCCAAAGGCATGCCTCATCTGCCTGAGGCATGCATTGCGGGGCATGCTTGGGGTATGCCCGGAGCAAGCCAAGGGCATACCCTGGCCAAACCAGTTTAATGACGTGCCTGATACCTGCTATTGGGGGATATTTGAGGCATGCTTTAGGGCACATTTGAGGCATGTTGAAGCATGCCAGGGGCATGACATTGAGGCATACCCAGGGCATGTATATATATTTATACAATACTCAATAGATCATAGAATGAACCAACTATAAATATTGAATCAAAGCATGTATTCATTTCACAAGGTGCGAAATTGATACATACATATTGATAGTTGGTTTCTTCTATGATTTATTGAATATATATATATATATATATATATACTGCCAGTTTACCTATGAAAATAAACATGGATTTGTGTAATACAGTGCAGTCTGTGAAAGTTTACACAAACGTGATCAAGTTGTATTCAGGATTATGACGCTTAGGCCTACTTTTGAAAATGACAATGTAGGTCATTCCATACCCTCAATCAAGACACTCAACAGGTAATGAGGAGACATTTCATAGGTATGTAAATGGCAAAACAAGGATTATTACCCCCAAATGACTGGTACTTTTGATCCTAATACATCATACCTACCTGTGAAATACATGTTCAAACTATTTTTATTACTTTTGCATAGTAATAGGGGGACAATAGACTACAAATTTCAGAATGGGGAAGTAAGGAAGTCCTGTAAAATGCAGGATGCTTACCACAGGGATGCCGAAGGTTACCAAGCAATCAACATATCGACATTTTACCTTTGAAAGAACACTAATTGGCAGTGGCTCCATTTATTAATGAACATTGTTTACATTTGCTGTCACACTGTTGTTGGTAGCACTAGTGAAAATACCATACATTGATACCTATTGGCCTAACTACATTACTAAACTAAATAAAATATCATTTGTATATAAATTTATAAAACTGTTCACAGATTTATGAAATCAACAGTCATAAATCATAATTACATTCGGTGTAATGTGTAGGCAAGTAGGCCTACATGTATAAAATAATAAAGCTGTTTGTAGGCATATAGCCTAAATCATCAGGGTTAAAGGCTTAAAACGGTTCCCAAGATAAAATCAGTGGTGTACCCTAATTCGAGTCTTTTGTTTGCCTGTAACCCGAGAAGTTTCTATTCAAGAAAGTAAAAAATAAATAGACTTTTTCTACTGATGAACAGATGTGCAAAATTTCAATAAAATCAAAACCAGACATGAAAATGAGTCACAATTGATTCGAAATAGAATGACCCTCAAATGAAATAAAGATGATACATATTATTTCAAGCTGTATTTTTCTACATAGACACTGAAATAAAATATTGGCATTTATTATTAGAAGAATTGAGCTACTTCATAGATATTATTTGGATTTGAATCATTTTAGGCCTACGTACGTGTTTTTATACAATTTAAAAAAAATGATAACATGAAACATTACATGAAATGACATGATAACAGGCCTGAAGAACAGGAAAATTCCAAGTGATGCTCCAAACAAGTTACTATTGATGTTTTCTAAGTGACTTGAGTGGCAGCCCTGCTAATTTAAAATTGAATAATATGTTGAATAGAGCTTCTAAGAAGAAAAACATGTTCACATGAAAGTGGAGTAACGATTGAGACCCAACACTGAATTGAAATTAACCTACTGTCACCTACATTGAAAAGTAAGAATACCAGCAGCTTATTCTGTTCCTCTTCGTTATGTAAAGGAATGAAACAAAAAAGTTATCAAACTAACTCGGTTATTCGTTACACCTATGATTAATCATCTATGATGTGCCACAAGGTTAGCAAAGACTTGAAAAAAAAAAGTCCAGCCCACCAGGGTTTTGCAAAACGTTGGTTACATTGGGTTTTGAAAATCTCAGAAAAACAGTTACAATACAAAATTTAGTAAATGATCACAAATTAATATCTCTACTTGTCACAAAAATAATTACCGGTGCCGAAGAAAAAAATTGAAATTATCGTTTATTACAAATGAAAACAGTTTGAATTATAATTGGTAAAAAATAAGGAATAAAATGGAGAAAAGTTTCGCGAGGTCCGTACGCCTACATTCCTATTGTACGATGAAATGGCAGTATATGAAAAACCGGGCGACTCAACCCTGCTCCAATGCGAGGCATCCGGGTGTGCTTGGTCACACTTCGTCTGATGGTTGTGTGGTCGCAGTTGAATAAAAATGGAAGAAGAAACCATTAAAAAAAAAATCCCGAATACCCTTGACAGATGGTCAAAAGCGGTTATATTATTAATTTGTTATAATGTTTCAAACAAAAGAAAAAGTAGAATGGGATGAGAATCAAACGCGTGCCCCACGAACTGAGAGCACAAGCCTTTCGACTACTCTGTGAGTGCAGTTGACAGAACACCTGTTTACATGTCTGTTTGCTCTACTTGCTATAACCAAGGACGCACGAACCACGTAGTCTGGCCGAATACCGCCCAGTGGAGCAAGGTTGACCCGCTCCTCACGAAAATACTACGATAACAACTTGTAGACCTAGATACAGATATTAAGAAGCATCTAAATATCAACTAGAATAGGCTAACAAATGGTTAGAAATAATGCACCAATTGAAAAACACATTTGTGAGGAGTTTCCTTCAATGTATTTGCCAACCCTGATTCTCCATCTCAATTCATAATGAACATACCTATTGGCTTACAGGACCAGACAGTATCATGGTAACGCATAGTTTCTGACAAATAAGTAATAACACAAGTGTAGATCCCCCACACAAAAAAGTTGGATGAGTACATACTAATTACTCTTGATACGGTACCAAAGACAATAGGCCTAGGTAATACTGGAACATGCACTGAACATGTAGGACTAGACCAATGAATATCCATGTTAATTCACAACATTTTATGTACCGGTAAGGCCTATTATTGAAAAATTAGTGAAAAAACATTGGGTAACTAAGATGGGATGCCATTTCAAATATATGCTTAATTCTTTGTATATTTGTATATAGGGGAATCGTTTGGTACCGGCACATTCATTTCTGTTATTTTACACTTTCAATGATAACAAATGAAGTACCGGTAAAGGAAAGTGTTACAGCTTGTTCTGAGAAAAAAAATGTTTTGCTGTAGTTTAGTAGATCCTACTTGAACTTGAATCTGTAGACTTTCTTTGTTCTATCTCGAAGCGTTGGAATGAGAGCTGGAACCATTCTTGCATCACATGTTCAATGCCACAATGCATTGCTGCCTCGGAAGATGAACGCAAACGAACTGCTTAGCTGCAGAATAAATGTACCGGTAGATTAGCATTAATGCATCAGTTGGTCTTATTGCGGGCAATCGGAGTCAACAACTGTAGGCCTTCTCTTTCATAACATTTTATAACATTAGGCCTGGTATTTTTTTTTCGTTGAGAAAACCATGAAATTGAAAGACTAAATTAAGATGACCAAAATTATCTACCTCATCTACTAGGCATATGAACTTGGAATGCAATTGAAAGAAATTATACAGATAAATTCTAGAACAAAACATGCAACTCAATTGAATTTATAAGTAGATAAGACGATAACAATTAGGCCTAGAATAGTGAAGGGTCACTATAAAAAAAAATAGCACAGGCCCGCTAACCTACCCAGACTAACCTAACCCAAGCGAGCCGCTGGCCTGCTCTCTTGTGCACCATAAACAATACAGCAGGCGTACAGTAATCATCGTACCTCATAACATTGGCAGTGTTATACGATCAACCATCCCCATGCCCTTGCAGGTGCGCTGATTGAGTAGGCCTAGGTAGTCGATGTGTGAATATATCATTCATCATTCTTTGAACAGTCCCACATGTCCTTCAATCCATGATGGGTTTCAACACATTTCCGGCTGAAAGTTGTACCTGAAAATAAGGATGACAGCGACTGGTTATATAACGAATAAATGAATGTTCATTCGACACTAACCAACCCTATCTAGGCTTATAGCCATCATCTAAAAGGTAACATGAAATGAGCTTAAAATAGTCACACCACTTGAAATTGAATTTTCCACCACTAATCCTAGCCCTAATCCCCTAATTCAACGAAGAACTAGGGCCTAGGCCTAGTACGAATGTATTTCGAACTAGACCTAGAGGCCTGATACACATGTAGGCCTACATTACCATTTGCCATTGTAGGGCTATTGCATCTTCTAAATAATTAGGGCCTAAAGGCATTAAATTCGTAATTAACTACTTATTCAATAGCCTACAGGCCTAGGCGTAGGGCTTGTCGCTAGACCTGGATGCCTAGGCCTACTCCAAAAATATTAGTATATGGCCAATAGGCTTACTGGGCCTATTATAATGAGACTTTACCCAATTCAGGTAGGCCTAGGCTCCTTAAAAAGATCAACACTTGCCACTTACCTTGTTTTATTAGTCCAATGTTAGCTTGGGAGTTGGGAAATCGTTGTTCACTTAAAAAAGTGGTTTGCTTGTCACGTCTTGTAAGTTTGCAAACGGTTCACAGTTGACAGTTGACAGTTGCAATCTGAATCTGATGCTAGAGCCAGAGCGGCGGTGCGTGCCTTGACGTCATCAAGAGTCCTGATTGGTCGAAGAATGTTTGAATTTAACCGTCGTCAAAACGCCTTTGTTTTAACTAGGAAAACGCTATATATGCGTTGTAAGACGAGCGTATAGTAATAGTATTGATAAACAAGGGTGAGCGCGCTCACCCTTGTTTACCCTTATATAGAAAAAAAACTTAAGTTGATTGCTTCTATTGACAGAAAACCTTGAATAGATTCTTCTGTGAAAATAAATTCTCAAATTGATTGTTTCTATTGGCAGAAATCTTAAATACATTGCTTATATTTACAAAAAAACTTACATGGTTTCTTCTATTGACATAAAATCCTGAATTAATTAAATTCCATCAACAACAGAATATAGTTCCTCTAGTATTTTGCTTATAGGCCTATTGATCTGAAACTTTTATTAAATGCTTCTTTTTTCATGTTGCTTGACCTCACCAACAGCTAGGTTATAGAGGGTACAAATGAGCAGATGTAAAGAAACGGTGAGGTGATGATAGATGAAAGGACATTTTAAAAACCCTAATCTTACGCAGGATTTGAACCTGCAGCCCTGGAACCAGGAACAGATACGCTTCCTCTAGACCTTGATGTATATATATATATATATTGCTTCTAGTGGAATAAAACCTTGTATTGATCTCTTCTATTTACAGAAACACAAAAAAAAAGTTTAACAGCAATATTTGTATGTATAGTGGTCTCAGTTTTGTGTACCACATATTGTGTTCATATAGTCAACATGCATATTATTTAAAAAACATGTACAAATGGCCTAAAGTCCATTCATATAAGCGCGTTAATGATACAACGATTCAACTTGAACTACACGATATACACAAAATTACAAAATGTTTCGCAATTTTATTATTTAGATCCTATTTTGGCTTGATTGAATTCAAAGTATTTTTGATATATTTGTGTTGGACGTTATAACACGGAGAGCTGCGTCGCCTTTCTCGACATGATGCGAAGGTGACATTGGCGGCTCGCAGGTGTTCACGTCCTCCACGGACACATTCAAAAGAAGCCTAGCCTTTGAATTGTATGTCAACTTCAATTAGAGCTCAATTATCTTGTAAATTAAATGACACTGATAGTTTCCTTGATGTTTGCTCATATAGCACTGCTTGCTTGTCGATTGTTGCTGATTGAATTGGAAGAGGTATGAAAAAGGTAATGTAATTATTATAACAAATTCATTCAAAACCAGGAAATAAAATGAACAAAACCGTTGCTTATAGAACCAAAAGGGGGCGGTATTGAATTATAAAATATTTACGCTAGGCCTATGTGGACAAAAGTTATTATCGTTCGATGTTAGACCGTAACCAATTACAATTTCAAAGCGCTTAAATTTATAATATACGTAGAAAACCAGCGATACTATTACGCATAAAAAAGTCAGCGGATTTTGAAAACCTATTCTATTACACACTGGGTGTGATCATAGCAGTTTTTTCTTCAATTTGTTACTTAGAAAATATACAGGCTATGTGGACAAATTGTATGAGTACCGGTATGTAGTCGAAGATTGTAGAAATTTGCATAACCCAAGCACAATAATTTTACAGAGAAATTTACATAATACATACATTTACATCGAAATTCAGCGATTCTAAGCGACGAATAGGTGTTTTTGGTCCCTCTTATTCCAGCCAAACATATAAACTTGTGTGTTTTCATTTCCACAGTATGGTGAACACGCTAAAAAACTGAGTGAATATTTACTTTTTTAAGAATTAATAAACTATATGAAATTTGAGGATGAGCTTGATGTTCAGTTATTTGATCTCTATTTTATTTTCATTTGTTGAGCCATAATTCAGAAATCAAATAATCTCACGCTCCAAACATTCGTTATAAACTTAGGAAACTGTAATGCATTTATGTAGGCTCATTCTAATCCCAAGGTAGTATACAATGTTTTGAATTGATGTTATTTTGCTTAATCGAACATTTTTTGGAAAAAAACTAATCCTTTAATTTTTAAATCTCATTACCCAACAATGTTCAACAGGCATCGACAAACAACTGAATCAGTTTTCAACCTTCAACGACAGACCATACTAATTAATTTTATTTCAGTTCAGGCCTTGACCTAATCCTAAGGAAAATTTTGAATTTTTGAATGAGAGCCATGAAACTTCAATTTATAAGAATTTTAAGAAACCATAGGTAGGCCTATTGCAATTTTCTCGTTAATATTACTATTATTATGGCCTACTGTTGGATTACAAACTGAGCTAGTGGTGACTTGAATGGAGTAGACCTCCACTGAACGCGGTAGTAACTTGAAATTTTAAGTCATGCCAGAGATGGCCGGTCAATTGTGATCGCAAAAAATATTGTTTCAAAATTAGGCCTGGTAAGGTCAAGTTTTTCAACATCCCCACCGTCTTTGTTATCACTTGTATCAGTTTTTCTGACACCACTGAACTTGTTTTGTTTGTTGAGAAAATCTACTTCGTATTTTTGTGACGGAGGCAGAGATAAAGATGGTCGATAACGGAGATTGTACCTAGGGCCGCTATCTACCACTCACTGATCGACCTAGTCTTCACCATATGACCAACAGAGTAGGTTAATGTTCTCTCTTCCTCCCATCATTACAAACATGATGTTAACTAATTTAAAACGCAAAATTTCGATGCAATTGCTCGTGAATTTCATTACCGTAACTAAGGTCATCAACTCAATAAAATTTAAACGAAGAACTTCATGGCTTAGGCCCTACAAGAAATTTAAAACCACGTATAATAGGAACTTCACACTAATATAAACTCTGTCGTGCGACTGTGTTGAACGAATCATGAACAACCCATTTCAACTCTTCCGTCAATTTTGCCTACGAAGATTTCGTCAAATACTGCAACTAAAAATTAGGCTAGGTCTACTTAAACTACACCATTATTTTGTGGACAACTAAATGCACACTTCTTTTATAGTGTATTTATCCATTATTGCTGGGGCAGCCACAGTACAACTAAAGATAAATTACTTTCAGTTTGAATTGTTTGCACCACTAGGCCTAACGACTGTCAGCATTAAGCAAAATATCAAAATGCGCATTACAATGAATCACGGTTGATCGTAGGTCTACTGTCATAAAGAAAGAAAGAGGTGTAATTTTATTATAAGTAAGTCTTTGAGTAGCCTAAGCCTCTAGTTTTGAATAGGCCTGTTGCTTTTATTGAATTAGGTTCGGTTAGGTAAAATCAGTTCAAACCTAAGCATACCGGTGCACAATTTTCCGAAGTATGGAATAGCTGAAATTAATGATCGAATTGGGCCTAGATATCCATCAAGATTCAAATCTAGACTCACAGAAAATATGTTTTCATCAAATGAAATGACAGTGTGAACATTAACCTCTGTCATGAGATTAGTTTTCACAATGACAGCTGATTCTGAACGGCAGCGGCTAAACCACGAACTTGAGTTTGACAACTGACACAGCTGTGAAAGAGGAAGCAGTTTAATCGTAAAATCAATGGGTTATAATATTACTTTGAGGTTATTATCTTGTGATAGTATTCATTGTAAGCCTGCCCTATGTAGGCCTACATTTTAATTCATTGGCTAAACATTGTTGTGAAGAAATTGTTAGAAGAAGTTAATGGTTTGTATGCCTGGGCTAATTATACCTGTAGGCAACCTAACCTTAACTTGTTAATATTACAAATGACAATGATACAGAACAACATTACATAGGCCCTACCAATTTCAGTGTAATTACATGGCAAAATACCATACGCCTAATATTATTGCCTATTATGGTTTCATAATAAGAGGAAGCAGAAAAAAGGAGAAGCAGACGATGGGAGGAAGACGGAATGGCTCACCGGCTTCGAGATCGCAAGCAGCCCTAGAAACGACGGTGGAGCTACCTCCACCCCCAAACCCGACTACGTTGGATTGGGAGATTGGACTGATTTGATGGTTTCAGACTTCAATTATAGAGGCCTAAAATAAATATTACTTTCACTTATGGCACCTCAGCCTAGTATTTCACTCCATCTTCATTCTTGAAGACTTTGAAGTAACGTAACAAAATACGGTTAATGTGTTAATGATCTATGTTGATAATGAATTTTGGTGCAAATCAAGAGGGCAGTGTCATTATTTCAAGTAGGCTCTATTCTGTTTGTCCAAAGAAAATGATTCGATTTTGAAAAGATATGTCAGCTGATACACATCCGTTGTTTATGCTCGTTACCATCGTTACGAGAGAAGCAAAAGTGGGCGGAGCCCATTTTTTTCGGTTTTTATTAAATTATTAAATATTTAGGCTATGTGGACAAGAGATATTATCGCAACGCGGTAGACTATGACCAATTACAATTTTGAAGCGGTCCAATATCTAATTTACTTGGAAAACCAGCGATTCTATAGAGCCCCCAACTAAAACTCCACGCCAACAATGGAGGTGGGTGTGGCCTAACCTGTTTTTCTGAAGTATTCTTTGATTATTCAATTAGAAAATATACAGGCTATGTGGACAAATTTTATTTCTACCTAGTTGAAGATTGTAAAATTTGCATAATCCAAGCGCAATAATTTTCAACTTACGTAGAAATTTAGCGATACTAGGCGACAAATACGTGTTTTCGGTCCCTTTCTGGCCAAACATATAAGTGTGTTTCCACAGTGTGGTGAACACGCTAAAAAGGGTAAAAACTGCTTCGAGTGGTACCAATTTGGTACATTTTATGTTTTCTCTTCAAAATGGCTGATCCGATCAAGCTGAAATTTTTCAGAAATGTGTACTGAAATGACGTCCGTGAAGTTGGCCCCTCATGTATCTCCGATCTCGAAAATTCCAACGGCATTCGTTAGTGCTTCGTTAGTGCCCGTTAGTGCCGTAGAAACATTCGTTAGTACCGCTCATGGTACGCCGTTGTAACGCGTTCTCCATATGGGGGGCCAACTTCACGCCAGCCCCTCATGTATCTCCGATCTCGAAAATTCCAACGGCATTCGTTAGTGCTTCGTTAGTGCCCGTTAGTTCCGTAGAGACATTCGTCAGTACCAGTTTGTTCAATTCCCTATAACGCGTTGTCTATCTTATCTGCCAATTTCAAGCCAGCCCCTCCCATATCTCCGATCTTGAAAAATCCAACTGCAATCGTTAGTGCCTTAGGAACATCCGTTAGTGCTTTTTTCATTTGGTCAGGATATCGGATTCAGTTCCAAAAAATCAGCTTCGCTCATATGTCTTATCTTGAAATTCTTAACTGCATTCGTTATAGCACTTCGTAAGTAATATCCCAATGTTGTTAGTACTCCTTCCGCTAGATCAGAACAGGAGGATGATTTCCACAAACCAACCTCTTATCTAATTCTATGATCAAGCCAAAACTATTCAGCGATTTTCTGTAACACCGGTTAGTTGGTGTGAGGTTCGATCGATTCCTTGATTGGACAGTACTTAACTCATATATATAATCGGATAAGGGAAAACGAAGACCCAATTTCGCCGTACTCGAAAAAAAATGATATATTTTTCCGATCACACTCCACAGGTTGACCGAAAGTACAAACGAAAGAAAGAGAATCGATGGGCGCTTCTTTTTCATATTTTTCGGTCGCGGGTTGCCGCGGGAAGTCGGTCCGGGGACCGATACAAGTGGGGCGCGATTAACATGGGGACGCCCCATGCTTTAGGCCTACCGATCAAAATGCGATTGCTCGAGAACCCATCATGCGATCTGGCTGATGTTTCGATTTTCTGAAAGTTATTGATTGCACCGTCATTTTGATGCCACTCTCGGCATCGAGAAAGATTTTTGAAAAAAAAAAAATCATAATTTTTTGCCATCCTAATGCATCGTCATTACGGACTAGTGTAATGTATGTGATGTCGCTTGTATACGAGTACATGTCGATGGAAGGGGTGGTCGCAAAAGATTTACGAAAAAAAAAATCGTGTTCGAAATGGGCAAAAAAGTTGACCCAGGTATTGCAAAACCAGCCCCCACCTGTCAGCCGTGTACAAACAATAAATGTACAATTATCGATCGGCGACTGCCGGAGAACCCGCGATGCGACCGGGCTGATTTTTCGATTTTCTGAAAGCTTCCGATTGCCCCATCATTTTGACACCACTTACGGCTTCCGCAAAAAAAATTTGACCAAAATGCACGGCATTCCCTATACCCGGGGTGGGCGTCGTTCAAAAATCGATCGCCGGTGAACGGCTGGTCAGATCGGGACGGGACCGGCACCGTTGGATGCACGTCGAAAAAACACGTATTCGTATATGCGATTGAGCACGGGTTCGAGCCCCGTCCGCCGGCTGGCGCCGAATAACTTTTAACATGGAGACGCCATAAGAGACGGACGGGCGGACTTTTCCGATAGAAAGACCGATTCGATCGCAATGGTTCGAGCACACACGCGTAGCTGTGAACGATGCGCGTCTTTGAGTGGTCAAACGACGCCGATCGGACGCCGCGTTCGCAAATGGGGGCTCGAACCGAATTTCAATTTTACGGCTATACGGGAATAGCGATACCACCCGCAATACACGCGAAATGTGCGATTTTCAAAAATCGATTGCCGGAGAACCAATCATGGGATCGGGCCGAAATAAAGATTTTATGCAATCAATCGAACGTACCTTCATTTTGATACTACACACATTATCGACAAAAAAAAATCAGAACAAATCATACATTTTCCTATACCCCTCTGCGCAAGGGGGTGTTCAAGTATTTTTTGCCGGAGAACCAAACATTGGATCGAGCCTAAACTAGAATTTCTCGCCATCAATTAATTGAATGTACCTTCAATTTGATACTACACACGGCTTCGACAAAAAACTTTGACTTTTTTTGTTTTTTTGGCTTTTTCCACGAACTACCCGTATGCCAACAATAAATCGACAATCTACTCACGGCTTGAACCCATGATGCGATCGGGCTGATTGTTCGATTTTAGGAAAGCCAGCAATCGCCCGAGCATTTTGATGCTACTCACGGCTTCGACAAAAAATTTCCGAAGAAAATCATAAATTTTCCGAGGAGGTTTTCAAGATTTTTTTTTCGGAAAACCAAACATTGGAGATATATATATATGTGTGTGTGTGTGTGTGCATTTATATGCGATTCGAATATTCCCATACATGGACATCCTCTTTTGAACTGGGGAGCAAATTGATCATATTATTATCTCTTATAGAAATGTTGAATTTTATTTATTTCAAAAATTATTGGTACAATGTATGTTATTGAACATTGAAAAGTGAAGTGTGATACGCGTTTATGATGGAAGTGCTGCGTTTTCACCTACAAACTGCCTCATCAGTCATCTGCCCAATCAGAATTCAATATGCGATGATTCATTTTTTTAAATTTATTTCATTAGATATTTCATGAAAAAGATTTTTTAACTATCATTTACATAGTTGTTAAATGTTCGGGAATGATTTCGAATTCTATAGCAAAATATCAATAGTGATGATTATAATCATCGATCATCATTTTCGTCCGATAAATGGTCATCTTGACTGGAACATTTCCACTCTCGAGTGTCCACAAAACACATTCACCTGTGGAAATAAGTGAGCATATTTTGATTTGATAATATCCAACTCCAAGTCAAATTTCAACTAGCAGACTCACATCAAATAGCTTCATTGAATATTACAAAAAATTGTTCATTCCGATAACAAATGCACACGCAAGCATCAACCAGAACTTCATAATGTCGTTGAGCTGAATGAGCCAAACACATCTCAACATTCAAGCAATTCGAATAAACATCAGATTGAATCAAGTTTTGGTTCTGTTGAATGACAAATTCCTTCAACGGAATTTTCAATGAATGCGAATGAAAATAAAGTTGAAATATTGAAAATGGAATAATATATTTGTGATTTGAGAGTGTTTGAGTATTGGTAATCAGGAATAATTTCAACTGAGTGCATGTCAATTGATGTTAGTTTAGTTCAGTTCATTGAATTTTTACAGCTTAGGAGAGTAACACATTTAACAACTCTTAACTGTAGTTAAATACTATTCCGGTGGCTGTAGGAAGCTACTCTGCTCTACTTTAACAAAGTTATAAATATAGGCTACAGTAAGAATATAATGAACAATAATAATTTTATAGACAATAATGATTATAATAAACTAGAGGATTGATATATTTTGAGGCCTAATCTATTTTAAATGGTCTAATATTGATTTCATTTGTGCCTGGTCTGGGAAATTTTCTAGCAGCTTGCACGGGAGATTGTTCCACAAGCGGGTAGCTCTGCCGAGGAAGGAATGCAGTCCTGCGTTGGTATTATAGCGCCGCATTATAGCGTTGGTATTATAGGTTATTATTCTGAAGAAGGAAAGATAGATAATGTTGGTCGTTTGAAATTTGAATTTTGGTTGATTGATGAATTAATTACGATTTTTTAAAAATATTCACTTCTCTCAGTTAGTCAAATGACAATGTGACATTTCTTGCCGACGTGACGTCATCGTTCAGTCAAATGTTGATTGCTCCATGCTGCAATGGCCTCAACAATGGTGCGGAGTCTGAAGAGTGACGTCAGATTAAGGTTATCCAGTCAGATTGCGTTTTCGGAGTTCACCAATGTTTACTATATTTTCGACTTTTAAATGTCATTTTGAAGCTACTCCAGATTCTTTTATACCGTTTTGAGTGATGAATTAATCATCCTGATGGAAAATACGTTCGAAATAATCCAATTTGAATAGAATTTGAAATACATGCATGTTCCCTATTGCGGACAGAATTTTAAGACGCCCTCGTGGCTCATTCAACTATCGCTAGCGGTAAAGACTGGAGTCAGGTAGGTCGTGGGTTCGAGTCCCGCATAAGTCCTGGGGTTTTGTTATCACCTATCATCACTTCATCGTTTCATTATCACCCACTCGTTCGTACCTGTGACCTCCGTATAACCTAGCTGTTGGTGCGTCAAACCATTGATTTAAAAGAGGAATTTTAAAATTAGTGCTTGTGTGAGAGTGACCCCTTACATGAACAACGCGTTATAGGGGAGAAACGGAACCGGTACTAACGAATTATTCTACGGCACTAACGGGTCAAAAGAAGCACTAACGATTGCCGTTCGAATTTTCGAGATCGGAGATACATGAGGGGCTGGCGTGAAGTTGGCCCCCCATATGGAGAACGCGTTACAACGGCGTACCATGAGCGGTACTAACGAATGTTTGTACGGCACTAACGGGCACTAACGAAGCACTAACGAATGCCGTTGGAATTTTCGAGATCGGAGATACATGAGGGGCCAACTTCACGGACGTACTAAAATGTAATTCAACTTCACGCGAAATTTCATTTCTTTGGAAAATGAAATTATCTTCTTTTTCTTTCGCCATGTTATTCCAATGGGAATATTTGAAATTTCTCAAATTCATAAGAAAAAAAGTTACTCCCCGATAATGCCACAAAACTATACAGATCTAAGTTAGATGAGGAACCATATTGAAAAAAATTTCGAGGTTGATAGCTGTAGCCGTTTAACATGTGGAGAACCGACGAAAAAACATAAAAACAAACAAACAAACAAAAAAAACAAAATAAAACATAAAAAACGAACACCAATTCTTTTCAGTATGTCAAATTGAATCCTTGCTAAAGGTCGTCTAATGAATATTTCACTATAATACAGTGTCTCAGTTTTTATCTACAATCATGGCTAATTAAAGCTAGAAAAATAACCTGAAATGAATACAAATAATTTAAAAAAAGATAGAATTAAGTTGATTATGAAATTATAAGTAATAGAGAAACTCTAGAGTAATATAGATCTGATTTTATACATCAACTTTGAGAATATTCGGCTCTTTACTCTGTCTTTAATTACCTTTCGTTGTGATGCTTGTAATAGTTGGATAATATTCATTATAAAAATGTAAGTACAAAATGTCGTATTATCATAAAATTCAGAGACTGTATCAAAGCAAGCCAGAGGCGTGTTACCGGCATGCCTGAGAGGCATGTTACAGGCATGCCTGAGAGGCATGTTACAGCCATGCCTGAGAGGCATGTTACAGGCATGTCTGATCGTGAGAAAGACGTGTTTATTGTATGTTTACTACGGGCATGTCCTGGGCATGCTCCAGGCAGGCAAGTTCATAGAGCACGCCTGTAAAGCATGCCTAAGACTTGCTCCAAACTTGCCTAGTAGGCATGCCTAATCCTTGCCTCATTTGGCAGATTTTATGCATGCCTCAAGTATGCCAGTGTTTGCTGGGATCAAGAGAATCATACACTTTTCGAAAAATGTAATCTCACAGATACCTAGAACGTAACTTCATAATCACGTGTTCATAATTTGAACATTTTCTATCAATTGGTTTACTCGTAGCAAGACAGGACATATTGCATGTTTCGACAGTACAGTGGTGTGAAACAAGGGGCAGTGGACTGTCGTCTAGAGGCGCAGTAACGTGCGCTAGTGGTGTGGGCGTGAACAAGTGTTGTCTGGTGACGCATGGTCTGTTATGAATGAAGCGTTGTTGTTTCGTATATCGGACTAGTGGGCTGAGTTTGATAACATAGCGGCCACTCGAACACAGCTCAGAGCGCAGCTAGAGCTATTGGCTTTTTACTTATAGCAAGACTGGAGACATTGTGTTAAGTTTTTAATTCTACAGTAGGCAAACGCAGAATGTGCGTTGTAGAATGAGCGAAAATCTACACACCTTGATCATATAAAATTACATATTTACATATTTACATATTCATTTATTCATTACAGATTGTTCATAAAACAGGTGGTAATGGCTACTATACCTAATGAAATTACAGTCAAACATACTCGATATAATTATACTCCATTTTTTTTTAGCTCTCTTCTTAAATCACCAATCTTCGTTATGTTCTTGATATCTTCTTCCAATCCATTTCATTCCCGCGTCGTTCTTTGTATAAATCCATATTTACCTACTTCTCTATCTACTTTTTCCACTTCCATTCTTACCCCTCCCCTTGTACTTCTTTGTAATCCCTTTCCAATTCTATTGCTTAATTCATCCCATCCTGTATATTCATTCTTGACTCTAACAAAATTGCACATTCTTTCTATTTGTCTTCGTTTCGCCAAATTTTCCCATCCCATTTCCTCAATCATTTTACTGGGTCTTTCTATAACTTTTTCAACCACATCCTTATCGTTCCTGATAATCTTCCAGCGCTTCTCTCTCCCCAATACCCTTCTTGCAGCAACCCTTTGGACGTTCTCCACAGCCTTTATTAGTCCAACTTCATGCGGATCCCAGACTGAACTAGCATACTCAAGCATTGGCCGAATCAGACTCATGTATGCCTTCTCTTTTATTTTCATCCCTGTCCCCTTCAACTGCCTCATGATAAAATTTGAGGATCGTATTCCCTTTTTTGAGATATTTCTAACATGTTCCCCACACCCTAAGTTTTTATTTATGTAAGTCCAAGATATTTATATGCTTCTACTTCCTCAAGTGTAGAATCTCCCATTTTATAAATCTTATTCACTTTTTTCTTGTTACTGCTGCTAGAGAAGTGCACCACTTTACATTTTCCAACATTGAGTCCCATTAAATCTATTTTAACCCATTCATTAATTCTGTCCAAATCTCCTTGTAACTGATTTTCCTCCCTCTCACTCCTAATGGTGCTATATACCACACAGTCATCAGCAAATAGACGAATTCTTGATTGAATTCCGATTTGAAGATCGTTTATAAATATATTGAATAGATAGGGTCCAATTACACTTCCTTGTGGTACCCCAGAAGTAACTTTCACCATATCAGGAATTTCATCACCTACTTTTACTTTTTGTGATCTACCTTTTAAGAAGGACTCCACCCATCTTGTTATCCTCTCATGTTTTGTTATTTGTTTTAACTTTGAAATCAGAAGTTTATGAGGTACTTTGTCAAAAGCTTTTTCAAAATCCAAAAAGACGGCAGATATCTTACCCCCTCTGTCTAAAGTATCAGACAGTTCCTGCGTGAATCCTTGCAGTTGGGTTACACATGAGTAACCCTTACGGAAACCATGTTGTCCATCAAATATTCCACCATTATTATCAACAATTAATTTGATTTCTGTATCAATGAACCTTTCCATAATTTTGCATATTGAGGAGGTGAGGCTAACTGGTCTGTAATTACCCAAATTTGATTTTTCTCCCCCTTTTTGTATTGGAGTGATCATTGCTTTTTTCCAGTCTTCGGGCACAGTTCCTGAATCTATTGAATTTTGAAAAATTACAATTAAATACGGTATTAACTCTTTTCCCGCCAACTTGATAAATTTGTTATTAATCCCATCGTGACCGGGAGCTTTATTTCTATTCAGTTTATCAATTATTCTCTGGATTGCTGTTTCAGTGAATTTTATTTTATTTTCCTCTACTCCCAATTGATGAATTTGATCATTCTCTACTTCATTCTCCCCATTCAAAGTCTGTTTTTGAAAAACTTCACCATAATAATTATTTAATGCGTATGCCTTTTCTTTATTCGATATGAACTCCACTCCATTTCTGTTAATAAGAGTTGGCATATCGTTTCTTCCTCTTTTAGTATTATTTATGTACTTGTACATATTATTCCAACTTTTATTCTGGTCCTGCTCAACAAACATCCCCCGTAGAAACTTATCCTTCGCACTTTTCTTTTCTTTATTCAGATCTGATCTGAATTTCCTTCTCATTTCTATATCTCCCCCTTTACCTCTGTTCATATTATGAAACTTTCTTGCTTTCCTTTTCAATTTTTTAATTGATTTATTATAATAGATTGGATCTGCACTTTCAGATATTAATTTATTGGGAACAAACTTCTCAATAGCGTTTAAACATATGTTTTTGAAAGTGTCCCATTCTTTGTCTATATCCCCCTTCTCCTCAATCCAGTAATTCCTCCAGTAATTTAAATGTAACTTAATTTTGTTGGTATTCGCCTTTTTATAGAACCAGACTTTCTTCTGTACCTTTATTTCATCTTTTACTCTATTTGCAATTAATTCTACTGTTGGAATATTATGGTCACTGATACCAACGTCCACGATAGTTCTTAACCACTTTTCCGGTGGTCTGACTAGGATTACTCCATCCGATAATTAACTCCATCCGATGCCAATAAATCTAGG
Source organism: Brachyptera putata (assembly GCA_907164805.1). Lineage (NCBI taxonomy): Eukaryota > Metazoa > Arthropoda > Insecta > Plecoptera > Taeniopterygidae > Brachyptera > Brachyptera putata. The sequence goes on along the minus strand of OU015473.1, from coordinate 16,814,564 downwards.
AAGTCGTGAATCTAGCAGCAATCTAGCAATGCAATATTTTCCCGCTGATATTTCCATCGTTTCGATAAATAAAAAAAACATTTATTATATCATTTTCTTCGAAACGGCTGGTCCGAATTGCACGTAAATTTTTATTAGTGTTCATTATTTCTGTTTTTACATCTGAGGATCATATTGGAGTGATTTTATCTTACAATTCTCCATGTACAGCCTGTAATATGATTCCAAGTTGCAAAATATACAAAGTAAAGTATACATATCAATTTTCTCCCTATGTTCTTACTATTTTCATGGCTTTTGTTCCGTATGTATGTTTATAATTGATAGTTTTATGCTGTTGCTTATGACGTACCACCAATAAAGTCATTTCAAAAACTAGATTTTCGATGTTGTCAATTTTTTGGTAATTATTCATCAGTTACGTAACCCTGTATATCTTGAACCATCCACGTCCACACGGCGTACACGTGTTTAGCCAGCTGCTCTACATGTTCACCGCTTGACCGACTGGTAGCATCCGAGCTGTGATTGGTCGTACGGCGGGCGAGGTGAAACATGTCTCTGTGACGTCACAGGAGTAAGCCCGCCTCCCTGCTCTCGCTAAACTACTACTCTTCTGAATAAATTGACTCGACTGAGTTGGCGATCGACCCCCACGGCCACTCAATAGCTTTGCTAGATGTACAAAAATGTAATTATATAATTGTTTATATCAAAACGACTGATCGGATTCCAGTGAAAGTTCGGAATAATGTGTTATCATTATTATATTGAAAGTCGGTGAAAATTTGAATTTTGTCGAAGGACATTTTTTTACGAAAATTCTTCTCTGGCTTTTTCTTATGGGTTATTTGGAAAATGGAAAATCAGTTTTCTCGGAAGTGGTGCAACCGATTACGCATAAAAAGCAATGGGATTCAATCCAGATGATGACAGTTTGGCATGCCAAGTTTCAATCGAATTTGAAATATCGTTTAAGCTGTGGAGCGCGAACACACACACACACACGAAAAACTTTTTTCGAGTCAAGTGAAATTGAGTCTTCGCTTCGCTCATCCAATTGAATAGCTGTCCCAACACGCGACCCTCCTTAGAACCGACCGACGGGAGTTGAATCCACTCGTCTGTGAGCTTCCACCTCTTGAGCAACCTGTAGAGACGTTCAAGTAGATGTCGTGATGTAGCTGTAGTATCCAACCCAACGTGGCCCAACTGCCCGGGTTGGGCTAACATGTTGAGGTTGTCAAGGTCAGGTCAGTACCTACTCGGACCTGATCCGATCTAACGTGGTCTGAGTTGACTAACCGAGTTGGGATATTGTACGAGATTCTGCGTGGTAGTCACGAAACCAAGGAACTCGTTTCCCCAACAGCCCGGGCCTATATGTTTCGTGAATACGTACGTCACAACTAGGCGAGGCGAGTGATCTAGGTGGATGGGACCCGGGAGCGAAGTGAGACGGACGTGGGTTAGAGAGTCTGCTCGGGTGTTGGACATTCGGTTGATAGGGACTAATACCTGTGGAGCCGGTGAGTACCTTTCACTACTCACTAGGAGTATTTACTGGAGCCGCTCCACAAGTATAAGGGAAGTAGGTCTTCTGACACTACGTTTACATTACGATAGTAACTACTCCGGTAGAGTAACCGTCTACCTGCGTTCACACAGGCCATTTCAGTCACGTTTTCTGTGCAGTAAAATGGCGACCGTGACTGACACTGTCCCTGGATTAGTTGGGTTAGGTTTGGCAATTCTAGCAAAAAGGAGAGAAAATAATGAAATTAATATCATGAGAAATGCCAGTATGAGCAGAAATAGTATGAAGTATGAAGATATAGCAGAAGTATGAGCCATTCTTGTCGGGTCTGTTTTGCCGCTAAAAGTCTTCCGCCTTCTCTATTCCGTGATTCCTATGCAAATTGCCAGAGATAAGATGGCAGTACAACTACCAATGTCCGTTTACACACACATATCTACGGTGGTGGGGTTACTAACTCTACCGGCCGCACTATCTACCTACGATCGTTTACACACACATATCTACGGTGGTGGGGTTACTAACTCTACCGGCCGCACTATCTACCTACGATCGTTTACACACACATATCTACGGTGTTGGGGTTACTAACTCTACCGGCCGCACTATCTACCTACGATCGTTTACACACACATATCTACGGTGTTGGGGTTACTAACTCTACCGGCCGCACTATCTACCTACGATCGTTTACACACACATATCTACGGTGGTGGGGTTACTAACTCTACCGGCCGCACTATCTACCTACGATCGTTCACACACAAACATGTCCGTAGGTAGGTCGGTCGAGTAGACTTACTCCAGTAGGAATGTCCGTAATATAAACGAGGTCTTAGAGGTATTAAAATAGTTCATGGATCAGGGATTCTTTACATTGCCATGCGAGGAGAGAAATCATAGCTGAGGGCGTAACAATCTCATGGTTATGGTTCCCAAGGTCAGGTTAGTACCAATCGAACCTGACCCGGAATAACGTGGACCAATTCGAGTGCCTGGGCTGGGCTTTCATGGGCACAGTTGGGTACAGAACTGGTGTTCATTCTCCAGCTCATCCTTCAACGCGAGGGAAACACGTATAGCGTTTGCCTACTTCAAGATGTATTCAAGGTTGATTTGCGGATACATTTTTCTACATGTTGTTTCATAACTCAACATTTTGTTAAAAACAATAATGTCGTCCATCTTTCTACTTTTGAATTGTACTGAGTGCGGTCGTTTATTGTGGCCTCCTCGAGTCAGATAATTATACTGGCAAGTACCTGACCAGTAAGACCAGGAGGTTTCCGAATGCACCCTTTGTGCTACATGGAAGATGTCCATCGTGACTTGAAGCGGTAATACGAGGGCTTAATGACTAATGGCCCCTTTAGACGTTCAAGATTTATTGGCAAGATCTTGCCGAATAAAGTATTTCCTATTACGCCTTTACACGACGTCAAGATTCTTGCCTCGATCTTGCTACCAGCGGCAAGATCTTTTCTGGAGTTGGACAAGGCTCTACTCCTCGGCAAGCTTGCCAGAAATCAAGCCAATGGCTGACGCTTGCGTTGTCACATGGATCTTGTCACATGAATCACAAAGAATCTTGCCGGAGCGTTTAGACGATCAAGAAAATATGGGCAAGCTATCTTGCCAATACCAGAAAGATAATCTTGATCGTCTAAAGGGGCCATAATACAATCGGGTGTTCACTAAGTTGTTAACCCCTCGGGCAACCGCTACATGCACTGTAACTGTTCCGTTTCAGCCGCCGAGATGCCTCGTGCTGACCAACACAGCCTGAACACGAAGAACCACCTGATTGGCCGAGCGAGACTTCAACGCAGCGCGGCGTCCAGCGTCATCTTCCTGTGGTTCGGCATTGTGAGTAGCACACTAGATCGAGCCCTCATGGCAAATATGACTTTAACAAACAGCCAATCATAGCATGGGAAATGATCCGCAGACTACTCAGGACGTGTCCGAATTTCAATGCTACTTGACTAATGACTTACACTCCTGTACTTGGACTTGGGACTTGGACTTGCGACATGTAAACTTGCATTTTAGACAGTCCAGCAAGTATTCTCAAACACCAACACCATCTAGTGACACCGCGTTTATGGCGGGAACTGTTATAACCTCACTTTTGTCTATTTATTAGAATAAAACAGTGATATTTCCTATAGAAAGTGAGATGTTCCGCACAAATTGATAGCTGCCACTTCATTACAGAAATGGAATCGCATTTTTTTGTGAAGTGAGCCAATACAGAAGTACACAAGTAAAGTTCAGAAGAACGCATGCCATGTATGCTTGTGAACTTTCGTACTTGACTTCTCATTTTATGAATTCGGACGTTCCTGATGACGTCACTTCTGTACTTTGAGCAAGGTCAAGCATACAAGTACCCATGAAAAAGGTAATTCGGACACGTCCTCAGCGAGATCAGAAGACGAAGTTACTCGGCAAAAGCTCTAAGTGTTTCCCTCGCGTTGAAGGATGAGCTGGAGAATGAACACCAGTTCCTCATCTACTGTACCCAACTGTGGCGTCACCTGATTTGTATAGCCCAGCCCAGGCAGTTGGGTTAGGCCATATAGACCAGGTCACTCAAGGTTATGTTAGGTCCAAGTCTGTCCCTACCTGACCTTGACCCAGGCAGTTAGGTTAGGCCACATAGACCAGGTCACTCAAGGTCATGTTAGGTCCAAGTCTGTCCCTACCTGACCTTGACCCAGGCAGTTAGGTTAGGCCACATAGACCGGGTCACTCAAGGTCATGTCAGGTCCAAGTCGGTCCCTACCTGACCTTGACCCAGGCAGTTAGGTTAGGCCACATAGACCAGGTCACTCAAGGTCATGTTAGGTCCAAGTCTGTCCCTACCTGACCTTGACCCAGGCAGTTAGGTTAGGCCACATAGACCAGGTCACTCAAGGTTATGTTAGGTCCAAGTCTGTCCCTACCTGACCTTGACCCAGGCAGTTAGGTTAGGCCACATAGACCAGGTCACTCAAGGTCATGTTAGGTCCAAGTCTGTCCCTACCTGACCTTGACCCAGGCAGTTAGGTTAGGCCACATAGACCGGGTCACTCAAGGTCATGTCAGGTCCAAGTCGGTCCATACCTGACCTTGACCCAGGCAGTTAGGTTAGGCCACATAGACCAGGTCACTCAAGGTCATGTCAGGTCCAAGTCGGTCCCTACCTGACCTTGATAACCCAGGCAGTTAGATTTGGACGCATTAGATCAGGCAGGTCAGATCCGAGTCTGTACTAACCTGACCTTTATAACCTCAACATGTTGGCCCAACCCAGGCAGAAAGGTTAGGCCACGTTAGATCAGATCAGGTTCGAGTAGGTACTAAAGTGACCTTGACAACCTCAACATCTTGGCCCAAGAATGCTTTCAATTCTGCATCGTGGCCCGGCATCATGTCAGCCCTAGTCAGGATGAGAGTAAGCTCACGTATAGTCAACATCGTGAAGAGCTACCTCTCGGACAGGAAGCTGGAAGTGAGCCCGGGCCAGCGATTGGAGGTGACCTGTGGAGTGCCTCAGGGCTCCATTATGGGGCCGACACTATGGAATTGCTTCTACGATGAGATGCTTAGGTCCCGTATCCCACATACCAGCTTGGTGGGATATGCAGACGACCTGATAGCTATCGTAACAGCAAAAGACAAAACGGCCCTGGAGGAGCATGGGAGCCTAGCCCTAGAGAGAATACTAGGGAAGGCGGCACACATAAGTATCACCATCGCGGCCCATAAGACGGAGGCAATCGTGGCGCGGGGCAGGAGGAAGGTCCTGACCGCCACGTTCCGGGCAGGGGGGACGACAGTGACGACTAAGGAACACATTAAGTACCTGGGGGTTTATCTTAATAGGAACCTGTCGATGTCGTCCCACGTGGAGCAGGCCGCCGGGAAGGCCACGCGGGCCATAAGGAAACTCATGAGCCTGATGCCTAATAAGAGAGGCCCAGAACAGAGGACGCGCAGAGTTCTGGCGTCAGCTGTCTACTCGGTGGTTCTTTACGCCTGCCCGGCCTGGGAGGCCGCGATGAGGCGTGCACGCCACCGATCCAAGATCGAAAGGGTACAGAGGGTGATCAACATCAGGGTCACCCAAGCGTACCGGACAGTGTCCTCGAGCGCTCTGTGCGTCATCGCGGGATACCCGCCAGCGGCACTCATGATTGAGGGCCGCTGTAGGGTGTACCGAGAGGGAGTGCGCAATAAGAGGGTCATCGAGGAGCAAATCTTGGACCGGTGGCAAGCGGACTGGAATAACTCTGCAACAGGACGATGGACGAGAAGGCTCATCCCTGACATCAGGTTATGGCTCGGCAGGAAAATGGGGGATACGGAGTATTTCCTAACCCAGTTCCTGACCGGGCACGGAAACTGTAAAAGTTACCTGGCCCGCATCGGTAAGGCAGATAATACCACCTGCGACCACTGCGGGGAGCAAGATGGCCCAGGCCACGCGGTGCTAGAGTGCCCTCGGTGGGAGGTCCCACGACGAGAGGCAGAGAGGACCGTAGGTCGGGAGCTGTCTCCCGAATCAGTGGTCGAACTGATGACGGAGTCCGAAGCCGGTTGGAGAACCGTGCACGGATACGTCAGGACCGTCCTGTTGGAGAGAGAAAGGGATCAAAGAGACCAAAACGGAAATACACCCTGACGAGGACACGAAAGACCCGGAGACAAGTAAGAACGTCAAGAAATCCCGCCGCGACGCCAGAAGAGCGAGTGAGTGGCGGGAAAAGACCAAGAAAGATAACGAGGAGCAGCTGGCCGGCCAGTCGCCAGACACCACGAGTACCTGGACAAGGAAGCTGTGGATCAGAGGATCCACACTGTTCAGGAAAAAGGTGAGGCAGACAGCCGAGGAACAAGTTATCCCTCAGGAGGAGGAACAAGCCTCTGCGAAGGATCCGAATGATCCAACGGCGACCTACAGGGGCCTCGAAGAGAGCCTTAAGCTGGCGCGTATCGAGGAGGTGGGGAACTTGACGACTGCCCTACCTCACATCACTAGGCTACAGCATCCGAAAAGGGGCAAGATCTGCTTTCCGGTGCCGGAGGCGGTGGACAGATTGCAACTACGGTGCGCCAATCTGCCCACGGACCCCGTGCAACTGGAGGCGCTTGTGCTGAGAGCCTACGAGAGGAGAGGCGAGTCCCTTGACAGGGAGAGCCTCTACAGAGACTATGTGATGGCACACAGCCGCATTGCAATGGACGCAACAGCGCAGTTCCCCAACTGCTACTACCAAACCAGGCACCCCTGAAGGTCGCCGCGAAAGACCCCTCCGCCTTTGAAGTAATGCCTCACGGCGGTTCCGAAGGCGGGTAGTGGGAGATGGAGTTTAGTGGGTATGACGGTAACCGTGAGTCCCACACAACTGAGATTAATATCTTAGTGCGCGTAAATGCGTTCTCCATCTATAAAAAAAAGGAAAAAAAAAAAAAAAAAAAAAAAAAAAGTTCGAGTAGGTACTGACCTGAACTTGATAACCTCAACATGTTGGCCCAACCCGGGCAGTTAGGTTACGCCACGTTAGATCAGATCAGGTTCGAGTAGGTACTGACCTGACCTTGACAACCTCAACATGTTGGCCCAACCCGGGCAGAAAAGTTAGGTCACGTTAGATCAGATCAGGTTCGAGTAGGTACTGACCTGACCTCGATAACCTCAACATGTTGGCCCAACCCGGGCAGTTGGGCCACGTTGGGTTGGATACTACAGCTACATCACAACATCTACTTGAACGTCTCTACAGGTTGCTCAAGAGGTGGAAGCTGGTCACAGACGAGTGGATTCAACTCCCGTCGGTCGGTTCTGAGGAGGGAGCTATTGTCAATACAGTCGATCCATCGCCGTCACAACAGACAGAACATACAGTCTAACATCTTTCTCAAAGTTCTCCGTGGACAATGTGCTGTTGATGTTAACCTTTTTTTTCAAATATTGATAATGGTTTCTTACTTCATCATTCACTGATAATAATCATTCATTCCATAACCAGTCATTTCCGACCTAATCAGCTGTATAATACTTGTCGGTAAATATGTATTATAGAGAACTCGCCTATTTTCGGGATTTTTTTTACGAAAATGCCTGTATATTGTGTATTTCGTTGCATTGATCATTTAAACGAGGACACATTTCGTCATTTTTACGTGGTGTCATTTTTTTACTCACTCTGAGTGTGACGACAGCGAAAAATGTGTATGTAGTCCGCAATGTTGGATTGCGGTGTTGCCAACTAATCCTCACTTGACTCGCATCCACTTTCGCCCCCCCCCCTTCCGTCCCCATTCCCCCCCGGATTATATAGTTCAGCAATCATACGAAAGAAGGCATGTATTCTCTCCTTGTGCACTGGTATAGTCCTTTTAAATACAAATTCACATAAACGCGGTTCGATTCGCACCAGTTAACAGTCACTTCTCGACAGAAACTGAACCAGTCAATTACCGTGCGCATGTTTATGTCCAGTTCCTGAACGATGAACGAGGTACGCGGCGGCCTCAAGCATAACCATAATGGAGTGAACGCGCATATTTTCGAAATAGACATTTTCGACCTTTCGAACCACGAATTCTTCCGTAGGATAACTGTGAAATTACAGCGTTTTCGCTTCTTGTTTACAATCTTGACCGCAATAAAACTCCCATCCCCCAGTTAGTCTACACGGGATGTTACAGGACGGGCAGTTGACACCGCGACGTAAAACTCCATGATCTTGCAACCATTCACGCAAACACTCATCATTAGCGGTGATCCTACTAAAACTCAATACCCCTTGAACACATGAATCACAAACCATCTCGAAGCTGGACCAAACACTAACTGGCGTCGTAGAAAGGGCCACAAAATCAAGAATATCAACCACCGCCTGGGTGGCATCCAGCAATGAGGTAGTGACAGATCCTAACCACATGGCCCATCCACATGGTTGTTGAGCGTCAGGAACGGGGAAATGAATACATGGCAACACCGTCAATGAATGCCACAATCAACCGGTGATGGCGCTAGTGTATGTACGTGATATGGCTGTCAAAACGAAAAAATGTTCTTAAATTCGTATTTTCATAATACGATAAAACCATGAAAACGCCGTGCAAATGGAAATGTGCCACCATTTCCTAATAATATAGTGACGGTATTATTAGAAAATATCATTATCAGAAATGAGTCCCTTCAAATAGGCGAGTTCCCTATCATACATAAATACCCATTTGTCAACATACATGTGTGTGATGGTGTAGGCTGAAGATGATCCCAATACAAACTCAGTGTTGAAATCATTGATAGGGTCGTTGCATATCTCGGTGGTACTTATTACTCACACAATATAGACTCGATATATCTCCAATGGAGCTGTCCATGGGCAACGTTACAATGAAGAATCGAGACAGTGGCATAAACAGAAGAAATTTCATTTAGAATTATCAAGAAAAAATATTTGTTACCCAATTTGTGTTCTCCTAAACGCGTTATTCGATCAATGTGAAACTCTGTGACTGAGTGTATCCACCTAGTGGCAATATTCAGTAGGAAAATCAATAAAATCGAAGATTTTGATACTTTTTTTCTTTTTAATTACTTGAATTTTTATTTCTCAGAAGTTGTTGACCCGATCAGGGCAAAAATCTTGACATAACCGACTTGTATGAGCCAACGTGTTTACGGGAAAAATCAGACTGATCGCACGAACAATTTGACCTGTGGAGTGCATTTTATCGCATTTTCGTCGAAAATAAGCATTGTAAAATTAAATATTTCCGAAAGTGGTGGAACCGATTTCTACCCGAAACTATACAGTTCTAAGTGGGTCAAGTATGTGCGTCCACAAAAAATCATATTGATCAATCCAACATTGCAACCTGTGCAGCGTATACAAAAATGGAACAAAAAAAGAAAGATACATCTCCGACCCAGTGGAAGTCATTGCTTCGCTCATCCAATAAGCTATGAATTTGCGTCTGCTAATTACGTAAGCCCGTCACACCGGACCCAATAAACACAAATCAGAGATATACACATATACACACCAATACTACTTTAATTTGGTAGTTTTTCAGTATTGTTAGACGAGCTTTAGCAAGGGTTCAGTTGATATACAGAAAAAAATTGGTGTTCGTTTTTATTTATTTTTTATTTATTTTTTTATGTTTTTTTTGTCGGTTCTCCACAGGTCAAACGGCTACAGCTATCAACTCCAAACTTTTTTTCAATATGGTTCCTCATCTAACTCAGATCTGTAAAGTTCTGTGGCATTAACGGGGCCCAACTTTTTTTTTAAGGAATTTTAGAAATTTTGAAAATACCCTTTAGAATAACATGGCGGAAAAAAAGAAAATATTTTTTTTTCCCAAAAAAGTGAAATTTGGCGTGAAGTTGAATTACATTTCGATACACATTTCTAAGAAATTTCAGCTTCGGGTGAGCCATTTTGAAGTAAAAAAATAAAATGTGCTAAATTGGTACCACTCGAAGCAGTTCTTAAACATTACTACCCATACTATTAATTACTATCCGCTTGTCTAACAACGCATATGGCGTTTTCCTAGTATTGAAGTGAATGAAGTTCCTACAGAAGGTTCTTGTTCTCCAGGAAGCCATGACCGGCCTGCAAATCAACTTCCCTAGCGGCGCTCCTGATTGGCTGTTCACGATCCTGTCTGCCAGCGTGTGCGCGTCACTCTGCCTCAGCACGCTAGCGCTCGCCATCAGCAACCTCCACCTGCCCCACCAGCTGTACCCGACGGGCCTGGAGCTGGCCTGGGTCTTCTCCACCGTGCTCGGCTTCCTCCTGTTCTTCGCGCAGGGCGCCGCGCTGTGCTGGATCAAGTTCCTCGACGCCAGCCCCGACGCCTGCTGGGCGGGCACGGCCGTGTTCGGCCTCTCCGCCGCGCTCTTCCTCTACCTCTGTGTCCACTTCCACAGGCAGCTGCTCACGCACAGCTACCACCTCAGGATGACGGATCTCAGCGAGATGACAGAGCTCGCTGAGGACAAACTTCAGTAATAGCACCAGTGTTGAGCTCACATATTTGGTAGCGGGGGTGCTTTTGTGTTTTACGGGTGGGGGGATACGTACAAAAAATCCAAACGTGAGAATCTATATTAAGCCTATATATATATTATGAATATATATACAAAGATATGCAGTTCTTCAATGTTGGAGTCAGTTCATCATGAAACGATTATGCTACTGATTCCTCATAATATGATTAGAGGTGATTACAATATAACGGGTACCGGTATAGTGTACACCCGACTGATCCATATGTAACTGACTCCACTCCAGCCACTTCTGATATTTGAGGTGTCACTAACCAGGATTCACGGGCAGAATGACAAATGACAATACAAATGAATAACATATAAAATGGTTTCCCCCCCTCGCAGGTAGGCCTGGATTCAACACTGATTAGCACTTTTGGCTGATGTCTGTAATGAAACAAGAATACTTTTCTGCTATTTTAAGAAATGGTTAGGGCTAAATAGGATATCTATTCAGAATAATGTAAGGTCATTGACTTGAAATTTCTTTGCATACTATTAATGAAGCTTGTGTATTATTAACTTGTGTATTATTAATATGTTTTCGTCCCATCATTATATTATGTATTCATCTATATGTATTGAGGATGATGATAATAAAAATAACATGAAATATATGAATAATATCGAAATGTTCTATTAGACTATTATACATGAAGTATAATTCTGTCTCAATCATCTAGTTTGTCAGTCATTCATTTCTCGACGTTATTGAGGTTATGTCATATCTACTTTTCAGCCAGGGCCATTGATCTCTACTTAAGACTTACTCAGGTGTGCACGTGAACGATATCCATGTTAGCTCAAGCAATAAACATGAATCAAGAAATGGTCCTGGCGATATTCCATCATATCATGGCATTAATCGTTCATATTACTGTCATAAACAAAAGTAGTAAACTCGCAATCACGGCCAAATAGAATGCGCGCTTAGTTCGAATT
>OU015473.1:16721238-16802523 GCA_907164805.1 Brachyptera putata | reverse complement strand
TAATATATGTCTCACGAGCAACTTGATAAAGGCTCTTTATTGAGAATTGATAGTATGCCTCCTATATGTATACGGCTGTCATCACGTTTCATTTAGTAGTCTAATATTACAATATAATATAATATTAAATTGCATCTAATATTTCCTTCATGAGAATAGTCTGCGAAACAAACCAACCATATGGAAAGATTGGTTTTTAACTTGAATGCCGTCAAAACATCAACTTGATATAACTTTTTGAAAGAATTCAATGTCATTCTTATTAGCTCTTCCATCAACGCGGAAACACATAACGCGTTTTCCTAGTTTTAAAGATGATAATGTTCAAGTAACAAGTGTTAGTGTGCCAAATCTCAGAATGAGTGTGCCATTAGTTTCTAAGATATGATAGAAATAGAAATGAGGGGCCAAGTTCACGCTGCCCCCCAAAATGTCACACTAATTCTGAGACTTGGAATATAATTAGTGTGCCGTGACAGGATTTAGTGTGCCAAATCTCAGAATGAGTGTGCCATTAGTTTCTAAGATATGATAGAAATAGAAATGAGGGGCCAAGTTCACGCTGCCCCCCAACATGTCACACTAATTCTGAGACTTGGAATATAATTAGTGTGCCGTGACAGGATTTAGTGTGCCAAATCTCAGAATGAGTGTGCCATTAGTTTCTAAGATATGATAGAAATAGAAATGAGGGGCCAAGTTCACGCTGCCCCCCAACATGTCACACTAATTCTGAGACTTGGAATATAATTAGTGTGCCGTGACAGGATTTAGTGTGCCAAATCTCAGAATAAGTGTGCCATTAGTTTCTGAGATATTATAGAAATAGAAATGAGGGGCCAAGTTCACGCTGGACCCCAACATGTCACACTAATTCCAGGGCTCGGAATTCAATTAGTGTGCCGTGACAGGATTTAGTGTGCCAAATCTTAGAATTAGTGTGCCATAAGTTCCCGAGATACAATCGGAAGCATTTGCTCAGTTAAAATGCTTGAGATTTGACATTCCTTGACTATCAGAGGCCTAAAATCTTTCCTGAGATCTTCACTGGTATTAAAGCTAGAACAAATACTTGAGTGGCATACTGAGTAGGTGAAGAAAAGGTGAAAAAATTGTTAAAAAAAAAAGTTCTACCCAAGTTACTTTACCGCTATGGTTTCTATTATATAAGAACTATGCAATTGGTTCATAGATTTGGCCCACGGATACCGTAACTGGAGCACTAATTAGTCGTGGAATTAGTGTGACATGTTGGGGGGCCAGGTTCACGGACCTTATAACTTCGCTACCTTCACATTGCGGCATAAAACGTGCAAATTAGGTCTATCATAGAATAGTGTACCAATCCTTTTGAAGTCGGCTACATAACGCAGGTAGTGAAGAGAATCGATATTTTGTAAGTCAATGTGTACCGCTACATGTAGCTTCCAAGTTTATTCCACACACATATCTCGCTCATTCTCACAACGTATATACCGCGTTTCCCCACTCAACATACTTCAGATAAGATGGAGTCGTTAATCAGCATTAAAATAAAATAGATAATATAATATAGAATAATCTATATAGCATATCATGTTGAAAACAGAGTGAGTATATTGATAAGGAAATGTGATAGGTGAGTCATACTACGATTGAGTGTGAGCATAAAGTATTTCTCCAACATATGGTACTTGTGCTGAAATCCGGAACATTGAGAATATGCAAAATACTTTGAACAAAGCAAAAGCAGCGCACCGGTTGCGTTAGTAAATGATTGATACATTCAATGGGATGTACTCGAGAACCCGACACACCTTGTATAGTATGGAATATACTGGTCAACTGTACACAACTTGATTTGGAAACTAACAAGTACTCAAAGCCATGGTATATCAACCCTTGGATCTGAATAAAAACTATTCCTAGCTATTTGGGGAGAAAAATCTTCAATTATTTTGGGGTGGTAAGATCGCCCTCGTGGTGCTCCGTTCAAACGATCTAATCTTCCATCCATAGCCTTAATTGGGGAACAATGATTTTGTATCAAGTTTCGATGTTATTAAAAAAAAATATATATATATATATTTTCTTCGAAACGGCTTGACCGATTTTTGTGCGAGTTCGTGAGAATATGTAGGCCTATTACCCTCCTATTCGTAACGAGTGAAAAGTCACATTTTATGAATTTTTTTATGGATTTTTTTCTCTCACTTTCTTCATGTGGATAAATCTCACGATACATCTCAGAATTTCGTCATGTTTGTTAAACCTGTCCATCCGATGTGATAGATTCTTGTTCATATCCTCATCATTTTTTTTATTGAGAATGAGTAATGAATATAAAATGAGGGTAATGACATAGTTGTTTGGATCTCAAGGTGCATTATATATACAGCTGTCATTACGTTTCATATAGTAGCCTGACATTACATTCAATATTGAATTGCATTTAATATTTCCTTCATGAGAATAGTCTACGAAATGAACCGAATGGAAAAAAAGATGATTTCAAACTTGAATGAGTCGAAACATCAACTTAATGTAACTTTTAGGTGCTGCAGATTAGAAGAAAAATGATGATGCATACATCTACCGATATTAGAATATATTTCTGATGCAATTTCTATCCAAGAATATACTCATTCAATTGATCTCAATTTATCACTAATCATAACATTATTCTTCAACTGTGCTAACTAAACGTGTGAAAACATTTCAATGTCATTCTCATTAGCTCATCCGTCAACGCGGAAACACATAACGCGTTTTCCTAGGAACAAATATTCATCTCGTATGTTCAGTATATGTTGGTATATGCTTCACTACTCATCTTGGATCAAACGTTACATGCAGTACGGAAAACACCATCGCAGTTATTCTACAATGACTACCGTAATTAATGATGAAAAAGATTCAGTACATGCTGCACCTATTTAAAAATAAGAATAATATGCCTAATAAACACTTACATTGATCCTCTGGGAACATTCATATTCAAATGATCCAGAATCATCGACGCATCTTTCCCTTTGCCGAATCTCAAACACGCATTTGTTACAACCACAGCATTCTTCTCAAGCGTCATTGTCAGCGAGGATCTCAAACGCTCCTGCACGCTCACCTTAGCTACAGACAATCACGTCGTCCTCGTTAGATACTAGATACACACCAACTCGGTAGAATCAGACAAATATTGAACAGCCGTTGTGGAAGTGTGAGGGTGAGTTGGAAATAGCAGCCAGTCTTATAACGTTCAGATAAGGTAGCTGATAGAAGTGCATTTGCGCTTGGCAGTAGGCTTATCTGTACAGTAGCAGGCGAGCTATAATCGCGATCACGAAGAGGGGGCGATAACTCCCGCGGAAATTTGACCAACTTTCTCCATCCAACATATATATTTTTCATGTCTCGACGCTCACATTCACTCACATGTATGTTTTTACTGTTATTTTTCTATATTCCAATCGTATCTTCTGAGAATTAATTTATATTGGAGTCTGCGGCATTTGCGACTATATTAGCGACTTTTGAAATACTTCTGAATACCCCCTTCTAAAGCTACGTTCATAGATACGGCATTCCTACCGGCCGGCAATCTTGCCGGGCTCAGCACGACGTCAAAACATTCGTGCCGTTCATCCAACCACGGCAACCGGTGGATTCTTAATGTTTATCGGGCAAGTGTTGCTAGGGCTTACAACTTGTTTTGACATAAACACGATAATGCACTTGTCAATGGAGGATTGGAGTAGTATATATCGAATCAACCTACAATAGAGTTATGACCAGGTCGATAATAAGCTTGGCAGTCGATAGTCGATGCGTCACAGTTCCAGTACAAACCTGACCTGTACGTCATCATGGCAAGTATGTCAGCAGGTAGAATGTTCAACTTCAAGCAACTCTCAAGGCAAACGAAGCGAGTCTGTGATTGGCTCGTTGCTTTTGACGGCACGACAAGTTCGTGCTGCCGTGGCTCTAGTGACTCGGGAATAAATGAACTATTCATTAAATGTCACAAGATAACAGCGTAATATAGGGCAGGCAGATCACCTTCAGATGTTGACCAGATGAAGGTTTGGACATCACTCGAAGTTTTCTCATAATTTTAATATCTTCCTCCAGAATATTATTCATACACTTCACCCTATTGGAAGATGTTCACCTTCCCTTAGCAACATAATTGAAAACTTTCTGATTTTTTCCGACAGCGACTATAGTCTGAAATAATTCAAGTTGACGAACCTGATTGTAACTCAACTACAGATACACAATGTTCGGAACAAATAAATTACAACCAATACACAGAAACTATTAAATAACTTTAATAATACATCCTCAATTCAACCAAAAGGCGCTATTACATTCTGTCGGCATATTAACGCAAGATCTACACAGAATTCAATGGGCCCATTAATCGCCACATGATTCGATTAGGATTGCGATTTGATTATGATTATTATTTCCCATGATTATAATTCAATTGAAATGATATAATGAGAAGATGAGTCGGCGAGGGTGGTCATACACTAGTATGTGACTGTACCCAGAGATTCAATGTAACTGCTTTGTTGACAATTCATGTTCATTTTTCTACAGGCGTTGTATTTTTCAAACTTTCTATCATTTAATGTGGAAATTGTTTGGAATTTTCGATTGGAATGTTAATTAATTGTGATGCTTCTGTTCTCGTGTGAACAAATATCACGTGATGTGCATCTGTTGAATAATAATCATTGGCCGGATGGAAATTGACAATTTGTGGCATCGGCTCCACTAATGAAGGAGACGCTTTGTTCTGTTCAATGAACCCCTCGAACCAAACCGAGGGAAAACGTCATGAAAAACTCAAGCTGGGAATCACGGAATGAATCATGTGACTGCGTATACGTCAATATTCCAACGGAGAAGTTTGAATAACGTCGGTGTCATACTGAAATGTTGTTTTTTGTTCAACACTCATTGTTGATCTTATTATAATGTACGTCAAGCCTTTATATATTATTTTCACATAGATAAGCGTCCCCATTTCCTCTTTATTATGCATTGAGGTTATTTAATATCTTATCCAACGTATGTATATGAAGTATGAACAATGTAACTATTTCTATATTGAAATGCTAAGCTATGTATCTAGCCATGTGGTCCCATTTCCACCACTTTTAGGGCAACCGTCAATAAAATTTGATCCCTCCCATTTCCCATTTCGAAATGGCTGGTCCGAATTGCATACACATTGTTAATTAGGTGTATAATTCCCGTGTTTACATTGGAGACAAATTTGAATTATATTGGAGATTTTATTTTTCAATTCTTTCTGCCCGGCATAATCTTATTGGAAACTTCTAGATGATGTTTCTCAAAAATGGTCCGACCGATTTGACCCCAAAACTATACAGTTCTAAGTTGGATAGGTTTGCGTATGAAAAAGGTTTCATGTCGATCGGTCAAACCCTGCTACCAGTCCTGCGCAATGGTTACAAAAAAAAACAGACAAAGCTCCGTAAGAGTTGAGTGGAGATCTTCGCTATCGCTCGTCTAATTACAACGAGATCTGCTATCTATGCGTGGGGCCAACTCCATGCTGGCCCCGCATATGATAGAAAATGATTTACTTTTCGATGTAACCATCTTAGATTGTGTTAGTGCTGGTTAGTGCCACACAATTTATCGTTAGTGCTAGCTTAGTTATGCCACAAGCACGTCGCTAAATTAAATATCGATTTTTGGAACTAATTCATGACCAAACTATAAGCTAACACTAACGATAATTTTTGTGGCACTAACCAGCACTAACACAATCTGAAATAATGACGTTAAAAAATGTATATTTTCGATCATGTGCGAGAGGAGGCCAGCGTGGAGTTGGCCCCGCACATAGATAGCACCGTACCGGTAGCTAAATTTAATGTATCGATTTTGAAAATCAATTGTGGCCAAACTGAGCTGGCACTTACGATAATTTTCGTGGCACTAACCAGTACTAACGAAAAGTCAGGTGTGTATCTCATAAAAACGCCATTATTGCTCATCTTCGGGGATGCTGCGCACATAGCACCATCGCCAAATTAAATATCGATTTTGTGAATTGAATTGTGGATAAACAAAGCTAGCACTAACGATGATTCTTGTGGCACTGAACAGCATTAACATATACCTTATTCCGTGTGACAGAAAAATGCTATAATTCCTCATGTTCGCATGTGTATAATTGCTTTTGCCCCGCACATAGATAACACCGTCGCTAAATTATTAATCGATTTTTGTGATTTATTTGTGGCCAACCTTAGCTAGCACTGACGATAATTTTTGTGGCACTAACTAGCGTTAACGAAGACCCAAATTTATACGCCATAAAAACGCTATAATTGCTCATGTGCGGGGCTGCCCCGCACATGACTTAGGTCGATTTTGCTCCAAACCAATGTAGCACTAACGATAAAATGAGCGGCACTAACGAGCACTAACACAATCCAAGGTTATGACGTCAAAAAATTCAATTTCCGATCATGTGCGGGGCCAGCGTGAAGTTGGCCCCGCACATAGATAGCACCGGCGCTATATTATATCTCGAATTTTGACATTTATTTGTGACCAAACTAAACTAGCACTAACGATTATTTTTGTGGCACTAACCAGCACTAACGAAGACCTTAATTCATATGCCATGAAAACGCTTTAATTGCTCATGTGCGGGGCAGCCCCGCACATCACTTAGGGCGTTTTTGCTCCAAACCAGTACAGCACTAACGAGAAAATGAGCGGCACTAACGAGCACTAACACAATATAAGATGATGACGTCAAAAAATTTCAATTTTCTATCATGTGCGGGGCCAGTGTGAAGTTGGCCCCTCACATGTATTTGGTAAATTAGTGCCAGCACTATAATAGCACTAACGATTTTATTTGCGGCACTAACCTGCACTAACGAAGCACTAACGAATGACATTTGTCAAAATTACATTTCGCACATGTTCATGGCCAACTTCACGGGGGTGTGAGATACATGTATTTTCATTCAACTGTCATGAGCCAACGACACGTACGATGACTTTCAAATTTGGAATGTGATTCAGTCACAGGTCAATCTTAATTATTGATCTACGTTTGTTTCTCAAATATTTTTTTGGTCATATATAAACATCAATCAAACTAGGGCAAAATTCAGTGATTTTTCTGATTTCATGTCATGTGTGAGCGCGCACACATGACATTTTTACACAAAATATCTCCCACGACAGTCAAGATACATCCTTTAACTATACACCCCACAAATTTGACAACAATCGCTCCGTTGTTCTATTCACAGTTACTGTATACAATTAGCATGTTCTTCTCGTACGAGTTTTGAAATATATATATCTCAAAACACTCAAACGCCTGAGGGTTATACGACTTCCTATACATCTCTGTACATTGGGTAGTCTCTCGATGCAGGTCTGTAGGGTGAAGGTCACCCGAGAACACGTGCGCCATCATTTACCGTCGAGTCAAACAAAGCTATTATTTATTAGCGGAAATATGTCAAGATAAAAACGAAGAGAAGAACAGATGCTATGTGCTACTATCTCATGTGGCGTATCGACACACCAAGCCGTTCGTGCTAATTGGTGGTGGAGACGCTCGATCGGGTCTGCAATAGCAGGTGGCAAAAGCATCTGATAATCATCGTGTAAGTTATCCTGTGAGAAATGGGACAATTTGTGCAATTGAATTTGGGGAGCTGAGAAAGTTGCCCATGTCGGTTGCGACATTTGAATGGAGATTGAAGAATGAACCTCGTGCAGACGAAATGATGTGTGCCCATGTAATATGTTGATTTTGTGCATTCGTTTATTTGCTTTCATCATTTACGAGACGTAGGACTCGCCCACGTTTACAGTTCAATTTGTACTTGGAAACTTGTGGAAATTATAAAATGAATAGAGAAATGAATGATGAATGGAAAAATGTATTCCACGTATTTCATTATGATGTATGAAAATGAAGTTGGAAACCTACATGTCAAAAACAAATATTGCCTGTACATATAATTCAAATCATCGGTTTCAAATCACATGATATATAGTTCTCATCTGTAAGCTCCATTCTAATTGATTCTGAATGTTACTGTATTGTTGAATGTATCGCTGCTATCCATCGCTCTCGATGAGGGGCCGAAGTAAGAAAATCCCCACCAGTATATGAAACCAAACCGAACCAAACACGAATATTGGACTCTGTAATCAACGATACCCAGTTACTGATATTATTCAATAATATGCGACAAAATAATCTCAAGTCTTGATCATGAAAACGATGTAACTCTGTCAGGATGGTCGGCCATGGCGGGAATCGAAGCCCGGTCTCTTGAAGGATGGATTAGCTTGCTAGCGAGTGATGACAGTTGATGACTGCTAGTTGTTGTTACTTGGTGGCATAGCTATTCATACTTGTGTATTGATAAGAGAATGCTGAAGGCTTGAACCACCCGTACGCTAAGTGTGTGGGATAGGACAAACTGTCGATCGGAAGCTTCATTTCTCGTAGGTAACCCGAAACTGCGGAATGTACGTTCGAAACTTACTGTCGTTGATGATATCTAATACGTGGATGCGGATACCCGAGCCACCAACCTATGCCACACTAGTCGAAATTGACAGCTCAAAACAGTTGATCGTTTGTAGTAGAAGATTACAAGATGGGGAATCGGTCCGACGGGCTCTTTGTGTCATATACCACTTGCTTTTCTATACAATATTAGGAAGATCACAGAAAAATCTCTCTCTCTCTCTGTCTCTCTCTTTCCATCCTCCATCCTCCGCAATCCCAAACCCAACTCATTTCCGAGAATTCTCGATACAATTTTCAGCTCATAAGTCAATGAGATAAGTTCAGGTGATTGAAGAAATGAAGAAAAAATACAAAATAAACATATAAATGGATGGAAAAAATAATAATAATGGATACAAAAAGATGAGAATAGAAACAAATGGTTTACAAATTCATCAATTCGTGTAAGCTATACGTTCAGCCACACAGGATCCGAGTTCAGCATAGTTTTTTGAATTTGAAACTTTTTCTAACTTCTAGCGTCTAAAGTGAATCGTCAATATAATGAATATATATCACGCGACCTTTGCTTGTAGAAATACACTTTTTTCGATTGGATACATAATCAGAAGAAATATGAATATATTGATGGAAGAAATAAATGAAGAAGAACAAATTAAAATATGGACACAAAATGAAATGAATAAATGAATATAAAAATATTATAATAGAAAAATATTGGTTGAAAAATTCTTCAATTCATGTAAACTACACGTTCAGCAACACAGGATAGGAGTTCAGCATACTTGTTTTTCTCTCGCGTCTAGCGAATCGTCAATATACTGGATATATATATATATATATATATATTTTAACATTCCTTCGATTTAATGAATATAACAATAAACACACAATGAATTTGCATTACATATATTTTATTTGAATGAACACATTATTTAACAGTTACAACATAGACAGGCGAAACATTACATTTTATTCATGGCGATAATATGACGATTATTTTGAAGTTTTCGACGAGGGGAGTTGGGGGAGTTCTAAAGGTCAGGGTGGAATTTGGTACTTATGTGTGCTGCTGTGGTCGATGCCTCTGCCGTCACTGCCATCTCTCGTATCGGCTGGATATTCGATGTCCGAAAGATGATGTTGAACTCTAATCTAATGTCCGTCGAATATATAGATTACATTGAATCACACGTTTTTGTTTTTATTTTAATTTTCGGGAACTCACTCGCGGTTACAACTTACATCACTATTTTCTCACAAGTTTTTCTTTTTCTTTCATTTTTCGGGAACTCACTCGCGGTTACATTAGTTACATTACTATTTTCTGTTCAACAACGTTTGGCACGACTTGCCTCTATCACTCCTTGACAAGTTCTCCTCTATATTAACTTACATATTTATTTCCAACTTCTTTTTGGTCCAACCCCTAAGTATATTATAATATTGAAACTAAATTTTGATTGGTTGCTATGTGATCCAAAGCAGAGTTCTGATTGGTCGTTTTTTAAAGGTTTTTTATTTTAAGTAAACAATGTTCACAATTGACACACAAAAAAATAATTCCCACAAAGCCAAAGGCTCATCTGTGGAACATAATATAACAGATATACATCAAACAGACGTGTCAATCCACGATATAGAAAGGTATAGGTATACAAAAATTATTAGCAACTATGAGATTAAACTAAATGTACTCATAACAACAAGTAAGCCAACCAGTAGAAGAAAAACATTTGAACATTGGATTACATATTTCATAGATGATCAAGAAGGTCCTCAAGAAGTAAAGATTGGTTTTACTTTATAAATTCAGTTAATGTCTAGGTTTTCGAGAAGCCATCGTTTAAGATTAATTTTTATTATTCTGTAGTTATTGAGTGAGGTTATGTCGAGTGGTAGCGAGTTGAATAAAAGTGGTATTTGATATCTCAATAGACGTTTACCATGCTTGTTTATGGAAGAGGGGAGAACATATTTATTTTATTTCTTCAGCGG
Source organism: Brachyptera putata (assembly GCA_907164805.1). Classification (NCBI taxonomy): domain Eukaryota; kingdom Metazoa; phylum Arthropoda; class Insecta; order Plecoptera; family Taeniopterygidae; genus Brachyptera; species Brachyptera putata. The sequence goes on along the minus strand of OU015473.1, from coordinate 16,791,989 downwards.
GCATTCATAGTATCATGTGGGTGAATTTCCTTGAATGTACTATCAAAAAAGTGTTCTATCATTAGTTTATATGAAAATAACAAAGAAATGGGCAACAGTTTCAAATTTGAGTACAATTGGTATATATTCGTATGTTGCTCGACTAATGTCGGGGGCGCAATAGATTTTATCATTTTATCTTGTAAGCTAGATATTTTCTTTATGAAATAACTTGAAGCATTTCCCCACGCTAACAAGCCGTAAGATAATATGGACTCAATCAACGCCATGTAGATAATTTTCCTTAAATGGAAAGGCAAGTAATATTGAGGTTAAATAAAATATAAGCTACTGATCTTAGGCGGCTGCACAGAGAATTTATTTGTGGCTGCCAAGTGAAAAACCGATCAATTTGAACACCTAGATAGGTATGGCAATCGACGTTTTCTATAGTATTTTCGCAATTCAAGCATGACCAATTAATAACATTATGTAGGCATTTATAAGTATGAGATATGATTTGTATAGATGAGGCTCTAAGTTTGTTGAAGGGGCTACATATATGCATGATTTTGGTCTTATTTTGGTTACATATTAAATTATGATCATGTGTCCATCGAAGTACATTTGAATAATCTGCCTGCAGTAATTTTCTGGCTGTCTCAAGATTTGAGTTAGCCGCTATGAGGACTGTATCATCCGCATACATATACATGCGACTATTTGAGATACAATTGAACATATCATTTACATAGATTAAGTAAAGTATGGGGCACAAAATAGAACCTTGAGGTATCTCTGTGCCTGTTCCTACTAATTTACTTGAAGTGTCACCCATTTGTACTTGAAAATGTCTATTTTCAAGATAATTTCTGAAAAAGTTCAAAAGTGGACCTCTGACACCTATCTTATGCAAGGCCATAATTAATTTCGCGTGATTCAGCGTGTCGAAAGCCTTGGAAAAGTCTATAAAAATTACTAAAACATGTTTATTCTCATTGAGATTGAAATTTACAAAACCCGAAAAATTAACTAAAATATCCGACGTACTTCTACCTTTTTGAAAACCAAACTGATTTTTATTGATGATTTCATATTTCTCCAAATATTCTGTTAGTTCATTGGCTATACTTCGCTCCAAAATCTTTTCAATGGCGGGCAACAATGCAATGGGTCTATAATTTGAAAAAGATTAATGATCGCCCTTTTTATGTACTGGCTTTACAATAGATATTTTGAGTTGTTCAGGCATTATACCAGTTTCTAGTGTATTATTTATAAGCTTCACTAACACTGGACTAATCCATTTCGCTACTCTTTTCAAATCTTTTATTCTGATCTCATCATATCCAGGCGGCTTGTTCGCGTTCATCTCAGTTATAATTTTAAATATGTTTGCTTCAGTTACGCGGGGCATATACATTGACTGCAGCTCAGGACTAGCTGGCAAGTTGTTGACAAATGTTTTTATACTGCAATTGTGATACATTGATGTCACATCCTCCACAAAGCAACAACTAAATTTATTGACGATTTCAACTGAGGAAAACTTTTTTCCCAAATAATTTAATAAAACCTCGTCCACTGATTGCTGCTTACTTCTACCCATTACCGCGTTTGTTTCTGCCATCTCAACTTTATATCCCCCTTGACACTTTCAAACTCAGATTGATAAAACTTGCACTTTGCCTTTGTGATTTCTCTCCTAACCTGATTGCTAATTTTTTATAAGCTTCACCATAATTATATCTGAGATTATTTCTGCAGTCTTTCCATTTTTTTTTAATTTTATCTCTTTGCTTCATCCTTATTAGTATTTCTTTATTTATCCAGCTTCTTTGAACCCTCTCCTTCCCCTGTGAAGCATTGGATGCTGTGTTTGCTGCTTTATAACATGATTTAAAGGCTTCCACAATACTCGCATACAATTCAGTAGAACTCTCACTATTTAATAAACTGTTCCACTCAAAGGAAGTAAGTTTACCAACAAGAATATCTTCTCGAAGTTTCACCACTTTTTCCTTGTGACTAGGCCTCTTAACCATTCTAGTAAATATGATATCAGCCATCACTGCATAATGGTCCGATAACTTGATGGTTGCAATTGCAGAGTTAATTATTTGCGCATTACTCCGAACATAGATATGATCTATGCAAGACGCTGTCAACACGCAGTCTCTCACTTCTTCCCTAGTGACATTTGCAATGCATTTATACAAACCAAAACCCGCGACAACATTTTCGTACCTTTGCACAATAGAGTCATCCTGCCTCATAAGGCCTATGTTCACATCACCGATGACAACAACATTTTTATTCTTATATGTGGCTATTTCAATATCAAGCTCGTTAACAAAACTCAATCGGCTTTGGTCAGGAGGTCTGTAAATGGCTAACACTTGAATCCCTACATTGTTTTCTAATGTTAATAAACACTATATACCCTCAAAAAATTCAAATTTACTTGTTTGAACCAATACATGTATCGATTTGATGACATACATGAATAATCCACCTCCTCTTTTCCCCTCTCTAACTTTCGAAAATGAATCATACCCCTCTAAGTTATATAATGAGCTCACGTCATCTGTATTGTCAACTGCGACTTCACTCAATACCAATACATGAAAAGTGCCTAAGTGACTATGCAGTAATACTTCCAACTCATCCCAATTCTTTCTGATCGATCTGATGTTGACATGCATAAACGTGACTCCCAGTGTATTGGTCCACCAAGCATCGAGGTCATTGATAACTACACGTTTATTGATATCAGAGTCTAGTGAACTGTCACTATATGACCAAAACATGTATATTTACAATGAAGAACAATGCTCAAGTTCAAATGATGGATTTCTCTATATTTTCGAATGTGAAAATTTTAATTAACTTAGTATTTTCTTCTTTACGCGCAAATATCTTGCCTTGTTTACACCAAACAAATTTAAAGTTCACTTCCTTTGCACGTTGCTTCGTCGCCCAGAGTAGTTCTCTGTTCGACGCGGTTAAATTTTCGTTCAAATAAATTCTCTGTTTTATCTTACCGCCACTTACAATCTGGTTACTGGTGATCTCCACTTTCTTCCTTCCAAGAAATGCGTCTCGTTTCCTCCTTCGCACCAGCTGGACAAGAATCTTCGGCTGTCGATCAGATTTCCTGTTTGGCAGTCGATGCGCTGCGTCGATGTCCGATCTCTGTAGGTCGATGTTCAATTCCTTAGCTAGACTCAGCACTATCTCCTCCACGTTCTCTCCTTTCACCCACTCGACGTTTTCGATTTCAAGATTTTTGTTTCTCCCGTATTGATCCAATTGGTTAAGTTGGTGAGATAAATTGTTAATTACAGAATCTTTCTCCTTAACTTGCTTCTCCAGGGTCTTGACCGTGCCTTTCAGCTCGTTAACTTCCGATGATAATTTCTCGTTAAACGCCGTTAATTCTCGCGTAAGATCTTTGAAACTCTCACGAAATTCACGTTTCAAATCTTCAATTGCTTCAATTGCATCATCAGGCGACGGTGGTAAGTGGACTTACCACCGTCGCCTGATGATGCTGGATGAAATTCCAGCGAAACGTCGCATCAACCGGTCCTTTTTAGGACCCAACATGCTTTCTAATCGCAGCAAACTTACCGTGGAAACATTTTCACCATCAACCATTGGCCGCGAAAATCTCCGTGCTCACATATATATATATATATATATATATATATTTATATGTGTATATATATATGTATGTATGTGTATGTTTATATGTATGTATGTATATATATGTATATATATATATTTTTATATATATATATATATATATATATATATATATATATATATATATATATATATATATGAATATATATATATATATATATATATATATATGGTTTGAAGACACATTTTGGGCATTTTCATGGATATCTTTTTTATTCACTGACCGACGTTTCGCCCAGATTGGTCTGGGCATCATCAGGGTCAAATTACAATATTATTTTAATAGAATGAAATGAAACTCAATCACTAACTATTTTCAAAGAAAATATCTAAATCTGTTCATATTGAAGAGACAATATAAATTCACTGCCTACTCGCACACATTCTGTCTTGGCCTTCTATAATAAACTTGCTTCGGCCATCTAAATTATCAAGAAACTATAGAAAATCAAAGCTATTATAAAATCATTTCTAAAATCAAAGTCAAAGTGAAAAACAGAACAAATATTTACAAAAAAGTGTGAAGCAAGTTAATAAATGAAAAACAACGACAGTTTATTCTCGACTTCTAAGGGTCTTCCTCCTGTCCGATATCGGATCATTTCTTTCTACCTCTTTCTTTCTTCTTCCGTCCCTCCATACAGGTTGTGATCTCGCTCTTTGGATTGAGTCTTCTGTAGGTTCTATAGATGTTATACGTTTCTCCTGTAGAACAGGCTTCCAGGCAGTAGGAAGACATCTGCTATCATCCCTTCTGTTGAGGTTATCTACTCGCTTTTCGATTTCGATTGATTCCCGGACTAAACGGGGAATAATCTTTTCTTCTATCGCTAGAAGTTTCGTGCTGGCGAAGTCGATGATGTGTCCAGTCTCCATGTTATGTTGGGCCAGTGCCGAAGTCTTTATACCCCACCTGACATTCGTCTCATGCTCATACTTCCTGGCTGATATCCGTTCACCCGTTTGGCCCACATAGCTTTTCTTGCATTCATCGCACGGGATTTCATATATTCCATGCTGTTCAAGATGAATGCTAGCCTTAGGAGTTCGCAGCAAACTATCAATTTTACAATCAGTTTTAAAAACTGTTTTGATGTTGGACTTCATAAGTAGTTTGCTGATTCTATCTGTTATGCCTTTGACATAAGGCAGAAAAGCTATGGATACCGGTTTTTCATTTTCGTCTTCGTCAGGCACCCGTACTTCGTCGTCCGCTTTATCCACCGTTTGAACTGTTTCTTTCACAGTATCACATTTATTGCACGATCTATTTATCACTCTGTTTGAAAAGCCGTTCTTAATCAATGCTTTTCTTAGGTTTATAAATTCTTCGTTGTAAGTTTCCTTGTCTGATAGCCTGTGTGATCGTATGGCTAAAGTACTGGCAACCGAATTGATCTGTGCCGGAAAATGATGGGACGTAGCTTGAAGGTAGCGGTCTGTGTGTGTCTTTTTCCTGTATACAGAATATCCCAGATGACCATAATCTTTTCTCCTCACCATCACGTCTAAGAATGGGAGCTGTCTTTCCTCTTCAATTTCCATTGTAAACTGGATGTTTTCATGCTGTTCATTCATGTGGTGCAAGAAATGGTCGAGTTGCTCTCTTCCATGCTGCCACACGATGAACGTATCATCTATATAGCGATACCAGCATTTCGGTTTCCGTTCCGACAATCCAAGCGCCTTAACTTCGAAATCTTCTAAGAATAAATTCGCTATGACCGGTGAAAGTGGTGAACCCATTGGCGAACCGTCAACCTGGTCGTAGAACTTCTCTCCATACATGAAGTATGTGCTGTTTGAACAGTGTCTTGCTAGAGTTAAGATGTGAGGTGCCAGTGAATACTTATTTTCAATTACATCCATAGCTTCTTTCACAGGAATACATGTGAATAGTGACACAACGTCAAAGCTTACTAACATATCATCTGGATCTAAAATCATATCTTTCAACAGTTCTACGAATGCAGTGGAGTTTTTGATGTAGGATCTTGCATTTTCAGCCAATGGTTGCATTTGTTTGGCCACGAATCTTGCCAAATCTTGAGTTGGTGATCCTATAGCACTAACTATCGGTCTAAGCGGCATACCAGGCTTATGCACTTTTGGGAGACCATACAATCTTGGTATTCTAGAAGACTTCTCCTGTGGTATGAGGTGTCGCTGTATTTTTAGATCGATAGGCGATAACCTAATCAACAGTTTTGTCTTTCTCTCAATAATATCCGTTGGATCTTTTTCCCTCAGTGAATAGGAAGAACTTGATAAAAGTTCATTCATTTTGTTATTATACTCTTCAGTATCCATCACTACTGTTGCATTCCCTTTATTCGCTTTTAAAATTAATATATCCTGGTTTGTCCGAAGCTCTTTGAGGGCATGTAACTCTTGCCTCGATATATTACTTGCAGGAAGTTTGGCCGAAACATGCTGAAAGATGCAAGATCCTACATCAAAAACTCCACTGCATTCGTAGAACTGTTGAAAGATATGATTTTAGATCCAGATGATATGTTAGTAAGCTTTGACGTTGTGTCACTATTCACATGTATTCCTGTGAAAGAAGCTATGGATGTAATTGAAAATAAGTATTCACTGGCACCTCACATCTTAACTCTAGCAAGACACTGTTCAAACAGCACATACTCCATGTATGGAGAGAAGTTCTACGACCAGGTTGACGGTTCGCCAATGGGTTCACCACTTTCACCGGTCATAGCGAATTTATTCTTAGAAGATTTCGAAGTTAAGGCGCTTGGATTGTCGGAACGGAAACCGAAATGCTGGTATCGCTATATAGATGATACGTTCATCGTGTGGCAGCATGGAAGAGAGCAACTCGACCATTTCTTGCACCACATGAATGAACAGCATGAAAACATCCAGTTTACAATGGAAATTGAAGAGGAAAGACAGCTCCCATTCTTAGACGTGATGGTGAGGAGAAAAGATTATGGTCATCTGGGATATTCTGTATACAGGAAAAAGACACACACAGACCGCTACCTTCAAGCTACGTCCCATCATTTTCCGGCACAGATCAATTCGGTTGCCAGTACTTTAGCCATACGATCACACAGGCTATCAGACAAGGAAACTTACAACGAAGAATTTATAAACCTAAGAAAAGCATTGATTAAGAACGGCTTTTCAAACAGAGTGATAAATAGATCGTGCAATAAATGTGATACTGTGAAAGAAACAGTTCAAACGGTGGATAAAGCGGACGACGAAGTACGGGTGCCTGACGAAGACGAAAATGAAAAACCGGTATCCATAGCTTTTCTGCCTTATGTCAAAGGCATAACAGATAGAATCAGCAAACTACTTATGAAGTCCAACATCAAAACAGTTTTTAAAACTAATTGTAAAATTGATAGTTTGCTGCGAACTCCTAAGGCTAGCATTCATCTTGAACAGCATGGAATATATGAAATCCCGTGCGGTGAATGCAAGAAAAGCTATGTGGGCCAAACGGGTGAACGGATATCAGCCAGGAAGTATGAGCATGAGACGAATGTCAGGTGGGGTATAAAGACTTCGGCACTGGCCCAACATAACATGGAGACTGGACACATCATCGACTTCGCCAGCACGAAACTTCTAGCGATAGAAGAAAAGATTATTCCCCGTTTAGTCCGGGAATCAATCGAAATCGAAAAGCGAGTAGATAACCTCAACAGAAGGGATGATAGCAGATGTCTTCCTACTGCCTGGAAGCCTGTTCTACAGGAGAAACGTATAACATCTATAGAACCTACAGAAGACTCAATCCAAAGAGCGAGATCACAACCTGTATGGAGGGACGGAAGAAGAAAGAAAGAGCCATTACGAAAAAAACCAATTCAAAATGAATTGTTTTTCTGAAAACAATTGATATTAAATTGGTTTCCGTACAAAACAATTGACATACATTCGGCGTTTGCAACTCCAATTGATATATGAATTGGTTTTTCTGAAAACAATTGATATTCAATTGGTTTCCGTACAAAACAATTGACACACATTCGGCGTTTGCAACTCCAATTGATATATGAATTGGTTTTTCATAAAACAATTCATACTCAATTGATATTTTTGGAATACTTGTTCTTATCAATGGTTTTTAGCAAAAAACAATTCAATAAATCAAAATCAATTCGAATTGAAATTTATCAATGTTTTTTTTTTCACAAACCAATTCACATTGAATTGTTATGTTATGAATACTTATTCTTAGCATTGGTTTTAACAAAAAACAATTCAATGAATCAAAATCAATTCGAATTGTAATTTGTCAATGGGTTTTTTTCACAAACCAATTCACATTAAATTGAAATTTCTCAATTGATATTTTTTCAAATTGTGAATTGCAAAAACAATTCATTACCAAGTGCTGAACAAAAATTGAGTTGAATGGAGAACATCCTCAAGGAAAACCAATTGACGTCCAATTGATACGATCAATTGGAATTATTTTGAATTGTAATTGTGATGCTTTTATAAACCAATCCATTTCCATTTCCAATTTACATTATTTTGAATTGTTGATTACAAAAAAATCAACCAGAAGAATAAAATCGAAAAGGCGGCTAAGTGGGCTCAAGTAGGCTTACGGCACTAGAAAGTTATATATACACACCTTGGCTTAATTGTGAATCTATCAAGTATTCCTTATAATTCCTAGGGTCTCAGTTATTCTAAATGATTCTCAATTATTGCCTCCATATTCTCCATGTGTATTAACATTTTCACCTAGCTGGATATATGCCGAGACGGTAGATTTTTCGGATGTCACTTCGGTGGTCACGATGTCGATCCCTATCAAAGGTATAGGTATATATATGAACTTGTTACGTGTTTCCTCTCACGGCCTCGATCGATCCATTCCATGATATGATTGAGTGTATAATAAAGGATCATGAGCGCATCATGCAGGAAAAAGAGATCTGAGCGATATGATATCTGGGATTTCATTATACCATACGCAACTATCGTACATGTTGCGCAAGTAGGCCTATATGGGGATGATTTCCACGTGAAGTACAAACCGATCATCGTTGGTGCAATCTTTCAGCGATCGATGGTTTCTTGCGCAATAATAATATGTTTCATCCAAATGAAATGATCTACCGGGTTTTATATAATTTAACCCAAGTTTTATGAAAAGTGTACCTATAAAAGATACCTAGGTCTATAAGTTTAAAATGAACACAGTTCTATTTTGAAACTGTGTTATTGCATGCATTCCTTTTGTTCTTCATATGGAGCATGCAGCTGTGATAGGGCACAACAGCTGAGCAGTGAAAGATGTCAAATATATATGTCTATAAATTAAAAATGGTAATTTTTCTTCCGAGTCGGGTAGATAATGTCTTCAGCAATGGACTTTAACAATGCATACGATGAATATGATATTGGTTGACAACTATATGGTTGAACTAATTTACATCAAACCCATTGTGCGCATAGGCTTATATTATACATTAAAATTATGAATTTCAGGATATGGGAAGCACATCTTTCCTGAAATGACTGAGTAATATAATAATATGTAATAATTGATACACATAACTATTATGATGATTTTGAGAAATAATATGCTTTATATCACAATACATACATTACAAAAATATAGATTCATTCTAGCAATCATACAGAAAATAATTGACCAAGCATATAGACATATTCAAATGATTAAGGCCAAGTCATGAAATTAAAAAGCAGTAAATTTAAAATTCAATGAATCTATATGTACGGCAACTGCGCAACTAGTTCTACGAGTTGTTCTATACTTCTAGGAGTATAGTCAAGCTGTGCGTAACAAAATTATATACCGTATTTAAAAAACTCACTCATTGATCAAATGTTTATTTTTGTTCTGTACTTTGTAATTTTCATTTACATCTCTATTGAGTCTCCAATACTTACATTTGTATGAATTGACTGAATAATAAATAAATGTATAATTTACAACTTGAAACATCAGTAGGCATAGGCTACGAGACAGAGGGATCAAAGCGGATAACCGACATATCGCTACCGGTAGTTATAATTGCCGTAATAAGGAAAGTTGAAAAAACGAGTGGCACCCATACAGACGTAGCTGGCAGTAGCTTAAAATTTATATTAGGCCTACTTTAATTTCAACTTCATAAGTTGAAATTCAAAGTACATAAGTCCAATCATAAATTTCAAAATTTGTAACACACTGCACAATTTGTAACGCACTTTGTAACGCTCTCCTTCTATATTACGTAAAGTCAAAACTTTTTGAAATTGACAATAGGTTGCCGATTTAATCTCTTTCAAAACTATTGACTAAGTCACTGATGAAATGATTCTGATCCACAACAATACGCACACATTTACCAACTATTTGTATAGGTTTTATAGCAATCAAAATGCTGTCTTCAACATTAGTACATTTTAAAAATACTGAAGACCTGATTCCTCTGTATGTACAAATATCCTCATTATTAACTATCAGCTCCCTGCCTAGAATAATGCATCTTTCATTCTCTGGAAGAGCTTCATTGTACAAATCTATAATATTGTGAATGACAAAATAAGTATTGTTTTGAAGCCGAACAGTGCTGTTATGACGTCTTATCAATCTTGAGTAATCATTTGTGAAAAGCTTCATACCATTATATATAGAGCGTTTGTAAGTTCTTACTTCTCGTGATGTTAGATTCTGGGCGATCAACCGTTCTATCACAATTTGTTCAGGAACGTTTAGATATTTCTGTCTGCCAGCTCCAAATAACACCGCTTTTTCAAAGCGTTTCACATTTTTAGTCAAGTATTTACCGGACAAATTCTTGATCAATCTCTCTGCATTAGGATGCCAATTTTGGTACGGTCCATCGTTCAGTAGAGAGTTCATTTTCTTAATTCGATTGTAATTTTTGAAAATTTGTGCCGAAATATGTTGTGTTCCAGAAAACAAGGAAAGAAGGATGCCGTTGAAGTGTTCATACATGAATGTTGACCAATCCCATGGAGAACCCCAATTACGCACACTTTCTGGAACATGGAGCAATGTGTGAAGATCATATGTCATCCAGTCTTGTCCATATAAACCCTCTGTTCGGAGTACGAAGTTTTGAATAGCCGTTTCAGCCTTCTGAAGATCGTGTGGCAACATCTTTTCTTTCAACAACATGGTCATGGCAAACACCAACTGCATCCAATGTTTTAGATATCTATCGGGCAAAATTCCTTTCAGGCATGGAATGGAATAATAAAGCAAGAAAGACTTAAATTCACTAGCTTTCCAAAGCTTTTTTTCCTCAAGACTTCTCGGCGGTCTCGTTATTTCGCAAGGAGGCTTTATGTTAGCGAGTCGCTCACTAATCAGTTTGGCTTTGTTGCCACCCAGGTACCAAGGTTGGCCTGAATTTGACCCATCAAGCCAGCCAAAAACAAACCAACGGACAACCCCTAAGAGAAGATTATGCATGTAGTCAGGCACGAGCGATGTGATAATGTTAAACATAGGTATTAGGAGAAGTAAAGAAGCGCCTTTCACCCCGTGTATACTATCGACACCTCTTTCAATAACTTGCGCAATATCTTCTAAGTGCTGGTCTTCAGTTCGAGGCTCACCTATTTGTCCACAGTACACATGAGCCGTTCCGTTTCCTCTCTCGATTCTTTCTCCAGGAAGTAAACAGAAGGAGCATCCATACAATCCATTGTATTGTTTGATATTTTGGAGGAGAGGTCGTGCAACAGAATCAACTGTTCCAATGAGACAGTGTACTTTAACAACACTGCCATCACGGAGTATAATTCCATTGGTATGCAATTCTTCAAGCTCTTCAACAAATGGACGGAGGAACGTCTCCATTTGCGGCTTTGTACCTTGCCAAAGTCCAGTTAGCAAGATGTTGTCCTTACGCTCTTTGTACGGTAGCTCATTAATGGCTACTTGGATGGGCCAAATACTAGCTTTCGAAGATTTAGATGCAGAAGCACCATCAGTGTTCCACTGAATGGTTATATCGTGCATACCAATTTTACCATTTGTTAAACTATCTCGGTAAATCTGACCAGATGTTATGCCACTTATTTCACGATTTTTTTCAAGTTTTGAAAAAATTTCTGGTTTGTCAAGCAAGACTTTCAGCTGATTTGCAAGACTAAGGTGTAAGAAAAAACATTTCTTTTGTTTGAGGTGTTTCAACTCTTGATCAAGGCTAAAAAGTGTACATAGTTCATTGTCACACTGATCAATAATGTTCTCACCATAAAACTTCAATGGGCTATTGCACTGCTCACAATAGAAGTAGTGCTGTACCTTCTCATCTTTTAAATCTTGTAAGAAGAAGTATTTAGATTGATGAATAACTGTGGGTGTGTGAGAGTTCACCAATAGTAGCAGATCGGTGAGAGCAACTTCAGTGAGATGATGCCTTATTGCAAAGGACAGAATCAAGGCAGAACTTTGAGTACGAGTGATGTGCGCACCTGGATACACTGGTTGATAGTTCTCTTCTTGCTGAAATATAGGAAACATTGATGAACAATTAGCACACGTGGGTGGTTTTTCTAAATACATTCTCGTTCAATTTGACAATAATGCTTAGGCCTACATTCTAATGGGCATCTTTCGAATGAAGGTTATAACAAGAAAATTGCCGGAAAATAAACGCATACTGTAGTCCAGCTAGGCCTGAAGAGCGTATAGTGGAAAGAAGTCTACTACCAAGTGTAACTGGCCTTGGGCACGGCTACTGAAAAAACGGTTGTCAAAGAAGGGATGGAGAGTTTGTACGATTTCGAGGCTCATTTCAGGTATTCGCTTTTTCGATTTTTTTTTTTTTTTTTCAAATCTCAAGTTCTGAAGAGTGGGCTTGTACCAGGATTAAATATACTGTACAGCGGTATACATAGATCCGATATTGTGATTTTCTATCGGAAAAGTCTCGACCCTGATCAATTTATACCCCCTACAGCGGAATACCGTACATATGATCCAATGTTGGGATCTTCTCGAAAATGTCCTAAACCTGAACAAAGCATAGGCCTACTAGCTACCGCTGTTGATGAGATAATAAACACTTTGTTTTGCCCCCTTCTGCCCTAAACAATTGTTGAAAATGAAGGACAATCAAAAAGTACCCTTTTGGGGGTAGTTTTTGACATAGAGGGGGATGATCTAATTTTGGTTAATTAGGCCTATGCAAAAATGATGCTCTTCCATAAGGTGCTATAATAGTTGACTGTGTATACATGTATACATGACTAATCAAATATTTTCTGTTATTGTTATTAATCACCGTCACATTACGGTCATTTCAGTACATAGTAGATGACTGATGTTGAGCAAACGTCCCGTTGCCGTTGTCACCTCTAGTGGCTATATAATACGCAAAACGTTTTCATGTTGTACCTATACAAAAACATTGAGTGATATTTTTGAACACTGCACCTGAACTAGCTGAGTGCAAACACAGAGGTCATAGCGGTGGTACGCGCATGTACATTGCTGTATTTCATTTCTGTCATCTGTCAAATAGCCTACCTACCCAATTTAAAATATGAAAATGTGGTCTATATTTCAACGTACCAAATTCTGAGCTTCAGCAAAGAACTCATTCTCATTGTCAGATTCATTATCGGACTCGTGATGAGCCTCGTTCACATCTTCATCAGCATTTGCTCGTTCCACATCTTCATCAGCATTGTATAATCGGTCATCATGTTCCGAAATAGCGTCACTATCATTGTGATCATTGCCATTACTATCAGTACTGCTCTCTCCAGAATCTGTTGCGATATTCACCTATGTACCGGTAAGATAAAAGATTTCATTAGTTAACTCAATGGTTATAGGCAATACATTTAGATATAGCCATTTTCGAAAGCATGCTAAGTCCACTTATTCCCACGTTGATTCTGAACTAGGATAAATAGCCTAGCGGTTTGAATGGCTAACGGTACCATAGGCTACCTACAGGTTCGCTAGTGTAGCTTAGGGCCGAGCTGCGCCGATCTGTTTTAGGCAGAAACATGTTAGGTAAGTGCGATATTATGTTACCAACTTTTCCCACACTAGGCCCATAATTGTTCGTAATTACTAGTTTTTGTTGTTTCCGCTTTCATTTCAATCTTATTTCATTCATTTCTTTGACGACTGTCCATAACTCTCCTTGTGGCTGCCATATTTTCACCGACAGATTTCAGTGGTGCCAACATTTCACGTAGGTGGAACAAAATATTGGTTAGGATTAGTGGCTAAGGTTAGAGTAGAATGGATATCGAGTCTATAAACCAAGTAACCTAACCCTAACCATTCTCCACCATCGATCCATTTGACACAATTCTTACCTAGAAGATAACCCCAAATATCACTTGTTTTTACTAGCCTAGGCCTACGTGAAGAGTTGGCACTACTGGAATCTGTCGACACGAACATGGCAGGCACGGTGGAAGCATTCTGGACAGCTGTTGAATAAATTAATGGAATGATATTGTTATAAGAGCTGAAACAGAACAAAAACTACGAACAATTGGATAGTATACAGTGTGTTATAGTAACATAATATCGCACCTACCCTACATATTTCTGCCTTAACAGATCAGGGGGGGCATTCATGTACGCCTAGCAAAATATGGCTAGCAGATCGCAAGTTGCGAGCGATCGCAACTTATTTGCGACCGCCTTGCGATCGACTTTGCGATTGCTTGCCAGCGATTCACGACAACAAAAATGGAGCGCTAGCAACTAGATCGCAAATTATCATCAAAGAACTTGAACAACTTTTGAACCTCTTTGCAACGTCCAATCACAACGTTACAGATTTTCGAGCGGCAAAATGTGAAGACATAATCACAATCCAAATAAAAATAGAACGTTTGATTCGACACAATCCAAATAAAAATAGAACGTTTGATTCGACACAATCCAAATAAAAATAGAACGTTTGATTCGATTAGGTCTACTTGAGCTGCCTCAGATAAATTTAAACAATTGATTATTCTTGTGGCGAAATTCCTCTTCCTTCCATTCATTACACAAGATGGAAAAAACAATTAAGAAACGTAGTAATAATTTTAATGAATTGGAAAAAACTGTTCTAACTCAAGAAGTGCTTAAACGCCAGGAAGTATTGTTTGGAGATTATTCTTCCACCCTAACAAATGCCCATAAGACAAGGGCATGGGAATGCATCGCCAACAGCGTCAATGCAGTGTCACATTGCCATCGTTCAGTGAAAGATGTGAGTGCAATACATGCATGTACTAGTAAAAGTGCATATTCAAAGGGCATATGCAATTGATCCAAGCAAGCTGGCAGAACATATTTTCATTTTATACAAATAGATAAATCTGGTCTAGGCTAGGATCGAGTAGGCCTATGCTCTAGGCTTAGGCCTGGATCTATTCAAGGCTAGGGCATGGGCCTTCACTAGGTAATAGGCTAATTAAGATCCATGGTCCCTAGTAATTCTCTGAACACATGCCTAGACGTAGGCCTACATTATAGTCCCCATTATTTGCCATTGCCTTTAGAAGGAGGAATAGCACACTAGGCCCTACATGTAAAGTTCTATTATTCCTCCTTTTCCTCCAGTTTCCAACATGTGCTAGGCGTAGGAAGATGGACAATCAGGTTCAATTGTAGGGCCTACAAAATACAAAGACATTACTCATTGATCAATATAGCGGGGGCCAAACTGTTACAAATTCGGAAATGAATTATTAGGTCTTCATTAACTACATCTTACATTACTGTAGGGCCTAGAAGTCCTAGAAATGACACACATAATGGATCTTGGAACATATCTATCAATATAATGCATGTTATATAGGGAAAGGGCATACAGTCCAATAACAATGGTCCCTTGCTCCGTGTGACCGGGAGCTGAGAGTATAGATATGACCCAAGTTCGATCCCCGCCCTCCACCATCGTTAGTCAGCTTTACAGCTCGTGGTTCACCTCATCTTGTCAGCCCATTCGAATCATCATGATCTAATAACAATAGGTCTCAGTTATGATTATACACATCCAGTCAATCTGAATAAGGCTTCAACCATTAAATATATTCGGCTTTTATAGTCATACTAAATGATACCGGTAATTAATAAAAACACAATATTTCTCATCCTAGTTAAAGGGTAAATGGACCGACCTCAAAAGTAGGACGAAGAAAAAAGCGTCGGAAAATTTTCGCCACATGAGAGGAACGGGTGGTGGCCCGTGCCAATATAAGCCATTGACAACCACGGAAGAACTAATGATCACAAAAGTGATCGGCCAGGAGAGCATAGATGGGATTGGAGGAATTGATACGTCCAGCCGTAAGTGCTACATTAGCGTATTGAATTCATGAAGCGCATCGCTTGGACCAAGTATCACATATTGCTACAACATTGCTATAAATAACATGCGTGATCAAGGGTGATAGCAGCTATTTCACTATTTTTTTAAAGAATTCACCAATTATTACAAGTTTGGTACAACCGGGTTTCGAGTAATTACATTACCTCCTTACATAACCCATATCAATAAAATAATACTCTGGCCTGGATCTACTTATGCTATGAAAAATCTATAGGTTGAATGCCCGTAGTAGACTAGGAAAATGAATTTTCAACCCATCAGCAATTATCATTGACTTGGCCACCCCACAAAGAAAAACAGTTTCAAAATTGTTGCCCATTATCTCTCTTTATTATTATTATTAATTATTAGTCTACATTATTATTACCCCCAGGGTAAGATAATTGAATTTCCAAGGTTCAACCTACTCGATAAATAAACGCACTCAAAAAAACAAACGGCTCAAAAACTAAAAATTATCAGTACATCCCGATATATGTGTTGCTCATGCTACCGGTCAAATTTTTCCAGATCTTCTTAATCGCCATCAAAATCCACCTCTACCTAGGCCTACTGTGATACCATCATCTCCATCCGTGAATGATCCGGTCCAAGGTAGCCCCGTCCCATTCCAAAGCAGCCCAGAGATGTACTCGAACAGCCCCGAAATATACCGTTCACCAACTCCGCCACCCAGGATTCTCAAGAGGAAACTACCTCAACCCACGTGCACTGTTACGTCGGAAACCATGGGTTCACCTCGGAGATCAATTCCACCCACAGTTCCACTTCCATTCCATCGCCCTGCTGTGTTCTTGACTGCAGCACGTCAACGTGTGCCACAGTCCACACCACGCTGGCGAGCACCTACTATCCCACCTACTTTTCATTCCCCGTTACAGATGGTTCGACCCCCTGTGTTGACCCCGCAGCATTCCCCTGATCACTCCGATTCTCAAAATTCACCTAGGCATACTCCACCTACTGTTCTCCCTAAAAAACGTCTAAATTTAAAGGCTCAGCTAGTGGTAAACACCCAAAAAAATATTGACCACTTGAACAGCATCGACCAATCATTAAAAACTTTGGTAGACATTGAGGGTAAGCGTTTTGAAGCAAAACGTAGATGGTATGAGTGGGATAGAGCTTACAAAGAGAAAAAAATGCTGCTGCTTGAGGAAAGCAATACACTGAAGAGAGCTGAGCTGGGTTTACCACAGAGATAGATAACATTTAGATTTTGAAGTAGATTCACAATTTTAAGTAAATAATACAGATATAGACACTACAAAACATTACCTTTCTCCTACATTGTTGGTGCTTTTGAACGTAGAGTGGACTGCTGTGGCATACGTTGGTGTGCTGCAGTTGATAACATAGAAGGGGTGATGGAATGGAAGTGGAACAGTGTGTTGAATTGATCTTCAAGGTATATGCCTAGGTATACTAATTGGAACAATTGCTTCAAATACCTTCTGCCGTTCCCAATATAATGCCAAAATGAATGGAATAATTGATATTTTAGGCAATAAAATGAAACACTATTTAAACACTGTTCTGGGTTTTTGTTCTGTATCCCAGATGAAAGATAATTAAAAGTATCATGGTGGTAATTGTATGTTGGTACATAGCATATAACCAACATAATTAATTTAAAGGTAAGCTGCTGGTTCATTTTTCCTTTCAGTGTGACTAGTTCAATAATGTGTATAATCACATGTTTATGTTTATATCCAATAATGTAGTTGTTCTGTTTTATATATCTCTTCTATTGATGAGGTATTAATTTTTTCAGTGCGAAGTATTATTTTAGTTCCGATCAAAAGTCCACTGGACCAAGTTCAGACTGAATAATTATAACTATTTCTCTTATTGCTACAATTATTATTACACATGCATGTACATAGACCTATAGCAGCTGTTATAGCATCAAACATTGACCTATCTGTCATTTCACATTATTAGGCCCAAGCAATACACCTACCAGTAGTTATATAGGCTAGTGTAAGAACAACTGGAAATCACATGGCTCAGTCAACTATCGCACGGCGTCAGGTACTGAAGTCGGGACAGGCAAAGCTCCTTTCACCTATCATCAACTCATCGCTTCATTATCACCCGCTCATTGAAGTTTCAACTCACACCCCACGCTTCCATTATTTTCTATACTAGGCCTACTTGGCCTACTGAATCTGCACCTTTTACAGGGCGTGAAAAAAGAATGGTCTACAAGAAAAAACTAGTAAACTGACAGCAAGAATGCATTTAAACATTTTATTTTTCTTTACACGAATGTTGAGAATTATTGTGTGACATTATTGTAATGTATAGGCTGAGAGGTGTTGGTGTTTTGTACGGTGATGGTGATGGTGATGACGATTTTGACATGGAACAGACCGAGTTTCCTCAAGTGAGGACTTCAGAGTTTGAGTGAAACAAAATTACATAAGTGCAACAGAGTTTACCAAACTGCATACCAATATTTACTAGGATTACAAACGCCTATATTATGGCATTATTAACTATGCAATATATATATATATATATATATATATATATATATATATATATATATATATATATATATATATATACACACACACACACACAACTGATTATTGAGTTATTTTGAAGTCACTGAATTAATAAAGTACCGTAGGCCTACCGTACCTAGTTTCTCTGGAAAACCTTTTTTTTTAATAATATCGAAACTTGATACAAAATCATTGTTTCCCTATTAAGGCTAAGGATGAAAGTGGGATCGTTTGAACGGGCCACCACAAGGGCGACCTTACCACCCTGTCATAGATTGTACGCGGCTAAACAAAATGAAAACGGCAAATCATAGTTAGCAAATATATGCTCTTATGACTGCTCTCATGAATGATCTAGGTCATAGGCCCTACTACGGCCATATACAACCGAAGTCAAGTCGAGTGTAGGCTCGAGTCCCGCATGCATAAGGCATGGGTTTTTGTAAACATCGCCTGCTTTTTCGTACCCCCACATAATCTAGTTGTTACTGAGGACGTTATGGGGGTGCATGCACGGTGCTTACAGAAATGGAGAAATTCATCTTGCCTATTTTTTCCATGTTCACGAACCAACGTCATTGACTAAAAAGTAAAAAGTGATACGATGATACGACAA
Organism: Brachyptera putata; assembly: GCA_907164805.1. Lineage (NCBI taxonomy): Eukaryota > Metazoa > Arthropoda > Insecta > Plecoptera > Taeniopterygidae > Brachyptera > Brachyptera putata. Next base: position 16,772,835 of record OU015473.1, on the reverse strand, counting down.
TGAATAACAAGAATGTGATGAAATGTATCGACGAATCATCTTGAAACTGATTGAATTCATGAAATAAAATGTCATATTAATTCAAGATCCTACAATTATTTCGAAGATGATATACCTTTTATTCAATTAGGTATACCTACACTAGTTAGTGAATATGGGCCAGGAAAAAAAATAGTAAAGATGAATTGCTCCATTTTTATAAGCCCCGTGCATGCACCACCTTAGGCGGACAATAAACACAATCGTGGAACAACTAAGACTAACGGAAGGCCTGCGGGTTAATTGCCAACATTTTAAAAAAGAAAGTAAACAGAAAAAGTGGAACTATTGATGGTGAGACTTTGTTTCAATAGACTTTGGACTACCGTATCTATTTTATCACAGGTGAATAGTGTGAATCAATAAGAATAATAATTTTGAGAACTGCATTCCGGTACGGTACTTTAGACAGTGATAAACAAGGAAAGACCTGACCGGGCACAAAAAACAGTTTTAGAATATAGCGAAGGTATACTGGCATCATCAGGCCTACCTACTACCATTGACTTTGTTGCTAATACCTAGGTAAAATGATTTAGAATAATTTCGTTTCTGGCAACCGTACCATCTTCTACATCTTCCCTGTTGACAAGATCTACTTGGTCACCCAAAAGACGTTCCGCTACATCGGCGTCCACTTCTGGTGCATAGCCAAAGTCAATACACAAGTTGTGCATCACACAAACAGCTACGAAGATTTTGCAGCACATGACCGGAGAATATTGGAGAGTTCCACCACTTGCATCAACACAACGGAATCGAGACTTTATGACTCCGATGCAACGTTCCACTACATTCCTAGTTCTTCGTTGATGGCGGTTGAAGGTCTCTTCAGCCACTGTTCTCGGGTGTAAAACTGGTACGATCAGCCACGGCTCCAGTGGATAGCCCGAATCGCCTAACAGCCAACCATCAGCTATTCTACCGCTGGTGAAGAGATCTCGAAGGCTGCTTCTTCGCCAGATATATGTATCGTGATTGCTGCCCGGAAAATTCGCCAACACGTCAACTACTTTCAAATCTGCCCCACACGTAACTTGAACGTTAATGGAGTGGTGAGACTTACGGTTCACATACTGCAACGGATTGTTCGTTGGTTTCTTCAAAACGATGTGCGTTCCGTCAACCACGCCCAAAACACCTGGGAAACGGGACACTGCGTACAGTTCCTGCTTTGCGTTTGTGCGGTCCACTTCACTCATTGGGAATCGAATATGTTGAGGAGCAATGTCGCACAAGGCGTTGACAACGGCACTTATAATACGGCTGGCAGAAGGTTGTGAAATGTGGCCGGTTCTACCTACAAGCCACTGAAAACCTCCACTGGCAAAGAATGTAAATGCTATAAGTAGCTGAGTGTCCGCAGAAAGGGCATTATTTCGACTAGTGTTTCTTGATAACACGGGCGTTAGTAAGTCCAGTAAATGCTGGTATAAAATTCGGTCTAGCCTAGTGCATTTATGTAATTCCGCATCACTCAAGTCCGAAGCCTTGACTCGCACCAACTCGGTCTGTTCCATGTCAAAATCATCATCACCATCACCATCACCATACAAAACACCAAAAATAGCCTCATCTAGGCCAGCCATTACCTTTGACAACTGTTATTTGTTTACACCTGCGATTTGTGCTTAACCAAAACCATTTTTTCGAATGTCCGTGACAGTGACATTCGAAAAAATCGTCAGGGGTACGCCCCTAACCTCGAATTATTTCTTTTAGTCGATTTCACAGGCTATATATCGTTCAACTTCATGCGGTATATTTTAAATACATCCGAACCACCGGTAAAATCACATTTTTATTGTATAAATATATTAATGTGATTATAATATTTGATGATAGTCATTCAAAGTGTTGAATAGTCACTTTGACATAACAGAAGTCGGCCATTTTAGCTGGGATGCTAGTGCTTGCTAGAGCTTGCGATGAGCAAATAACTGCTCGCAAAGCTGATAGCAAATTGCCACCATGACAGTTGTTAAAAACGTTTCATGAATCGCAAGCAAGGCCTAGCAGGCTCTAGCACGGCTTGCTAGAGCCTGCTAGGCGTACATGAATGCCCCCCCAGTGCGGCTTACTGTCTGATTACCAAATTATAGGCCTAGTAAAACATGACAGTCTGTTTCAATGTGAAGTTAGGTTAGGGGCTATATGATGAATAAAGTTTTATTCAAGTTCTGTACAATTACAGTCCTGTTGTCCATTCGGTGAATTTACAGAGACACTGAGCATGCCTATTAATTTTTTATTATTTTGTGTGTTTTTGTTGCATCAACCTAACTTGACCTCGCCCCACCTCCCACCCTGCCGCCACAAGGACATCAACCAACCCCCCTAACCTAACCTCGCTGCACTTCCCCACCCCCTAACACAGACGTCAACGCAAAAACCATAAGATTCATATGAGTTTAAAAACTATAAAAACCAATAATTCTCAACGTTCCGTGACTTTTTCTAGTATCCTAGGCCTACCTATATAATAGAGCCAGAAAACACCAAAAATCGAACATCAATTGGCAACGCTCAGTGTAACTGTAAAACTACCACAACTACGGTAAAACTACGGTAAAAATATAAATAACACTTTCAAATTTACATTTCCTGCTAGGACCTTCAAGTCTTCCAAGAGAGAAACCATTAGATTGTCTGCTACCTCGGCTTCCAAGTTCTAGGGCCTACTAGGCCTAGGTCTAAATTGTTTTAAATTATTATGACACGTACTCACAATGTTTAGGTCTATCACAGGTATGTTATCTTCAGTGCCTTCTAGGTCGTCGTTATCTTGGACTAGGTCTATTTCAGGATTCTCTTGATTCACAAATCGAAAATGCTTTGTCGACCGAGGTATACCAACGTCGTCATCTACCAAAGATCTCTTATATCTTCTCATGTTTGTAAAGATCCTTGGCCTAGCGTAGGGCCTACACGTAAGTCGTAACGAAATCCTATTCTATAGACCTGGGCCCTCGGCCTACACAATAAACCACATGACTAGTTCCCTTGACCATTGAGATTGTAACCTAACCTGACACTACAATCTCAATGCCTTGACCCTACATAAATTTAAACCACACGTAGGCCTAGACCTATGCCATTCTTGGCCTAGCCAAGTCTATGCTTAAGAACTTAGCTTGTCTACACTTGTGTAAGAACTTACAGACATGAAAATAAACAAGATTTCAATGATACGAAGAGTGAAATTGTAATAAATGGATAACACTATGATGCACTTTCAGTAACAGGCCACAGCCTTCTCACGTCGTGTGTTTGCCGTTTGGTTCGGGGGGGAATTTAAAATTGTTTTGACCAACATGTTTATAATAATACCATTATATGAAAAATCGAATGCGTATTTCTAACAATAATCCTCAGAATATGCCTACAATAGACTCAGATACACATGTAAATGAAGTAAATCCTATTTAGAATAGTACTGTTGAAAAGTTTATCTGAGTCTGTCATTGAACATACGCACTCAGACGAATTATAATGGTTTAATAGGAAGATTTTTGTCCCAGATGATGATGAAATATAAAAAATGGTGTTGCATCACTATTTAAGGATGGAATTACATGAAATAAAAGAAATTTGAATCGTATGAACAAGGAAAACATTCTAAGTACATAATGTTTGCATATTAAATTGTAATTTCACTAATAATAGTGAAATTGAAATGTACTATTTTCAAATCTTCGTCTGCTATGAATACTGTGACGTCATGATGTAAGTCAAATGCAATCTTCTAATTATTCTTTATTGATAGTAAATGTGAATTTGGAAACAAAAAATTGACAAAAATAATGCTCGTAGTTTAAAATTGAATTTCTACGTGAGTGATAAATGTTGGAAATTTGTAGATATTTCAATCAGACTGCAGTTGACTCAATAGTCTTCCTTTCCGGTCCATGTTGTTCTTCCGGGCCTAGAATCTATAGTGTTCCATCGTAGGTTGCTGAAAACGTGTTTGTAGAAACCTGTGAGCAAAGCCTGTGAGTGCCGGAAAAAACTTGAAGATTTCAATATGCAATTTAATGGGGAACGTTGTTGTATTTTCGAATTCCCCGAAGAACAGAATTCGTTTTCTGTGGGGTATTCCTCTTTTATCGTCGACAGTAATTTAGCAAATGGTCGTTTAACTGACCTGATTTCAGACGATTCAATTAAAGTTAATTGGCCCATGTGCGTTATCATGGGGCCAAAAAGAATGGTAACTGCTACGAAGAGCATAGAGCATCGGGTTGTGGCTGCTCGCATCCTGGCTGTGGGAAGTAAGTATGATAATTTGACCGTATAGTAATTATTACATAGCCACAGTTTACTGATGGATTTAGGCCTAGTCAACTGCCCACTAGCCCAACTTTCAAAATAGACCATTGATGGTCGATAATATCACATCACAATAAAGTTTAATACTAGGCCTATTAGGAGTAAGCTTACTTCTTACCACGGATTGTGGTAGGTAGATAAATAGCCCTTTACGGACCACATCCTGACACCACAACCCCGTGAGAAAGGTGGCCACCAGATCCACATGCACACTTCGTAGGCCTAGCGTAATTTATTATTGTAGGTATGGTAGCATGAACAGGCACCGCTAATACCACTCCCCCTTACATTGCTGAATTGGAATGGTTAGGTTAGTTTATGGTATTTTACCATGAGGATGTGGACCGGTAGGCCTACATGTAGCGCAGTGGTTGACGCGCTCGCTTCATGTGATCCGGGAGGTGAGGGGAACTTGGAACCGGGTTCGATTCCCGCTGCCGACCATCTTCTCAGGGGGTTTTCGTGGTTTCCCTCTGTAGTCTAGGCTAATGCCAGGATGGTCCCCACAATAATGGAGGTGAAAGAAGAAAAAAATATGCAGGAAAAAAGTAATTTCCATGTTCTTTCAAGGTGCGTGTACGTGCTCGTGTTACTAACTGTACTGTGTTGTACGTGTACCGGTACTCTGTAGACCTCTTCTCTTATCATTTTATTATATTATTAAGATTTCAGCGATATGAGCAAGGCCGCTGTACACAAAGAAAAGTACGGCACTTTCGAGAGAACCAGACGCCCCACCATCAATACGCCAGATATGCCTGTGACAAAGGTACGATAATCATGACGTGCACTAGAATAAGAATTGATGTAAATAATATAATTGTGCCAGTTGCCCAATTGTGCAACGGTTTATTGACGCGAAGCCGGTGACCTGCGTGGAAGGCAAGGGGGGGCAGACTTCCTGGAAGTTTGTTAAATAAGTAATCGAATGATATATTCTAATAACGAAGATAAAAAAATATACCAAATATAGACCGGTACTCAAAATATGAAGTTGCATGTTCTCTCCATGTGTGTCCTCTTGGCACGTGTTGCTCTACGTTCGAACTTTTGCAGTTTCTCCCTCTCTCAACTAGATGCAAATTCGGTTTTGAATAGGCTCAATGTTTGCGCATACTGTTGCAGGTGAAGAATCGAGAGAAACTAAAGGACGTTAAGAAGCGAAAGGCTGACACGTTGCTGAGAGAAATCGTGGAAAAACGAGGCAAGTTTCCAATATCAATATTGGGAAACAGTGGTGACGAGTGCAGCAACGCTCAAGGCCTAGGCGGAAACAATGATGAAGGCCTGGGCGGAAGCGACGAAGAATGCCAGGGCGGAAGCAACGATCAAGGCCAGGACGTAAGCAACGACCAAGGCGGAAGCGACGAATCAGCCCGGGATGTAAGCCACGAATCGGGCCGGGGCGGAACCGACGACCAGGGCCGGGACACCAACGACCAGGGCGGAAGCGACGAATCAGGCCGGGGCGGAAGCCACGAATCAGGCCAGGGCAGAAGCGACGAATCAGGCCGGGATGTAAGCCACGAATCTGGCCTGGGCAGAAGCGACGAATCGGGCCGGGGCGGAACCGACGACCAGGGCCGGGACACCAACGACCAGGGCGGAAGCGACGAATCAGGCCGGGGCGGAACTGGCGAATCAGGCCAGGACGTAAGCGAAAAATCGGGCCGGGGCGGAACCGACGACCAGGGCCAGGACACCAACGACCAGGGCGGAAGCGACGAATCAGGCCAGGGCGGAACTGGCAAGTCAGGCCAGGACGTAAGCGAAAAATCGGGCCGGGGCGGAACCGACGACCAGGGCCGGGACACCAACGACCAGGGCGGAAGCGACGAATCAGGCTGGGGCGGAACCGACGACCAGGGCCGGGACGTGAGCGACAACCGGGGCGGAAGCGACGAATCGGGCCGGGGAGGAAGCGACGACCAGGGCCGGGACGTGAGCGACAACCAAGGCGGAAGCGGCAAATCGGGCCGGGGTGGAACCGACGACCAGGGCCGGGACGGAAGCGACAAACAAGGCCCAGTATTTGGATTTTCTTCTCTGAAGGCCAAATTAAAGCTGCAGAAGAAAGCTTTACAATATCTCTCGTCCAGTGACGAGTCAGACGAGGACGAGGACTGCAGAAAATCCAAGTTTTCGTTATGCAACACCATAGAAATGTTGAGAGCCGAAAATAAACACCTAAAACTCGAGAATAAAAACTTGAGGGCGGAGGTGACCATCTTTAAAAACTTGGACGCACTCTCAAAAGGTGAATAGATCAATTATAATACAGCACAGGATACTAGATTATTTTGAAACATTCAATTAATGGTTACACTACGGTGCCACAATTCGTATATCATGAGAGATATTTGTCTACCTTTTCAACAATAGAAAAAAAAAATAGGACCAAATATGTGTATTTAGTGTCTAATTCATAGTTCGATGCAGTAGGCTACTTGTAAAATCGTTTCCTGGTAAAAAAAAGACCATTTGTGTTATTCTAAATTGTAGCGGTACTTCCATCAGAGTTCATGTTGTTGGACATGTAATAGGCTACATTGAATCGTTCAAAATTTGAAGACAATTTGTTCGATTTTGTTGTGCGATTCATCCTGAAATTGATACATCCCAACTGACGGCAATAGATCTTACTTTTCATTACAGTGCGGTGTTAAACTCCTATTAAATAATGATTAAGATATCAATCTACTTACTTATGCATGGGCCCTGAAATTAATTCAATTGCTTTTTCACAGATTTACCAGAACTCGTGTCGCTGTGTAAGAGATCGATAGGAGATTTGAAAGGCGGTAATCCCATCAAAAGAAACCTCTCCTTTAAACCTCAATCCAGTAAGCCTTCTGCTTCCACAACTCATTTTTCCTCGTCAGACATCCTTCCTTTGTCCTTGACTCCCAATGTCCAATCCAAACTGAAATTTAGGACCACGCCAAATTCCCAGACTTCCCGTTGTTCATCATCGATCCCATCTACCTCCAAGCCTATCTCCTCTCAGTCTCCTTGTCCATCAACTGCTTCAGTCTCATCCACCCCTTTCAAGTCTTTCTTGAAATCTCCCCCTGCGTTGAGCCGACCAAGTGAGGAGCCAGTAACTTCCGTCTGCCATCCAGAGGCTGAAGTGATTGCCGAGGTAAAAATATGACCAACTTTTTTTAGCTTCTGCACAGCAATCGTTGAAATTGATACAGGTTAATGCTATAAAGTAGGTTACAGTAAACCCTTGTTAGTCCAAACTTGGTTTTAAATCCAAAATTTGACATTTTGACTCGAAGGTAACTTGGCTGGAGGTATAGGCCTAGACATTTCAATGTAATTATTACGGTCAATCCGAATTGCACTTAAACTGTGATTCGAACTAACATTGCGACCTTCCAAAAAAAATTGTTTCAACATTGTTCGAGTGCATTCCCCGAAATAGATTTTTTTTAATAGTTTTTTTTTGATGCCCAAGTATGGCCCAAGCTAGTTCAGCTGTTTTCTACTTAGTTTGTGTCATCCGAGTGTGGTCTGACCTTGACGAGGACACATAGCATGTTAGTTAATTGACGTTTGATCTTGAACTCTTTTTATTTGAATATTCTAGTATTTTCTATGACTGCATTCTTGATGTATCTTGATCAATGTACGTTCAAATTTATGAGTGACACAAGTAATGGAATACATAAACAAGAAACATGTAGCAAGCAATAGAGTACTTGATACACTTAGCTTTCTTAAATGTGTGCAAACATGAATTAAATTTAGTATTGAATGTATAACTCTCATCTAGTCAACTTATACCGTAATCAATTTGTCTCATTTACAGAGTGAATTGTCCACGGATGTGGTGCGTGTGGAAGATTTACTTTCCGACCTTCGACGGACCAAACTAAATAACCGAAAACCTTCCCTACTGATTTGTGACCTACTATCAGCATTGTTTTCCCAATCGGTATTGGAGAACTCATCCCTGACTGGACAACCAGCCAACACCTACAAGCATATTCCTGCCAAGGAGAAACTGGACCCCAGAAAAGTAGCCGCAATTATTGGTAACCAAAAATGATCTCATTGTGATAATTCAAATAGAGCAGAACCACACATTTCATTGTGTCAGTGAACTATACACTGGAGCTCTTTCCTTGGATAGTGAAACCTGTGACGCTAAAAAAGATAATAAATTGATTGAAAATGATTATACAGTAAATCCTCGTTAATCCGAAATCGGAGGGACCCCAAAAAAAAGATTCCGGTTTATAAAAATTCGGATTAACCAAAAAGTCATTCTTCCCGCTCAGAAAAGTCAATTTCGTATTGCGCGCTAGAGGAAGCTATGTCACCGGCTGATACTACGTAATAGATGCGATCGTGTGTACTCGGCTATCTCCGTGAAGCCGATCCTCATAATGGCCCGTTTTTATTGGCGCTCGGCCGTTCCGAGTCAGACGAACCATATTAATTAACATTGAAGTGCCTATACCTTCGGCCGAGGACAGACGTCAAGTTTGAAATATGTCAAATTTCGGATTAATCGAGTTCGGATTAACGAGGTTTTACTGTATAAGTCGGATTAGAAAATGGTTCATTTGTTCGAGAATATTTTGTCTATGATTATCAAACTAGTCATTCTTAACGGTGTTACTTGTTTACTGTGAAGTATCACATTTTTGTATTTTGTTCTTGTGTTTCTTGTATGTGATTGTTAAATCAAAAGTGACCAATATTTCTAGAGTGTCTTGTCCCTTGTTGCCAAGCTGCGCTTTTCTAGTGGAACTAACAGAATGCAGAATATAGTAGGGTTTCCGTTTGACATGATATTAAAGATATTAATCGATATAGGTCCTGGTTACGGTTATAGTTACGAAGCAAAGAATTTTGTTGGGAATTTCCAAAAACCGGGCGGCGGTGATTCTTTGTGGTTTCCGCACTAGAATCTTCAGAGAGATGTTATCTTATAGTGTCACTCGATCTATATTACTATCTAGTATCTACTGTTGAGCTTACAATAGTTTTACAACCCCCTCCCCCTTCTTAACTAAACATAAACTCTTTTCCATAAACCCAGGTGTGTTTGGTGGTAGAAAGTTGAATGATCAAAACATCAGCCAAAAGCATGTTGTATTTCTATACACTAGGAAAACGCCTTATATGCGTTGTGAGATGAGCTTAGAAGTATGGAAATGTCGAATTAAGAACATTTGGTCAGCTCAATGTACATATACAGGCCATGGATCACTTCAGAGGTTTAAAAACCGCGGCCGTCTGTTGGTATATGGACCTTGGTTTCCAAACAATTAAACCAGTGCCTTCTTCATATACATCACAGATGTTAAACGTTTTAATTTATTGGTGACACTTGTTGCTCATATTTAATAGTTTCTTAATTGCTTTCTTAATTGCTTTTATTGATGTGTGAAAAAGTACATTGAAAATGCGTTTTCTTCCTTATTTCACATCCGATTGTTCCATAAGTCGTTTAAAATGTGTATGATAGTTCTTCCCACATTCAGTATAAATTTGAGAGCTTTTGAAAAAAAAAAAATTCCAAGTATTTCTCCCCTGGCCTATTCTATGGGGAATTTCCATACTTTCCAAATTTTTTCCGGAAAAACCGTTTGACCGATTTTTCTGAAAAACAATACCAACCTATTCTGGTATAACACCATTTTTTAAAAAAAGTTTCGAGTTGATTGAAACTTTTTCCTGACCTGTATGCCGCGTACAAAATTACACACAAAAAAAAAAAAAAAACAAAAAAAAAAAAAACAAACATAAAAACCAAGCCCAAAATTTTTCGGTATATGGAATGAAAATCTTCGCTACGCTCATCTAACTAGGAAAACGCCTTATATGCGTTGTGAGATGAGCTTAGAAGTATGGAAATGTAGAATTAAGAACATTTTGTCAGCTCAATGTACATATACAGGCCATGGATCACTTCAAAGGTTTAAAAACCGTGGCTGTCTGTTGGTATATGGACCTTGGTTTCCAAACAATTAAACCAGTGCCTTCTTCATATCCATCACAGATTTTAAACGTTTTAATTTATTGGTGACACTTGTTGCTCATATTTAATAGTTCCTTAATTGCTTTCTTAATTGCTTTTATTGATGTGTAAAAAAGTACCTCAAAAATGCGTTTTCTTCGTTATTTCACATCCGATTGTTCCATAAATCGCTTAAAATAGGTATGATAGATCTTTCCACACTCAGTATAAATTTGAGAGCTTTTGAAAAAAATAAAATTCCAAGTATTTCTCCCCTGGCCTATTCTTATGGGGAATTTCCATACTTTCCGATTTTTTTCCGGAAAATCCGTTGGACCGATTTTTCTGAAAAACAATCCCAACCTATTCTGGTATAACACCAATTTGTAAAAAAAGTTTCGAGTCGATTGAAACCTTTTCCTGACCTGTATGCCGCGTACAAAATTACACACAAAAAAAAAAAAAAAAAAAAAAAAAAATAAAAACCAAGCCCAAAATTTTTCGGTATATGGAATGAAAATCTTCGCTACGCTCATCTAATAATTCGATGGAAACTGGGGAAAAAAAAATCCCAGTGGAAAAAATGCAACTGACTGTTGAGAAATGAATGAAAATAAAATCATGTAATTGTATAAACATATACCATTGCCTTTGAATATTATTTATGCGCCATCAGTGTTGGTCTACATATAATGAAAAGTGCGATGAGATGATGCGACTTTGTTATTTCTTTTTAGATTAGATCAGATTATTGTTTACTTAACTTCGTCTAATAAATATAGTAATCGAAGGGAAGGAAGGGCAATAAAAATAGCTAGGTCATAAGGGGGTACGTTTGAGCAGGTGATTATGAAGTGATAAGTGAGAGGACGTTTATAAAAACCCATACCTTCTGTGGGATTCGAACCCCCCCCCCCCTCCCCCTCCAGGTCTATCAGGTTATTTTTGTTAACTTGATTAATTGTGAGTTGAATATACCATGCATCTTTAACTTATCTTTACTAATAAAATCCTGGGAGGGAGAAGCCGCGTGCGTGTGTTCGTCCTAGGACATGAACGAGGACGTCTGATACTGTGGACAGACGGAAGTGTCGGGTAGGAGAAAACAAGGCTGTGGGGAATCAGCCGACCGGGGGCTGCCGATTGGCTGCGTGTGGGTTTCGGCTCGGGTTAGTCCGTGAGGCGCAATTGTGCCTTGAGGGGAGTGGAAGGCACACCATTTTTATAGTTCATAATAAATAAATAATCATAGCACGTCGTATACACGACAGGCCCAACCTGCCAGTATTATCTATATAATAACTTCCCAAACTTGCTTATATGTAGGCCTACCACATTGATGCTAGTATAGAATCCTTGAATCCTTGATACCTCATCAATCTATACATTAGAATAGTTTTGACTGTCTAGTTCAATCGAATTAAGTAAAGCTTTCTATTAATCATTTTTTAAGAAGAGTGCTACAATTTTTGTACGGTATGTGTAAAAACCTCTGTGTGTGTCCGGAATTCCGGTTGTGTGTGTGTGTGTGTTATTGGGTGGGTGGTCCGAATATTGCTTGCAAAAAACTAAATTTAACCCTAACGCCAACCTCTCTTGAAGTGGTCATGTGTGGTCAGTTTCACCAAGCACGACGAGTAACGTGACGCTTGAACCTGCGTTGGGATTCTGTATCTTGATCGACAACTCGGTCGATGACGATGTGTATCGACGACGTGAACGATCGGTATCTCAGACGTCGACAACTAGCGATTACGTAACACAACACGATCTCGATCGTTCGCGTTGTCGACTCGATTTGCGTCGAGAGCCAGAGTAGGGATTTTCGAACTGTTTTATATGACCCATCAATGACGTCATAGATGCCATGAGTTATTGGCCAATAGGAGGACGAGATTTTGACGTTTGTGGTTAAAATTTACTCGGAGTCAGGGGCCTCCATTTGCGTACGTAGTGAGCACAGTCATCAACATAACCTACAAATTCAATGGCACAGTAAAAGTAATGAACATGACCCAGTGTTCTCTGTCCCTATCATTTGAGTAATATGCATGAGGCTGACTATGATTTGCTGTTTCGGTATACTTAGGCTTAACACATTGCTAACGTCTAGTCGGAAAAGCTTATTCTTATTCGTCTATGCACTGAGTTGATGTTACGAACGGAGGCCTAGCCTCAATTTCAGCTGTCAAAACATACAGGTTAGCAATGATGATCCGACGATTCACTCAACTTGGGAGTTGAAATAAGTTTACTGAACCATCATGTATCAATTTACAACGACTATCCCGTATAACCTAGCTGTTGGTGGGGTCGTTAAGCAGCATACAACGACTAGGCCTATATTATTCAATATTTTGTGGTTATTGTACTAGCTACACTTTGACGTCCGTCACATCATGCATGCCTATACTACTAGCTACCTCGAGACATTCATTTGAGGTTTTGGTAGCATTATAGATGTTATTATATGGGACAAGGGCTCACATTTGCCGGCATAATAAGTAAGCGATGGACATCCAGTGTTTTGTCATTTTCTTTCTCTAAGTAAAGCTGAATAGGCCCTACGAGTCGCTGTTACGGCAAGCCCTTATGCTTGATACATTTGTTAAGGCGTTGACTTCATAAATATACTACGTAAGATCCATTAGAACTGCAGGCTTATTCTTATTTATAATTGTCAAATACGTGATAGGCCTAGGTTAGCCTAGGGCATAGACTCGTGAAATCTTTGGACTGCGTTGATGTTATAATAATAATAATAATAATTTCTTTATTTCCAAAAACTTTTTACAGGTCTAATACCCTTTAGGATAAATCCTATTAAGGGTGTTTGGAAAGTAATATGAATATATACATTGAAGACATTATACACATTAGATACATTTTTGAATATTTACAATGAAAAAAAGATGACAAATTAACATTTTTGAGAATATAAAACATACAATTCAAATATACAACATACAACATACAAAGGAATTTCACTATTGATATATAAGCTGAAGAAGGTTTACATTGTTGATAAAAATCAAGATCAAAATCATATTTTGTCATTAAAATATTCTTCAACCGAATAATATGCTTTATTTTCAAGAAGAGTTCTAAGTTTATATTTGAAAACTTCAATTTTATTTATACATTTTATATTTTCGGGTAATTTATTATATAATTTTGAATTGATGTACTTTGAATTAATTTGTGTTAATTTTGACCTTTGTTTTATGATGTGTGAATTCTCTTTTTGTCGTGTATTTTGAGTATGTATGTTTTTATTTAGGGTTTGAGTGTCAAGTAATTTTTTAACACTCAAAATAGACTGAAGTATATACAAACTGTAGAATGTTAGAATTTTGTGTTTAATAAAATGAGGCTTGCAATGAGGTTTAACAAAACTGTTTTCTTTACATTTAAGACTGAGAATACTTCTTATTGCTCTCTTTTGTAAAATAAAAATTTTGTTTGCGTTAGTGGAATATCCCCAAAATTCTATTCCGTATCTCATGTGAGATTCAAAATTTGAGAAGTAGGCTATTTTTGCTATTTTTACATTTGTATTCAATTTTAGAGATTTCAAGGCAAAACATGCAGAGCTTAGCTTGTTTGCTATATTCTCACAATGATATTTCCAATCAAGACATTCATCTAAAGTGAGACCTAGAAATTTTGTTTCTATGGTATTAGCTAATTTAGAATTATCTGCTTTATTTTCAATTGATTCTATTCTTGAATTTGTTTGTTTATTATTAGTACCTTTAAAGTGAAGAAAGTTTGTTTTATTTGAGTTCAAAATTAATTTATTATCATTAAACCAAAATGTTGCTTCAGCTATAATTTTTTCAGATTTCATTGTAAGTAGTTCATTATTTGATGCACTAACAATAAAGCTGGTATCATCAGCAAATAGTTCTGAATTTGGTATAATAGTTGGCAAATCGTTGATGAATAAAATAAAAAGCAGGGGTCCTAAAATGGATCCTTGAGGAACTCCTACAGTAACAGGCAGAGGATCTGACAAATATTTACTTTCGATGTTGTTTTTATCAAACGATGTTAACTCAACTTGTTGAATCCTATCTGTAAGGTAAGACTCTATAAGCTTATGAGCCAATCCTCTGATTCCATAGAAATGTAGTTTATTTAAAAGAATTTTATGATTAATGCAATCAAATGCTTTTGATAGGTCACAAAATATTCCAAAAACTTTTTCTTTTTTTTCTATCTCTTGTATGACAGTTTCTATTAAATTATCTATAGTAATAGAAGTCGATCTCTTTTTTCTAAATCCATTTTGTTTATCTGATAGTAGTTTTTCTTGCTCTAAGAAGACAGTTAGTCTGATATGTATTATTGATTCTAAAATTTTTGATATCGCTGGCAGAAGTGAAATGGGGCGATAGTTCCCTATTTCATCTTTTTTTCCCTTTTTAAATAGTGGAATTATTTTAGATTCTTTCAGTTTTTGAGGAAATTCTCCATTCATAATACAAGAATTAAATATATTTTCTAATGGAAACGTTATGTTTCGTATACATTTCTTAATAAGTGATACAGGTATGTTGTCTATCCCACTTGAATTCTTATTTTTCAATTTTGATGTAATTTTTAAAATTTCTATTCCATTCGTTCTATCTAAAAATATTGATTTAAATGAATTAATTTTTGAAATTTGCATGTGTTTTAGATACGCATTTGCGTCACTTTGAAGATTATTGGTTAATTTTTCTGCAATAGTTGCATATTCACGATTAAATGTATTTGATATAATTTGTGGATCCGTTATGGAAATATTTGCGTGCTTTATTTGTATATTTTCTTTTTCCATTTGTTTATGTTTGTTGGATTCATTATTTATGATATCCCATATTTTTTGCGATTTATGGTATTTATCACATTTATCAATTTGATTTTGTATTTCTAATTTTTTAGCAGTTGATAGAACTTTTTTATATATTTTCTTATAAGACTTGAAATATCTTTCTGTGAATGAATTTTTCAGATATTTATTCATAAGAAATAGAAATTTGAGATTATTTCTAGAAACTTTGATAGCAGGTGATAGCCAAGAAGGTTTAGTATATTTTGTTTTCATTTTTACATTTGTGTTAGGAAAGCAATTTTCAAAACCATACATGAAGATCTGTTCAAATTCTTCATATTTTTTATCAGAAGTGGTAGCTTCATAAACATTCCTCCAATCTGTTTGCATAAGATAGTCTTGAAACTGATTCGTATTTTTTTTGTCAAATTTTCTTATATTTTTATATTCACTCTTCTGAATTATAGGTTCTATTTCTATTGATATTTGCTGACCAAAATGATCTGACAGGCAGTTATTAATCACAACTGCCGTATATGTTCCTTCATTTAAGTTAGTTGCAATATTGTCAATAGTTTTTTCCGAGTTATGGAACGGATCAATCCTTGTTGGCTCGGTTATTGTAAAAGTCATCTTGAATGTTGTGAATAAGTTAATTAATTCGTTCCTAAACTCTGAGGATTTTTGAAAATCGACATTAAAATCTCCAAGAATGATGATATTTTTGTTTTCTGTAAATAATTTTTGTAACATTTTTTCCAGTGTACTTAAAAAAATATGTTTATCGCCTGTTGGCGAGCGATATAGAGCTATAATAATTTGGTTGTTTCTATTTCCTTTTCCATCAGAATTAATTTCTAATTCAATTCCTGTTAATTCAATATTTTTTTCGCTATTTAGATTTATTATATCATCTCTATTTTTTAATTTTGATTTCCATTCATTATTTAGGTATATAGCAACCCCTCCATGAGTGAAAATTGTTCTACAGAAAGAACTTGTTAAATTAAAGTTACATATGTTCACTAGTTTAATTTCGTTCGATTTTAGCCAATGTTCAGATAGGCAAAGAATGTCTACAGTTTTATTTATTTCTTTTTGATGATCTAAAAATGCTTCTAAGCCATTTATCGAGCTTGGTAGATTTTGAATATTTTGATGAAAGATATTAAGGTTTGATAAATATGTTTTTTTTGAGGTACTTTGTTTATTACCGGTATTCTTTTTATATTCTTTTTATATATATTCTGTTTATATTTATTCGTTGCTATGTTGGTTTTTGATTTGAACAAACTACGTTTGGTTTTTTCATTAGGTGAACAATTCTTTCACACATGACTTGTTTTCCTTCTTTGTTCAGATGAATACCTCCTCGTGTGTATTGACTGTTATTTAACCTGTCATTAATGCAGTTAATTGACATGTTTTGGCTATTTTTTGCACTTGGAATTGTTTGATTAATTAAGCTGTGTATCATATTATTTACGGACTTGATGCGTTGATTGAAGGAGAAGCCCATGTCCTTTCTGTAGGGAATAGTACTTATAATAACATTTGTTCGAATTGAAAGGGGGATGATTCCTTCTATTGATTTACTTATCGTATACTTGTATCGGAAGGGATCTTCTTCAGTGATGTCATTTGTTCCCGCAATGATGACTACCTCGTCATTTAAACCAAAGTCCTGAGTAAGCGAATCAGTTTCACGGACTACCTCTTCGATTCCAGCGTTGGGTTTGACGATACTTGTTATCTCCATTTGACTAACGTCTATGTTCTTGTGTAGCCGTAGCATTGCAGATAACTCTCTTCCGTGACTGTCCGATAGAATTAGCACTTTCTTCATATTTAATTCTTTCTTCTTGTTCATTTCTTTCTTCTTATCTTCATTCTTTTCATCTACTTTTTTCTCATGATCCACTTCTTTATCCCTACTTTCTTTTATTGTCTCACTTTCGTGTTTACTATTCTTCTCTTGTTTCTTTGTATTGTTTGGTAGCGTTCTATTTCTTTCAATGTTTGAGCATTGATTCATGATACAGGTTTTATTTAAATGGTCAAACTGTATTTGAGTAAGCTGAAATTTTTCATTCAGCTGAAAATGAAGTTGGGCCATTTCATTTGTCATTAAACACTGGTTTTCTTCTAATGAATGAACCATGTTTCTTGTGTTCATTGTGGATGTAAAGATTTCAGCGACTAGATCATTGGCTTCATGAACTACGTTACGCATGTTAAAATAGGCATCTTGAATAGCTGTGCTTTCTTTTGAACAGCGACATTTTCCATCGCAGTCTTTACTATTTGAATCTTCTGTTTCAACAATATTATTTTGATGTTGCATGTTCTTCTTTTGAATAGATTTTATTTCAGTTCGCAATTTAATTATGGTTACACCCATTTCTTCCATCTTCTTTTCGGCTTCTTGAATGTATTTAACTCCAATTTTCATGACTTTAGTAAGACTAGGTCGATTCTTATTCATATTTTTGATGATTTTATTGTTGCTTGATCGACTTTGGTGACTTTGAATTAAGGTTTCATCATTTTTTTTGCAAAAAGCACATGACCATTTGTTGTTTGACAGTGTTCCATATTTATTGTCCGGTTCACTCCCGCATGCAAAATGTGCCCACCGTTCACACTCGACGCATCTTATGCCAACTCCTACCTTCTGGTGACACTTAAAACACTTCTTGCACCTCTTATTCACCATTTTACACTTCACTGTACTTACAATTATTTCTACTGACCTTGATTAGATTTCTGACATGTGTCAAAAGCAATTTGTCGAGTAAAAATAGAATAAAAATGTAATCAGTCTATATAGCCGTGACTTAATAATAAAATATCAGCATCCAGAAAAATTGAATAAGCAAACTTCAATATTTACAACTGATTGAAACACTTCACCCCGTACACGGATTTTCAAGTTTTATATATCCAGTTGTTCATTTCTTCGAAACCTTTCTCGTGGTATGTAATTTAATACTTTCACTTGTATAGAACTAATTGAAAAGATAATAAATTCAGGAGTGAAAAAGCTAGTCACCCATCTTGTTAATTTGCTCAACAATCATTGCTCAAAAATCATGCATGCAATCATGCAAAAATGTTGCTAGCATAGGTAGGCCCAGCCACAATAGCTGTCGAAACATACAATTTAACCATGATAAATCGGCGACTCACGGAACAAGAGGCTTGAAATTGGTTTACTAAACTATCATACATGAATTTAGAAGGACTAGGCCTATACTTACGCAAATAGGAGAACAAATTAGTTCATATTTGTGGCGGTTGTACAATGCCCTAGACGTTGACGGCACTTGTCCGTCACATCATACTACGCGCATCACGAGGCGTCCGGGAAATATATTGAAAAAGCCCCGTGCGTTTCCGGAATATCATAAGGGATTGAAGGATTCAAGTAATTGCGAGGATTCCACCCAACTAGCTAAATTCAACAGTTACGTTTTGCGTACAGTTCTCTAAAACGACCGAGAATGTCATTAGAATATCCGCCATTTTATGTGTTTTTGACATCGACAACTAGATAACGACTGGGTATTGTCGCTCGTAATCGATTAGTTTTTGGATACGGAATCGCTCGTAACGATACAGATCGGGAACTAGCTGATTTGTCGATGAAAATTGTCGATCCCAATCGACATCAAGATACAGAATCCCAACGCTGACACATTACCGGGTCATTGTGTGTATAATCTATGGAAAATTGAATCATGTAATATGTAATCTGTAATGATTTCAGTAGGATATTTTCGAACTCGTTCCATAATTCGGATGCACGATGAAAGTACTGTGGGTATACGAAAGCATCCTTGCTGACATATTTTGTCGTATCAACCAGGATCCATCAACCGTCCGAACCACAGAGCTTTGTATCGTTCGCTACCATAAATGCCTGGATGTGCCGCAGAATTGTAAACAGCTGGGCTTTAATTACTGCTAATTGGTTCTAGGGAATTGATTTCATCCAATTGCTTTTGATCAATTGATTTTGAGGAATTGATTTCACCCAATTGATTTTGACGAATTGGTTTCATTCAATTGGATATTGCTCAATGGATTTACGAATTGCCTTTAGTAG
Organism: Brachyptera putata; assembly: GCA_907164805.1. NCBI lineage: Eukaryota > Metazoa > Arthropoda > Insecta > Plecoptera > Taeniopterygidae > Brachyptera > Brachyptera putata. Next base: position 16,753,563 of record OU015473.1, on the reverse strand, counting down.
ATTGATTTCATCCAATTGATTTTGACCAATTGGTTTCATCCCAATTGGTATTGCTCAATTGGTTTACGAATTGCTTTTAGTCAATTGATTTCACCCAATTGATATTGCTCAATAGATTCACTCGAATTGTTATACGTCAATAGTTTATGCTGAATGGAAAACTACCAATTGATTCCAATTATACAATTGGGCAAAAACAATTGACAAATTAAATTGATTTTTTTCGTAAGGGAGGTAGAAAGAAATGATCCGATATCGGACAGGAGGAAGACCCTTAGAAGTCGAGAATAAACTGTCGTTGGTTTTTCATTTATTAACTTGCTTCACACTTTTTTGTAAATATTTGTTCTGTTTTTCACTTTGACTTTGATTTTAGAAATGATTTTATAATAGCTTTGATTTTTTATAGTTTCTTGATAATTCAGATGGCCGAAGCAAGTTTATTATAGAAGGCCAAGACAGAATGTGTGCGAGTAGGCAGTGAATTTATATTGTCTCTTCAATATGAACAGATTTAGATATTCTCTTTGAAAATAGTTAGTGATTAAGTTTCATTTCATTCTATTAAAATAATATTGTAATTTGACCCTGATGATGCCCAGACCAATCTGGGCGAAACGTCGGTCAGTGAATAAAAAAGATATCCATGAAAATACCCAAAATGTGTCTATAAACCATTATACGCATCATGGAAAAGAAAGTTTAAAAACATCTATATATATATATATATATATATATATATATGTATATATATATATATATATATATATATATATATATATATATATATATATATATATATATATATATATATATGTATATATATATATATATATATATATATATATATATATATATATATATATATATATATATATATATGTATATATATATATATATATATATATATATATATATATATATATATATATATATATATATATATATATATATATATATATATATATATATATATATATATATCTTTTTACATTGTCTAAAAAAAAATGAAATATATTGTCATTTTGATTACACTTGATCCTTGAATTTGGAATCTTAAATCTTGAATCTTGAATTCTTAAATCACATAATCTTCAATATTAAATTCACTTATGCACCTTATACTGAAATTAACTCATTTATATTTTCTACATGTCTTTAATTCAACTGATTATGCCACAGATAAGCCTCCTTGAGAGGCTTTGTGGAAGACTGTTTATTTTGTTTGTTATATGTGTTCTATTCGAAAATGAAAATAAAAAAAAATACGAGAGACATTGGATAGATTGTGAAAGACGTATCCCACCAAAAACCCTGACGGGTAAAAACTTGGACCCAAGGCCTGAAATATTTCAACAACTACAAAAACTTCTCCATATAAAAGGTGTGAAATCAAAACTGTATGCCATTAGTGCAACTTATTATTTATCAATACGGCATGGAAAATAACAGGAAACACTTGGCTCATTGCCCCCCACGTCCCCTCATACTCTCTCGTCATTTCACCAATACCCCCCGTTATATCTGCACCTCAATCTACAACAAACTTCTCCTCCCTCCGTCACAAGCTCAACCACCCGCACCTCCTTCGATAACAACCTCAAGTCTCTCCTAGCCCAGTACCCTTCCTACAGCCTCTCAGAATACCTCAACTTCGATATCCCTCCACAATAAACTCACTCTTTTATCATCATTTTCTTGTATAAATATTTTCAGAATTATTCTCTTTGTAAATAGTCCTCAACATTATACTCCTGCTATTTTATATTATATCAATATATTATATTATATTTCATTCAACCATTACAATATCTATTGTAGCTAATATCTCAACTGTTATATTCTACTTTTATGCTACCATTCTATTCCTGACGATACCCATACTTCGTACCATGTACTGGTCCACGGGGCGATAATAAAATACAAATACAGATCAATAATAACACTCACTCAACATCAAACTGTACTTTATTAAGAATCAAATAAGTATTAATACAGAGACCCACCCGGGTCGAACCCTCTCTAGAATCGTCTAGCGCGTCCAACTGCCGCTGCCTGTCTCGCATGGCCGGTCCACTGATGCCAACCTTGATTCATAAAAGTCACCAACATTACAGTATCAAAATAGTAAGTGCGAGAATAGTATGAACCACTTTGTAGGCCTAGGCAGTGTAAACTTTACAGTCGTATCAATACACATTACCAAAGGTGAGTTGGCCCGAATTTTAACTTGATTACTTACCAAGAAAGGTATAAACAGTATTGTTATAGGCACATATGATTACACGGTGCTACTTGTTTTGTATATGCCTATTCAGTTAGTTTTTATACGAAGCCTAGGCAGAGTATAGGCCTGTCACAACCCTGAATCTTCACCAGATCATCATAAGATCCGACTTCATCATCATTCATTTATTCATTCACTTATTCGTTCATATATATATATATATATATATATATATATATATATATATATATATATATATATATATATATATATATATACACTCATCTTCAGTGATCAGTGATCAAGATCAGTGATTCACTCCTATGTAAAATGCTATAGGGCGTAATTGTTATTTGATCGAATATATCAAATGTGTGAATAGAACATTTGGATTGTATATACTGGGAGCCTGGAAAATCGTAATTCTGGGTCGTGGAATGTAATGTATACATATATATATATATATATATATATATATATACTCAATAATGCAAATCAATAATGCAGATATTGAGGACTGAGGAGAGAATTGCGGTCTTGACTGAAAACTTGTCAAAAGAGAGAGAGAGAGAGAGAAAATTTCATCAGTTCCTAAAATCGAATTATTTCGAACTTATTTTTATGTTTTGAATTGAATTTTTACAAGAATGAGTCGTTCAAAACACCCTTGAAGAAGTTCGAATCACTGAAAAATCGCAGTGGAGAGAATCGATGGTTGCACGTGTTTCAAGCTTTCAACATCACATTGTTGAGATCCAATAGTTTATAACACATGGTGATAATTGATACAATTCTTCAGAATATAATCACAGCCGAGTGTGCAAACAGATTGAAAATGACCGCCAGGTAGCAGCACGTGAAGGTCCAAGTGAGATTTCAACACAGTGAAGAGGAGAACATATTTGTTCAACTCATACACGCAGACTGTGCGAGAATATGTGTTTAGCATGGGGTGGAAACTGAAACCTTGTTCAATACATAACACTGAGGACAAAGTTATGTCTGGAACTGAATCATCAGCTGTTCAATAGGCAGCTAACAGGCCCAAAGAAGGGAGTATCGCCCTTCTGTCACCTTAGTTTCTTTGATCTAGTTGCATCCATCCATGGTTCATCAAATCGTAGTCGAGCTGGACTTCTATTATATTGGATCACTTTCTAATTATAGTGTCTATATAGACCATGCTATCTGATAACATGTCTAGCTGCAGAGTGTATATCCACAGATAAATGGCTCATTATATGACCGACTCAATAATGTCGACGACTGAAATATCGCGGCAATGATACCGCGAGAGACATGACATCGTGGGTACATAATATCGCGGAGGCAAAATATCCGCGGACAAAATGACCGCGGTCAAAATGATCGCGGACCAAATGATCGCGGACCAAAGAGCGCGGGCAATAAGATCGCGGCGACCAAATGATCGCGGACAAAAAGATCGCGGCGACCATATGATCGCGGGCAAAAAGATCGCGGCGACCATATGATCGCGGGCTAAAAGATCGCGGGCAATAAGATCGCGGCGACCATATGATCGCGGGCAATGAGATCGCGGGCAATAAGATCGCGGCGACCATATGATCGCGGGCTAAAAGATCGCGGGCTAAAAGATCGCGGCGACCATATGATCGCGGGCTAAAAGATCGCGGGCAATAAGATCGCGGCGACCAAATGATCGCGGGCTAAAAGATCGCGGGCAATAAGATCGCGGCGACCAAATGATCGCGGGCGAAAAGATCGCGGGCAATAAGATCGCGGCGACCAAATGATCGCGGGCGAAAAGATCGCGGGCAATAAGATCGCAGCGACCATATGATCGCGGGCAATAAGATCGCGGGCAATAAGGTCGCGGCGACCATATGATCGCGGGCAAAAAGATCGCGGCGACCATATGATCGCGGGCAATAAGATCGCGGCGTACATATGATCGCGGGCAATAAGATCGCGGCGACCAAATGATCGCTCGTTCTCACCCGTGGTCGCCCTATGCCCGAGCATTGTGCATCATTCAGGCGGTGATTGCCGGTGAACGGCGGATCGGATCGACGCGAGGGTGGCACCGTTGGATGCACACCAACGAAACACGCATTCGTATACCGCGTTTGACCGGGATTCGCACCGCGGTTCTCCGACCATCGAGATCGATTAACCGCATATCGATTAACACGGTGGCGCCCATAAGAGACACTCGGGAGAACTTTGCAGGAGAACGGCTGGTCGGATCGGGCTGATTCGACCAAGGGCGGGCAGCGGAGAACGATGCGCGTCTTTTATTGCCCGTGCGGCCGCGCTCCGTTGCGGCGTTCGGTAACGCGGGCTCGGACAAGATCGCTGTTTTCGGCCTAGCCGTGTTTTCCCTATACCCGAACGGTGCATCGTTCACACGGGAATTGCCGGCGAACGGCCGGTTGGATCGAGATGATTCGACCACGGGCGTGTAGAGGGGAGCCGTGCGCGTCTTTTTTGACCCGTGCGGCAGCGATCCATTCGGCGTTCGGGAACGCGGCCTCGGACTAGATCCCTCGTTCTCACCCGCGGTCGCCCTATGCCAGAGCATTGTGATCGATTGCCGGCCACCGGTGTTTCGACTAGCGTAATATAAGTTGATGGTTCAGGTATCCGTCTCCATGTATTAGATACTATCAAAGGCGGTAAGTTTCGTCCGCGATCATATGTACACCGCGATCTTATTGCCGGCGATCATATGGACGCCGCGATCTTTCTGCCGGCGATCATATGGACGCCGCGATCTTTTAGCCCGCGATCATATGGTCGACGCGATCTTTTTGTCCGCGATCATATGGTCGCCGCGATCTTTTTGTCCGCGATCATTTGGTCGCCGCGATCCTTTTGCCCGCGATCTTATTGCCCGCGATCATATGGTCGCCGCGATCTTATATTCTGAATATTCTGAACGTTCCAGAATTTGTGCTCTTCTGACGGGTGCTAACTTCAACCACTTGCTTCAACAATTTGTCGTGAGGTCGCCTGTTCTCTTGGTGCTTCTGGTAACGAGAGCATCGTCTCCTGATTGGCCACGAGTTCTATAACATCACGTGACTCAACAAGTGTCCTGGAAGGATCCCCGACAGCGATACGCCCAAACAGTGATCCTATGTCATACTGCCTCGTCAAGCTCTTGGTTTACTTCACAAGTAGTTCCTTTTGAAGACAGATCAAAATATCCGGAATAACGTGTTGATTCAAAGCATCATGGATAACACGTCTTGGTTCTTCTGCATTACAATATGGTGATTACATTACTCTCGTCTGTGGTGTCTGCTTCCCTATCTTACTTGTCCCCCCTGATTAATGCCAGCATGGTCATGTAGTGAGAGAAGGTCAAGTTCGCCACCTGAAACACAGAAACGTCCCATTCAATACCATCAACATGAGCAAGCTCCCGACTTGCAACATTGAGTCTTTCAACGTTGAGTATTGTTTCCAAATCAACATCGATATTTTCATTTATAGGTCATTCATTCCAGTTTTTGATCAATGACTGATTTTGCTCAGTAGAATGTACTGATTGACATACTTGTGGCCATGAATCTCACGAACAGTTCTCAAGTTAATCAGGGTTGAAGGTCGGAAACCATGTTTTTAAACAATACGAATTAACAACTTGCTCCTTACGAACATTCAGAATATAAATGATAGGTAGAAGAAGGATGATTGGGCTGTTTTCCACCAATAACTGAGACTGAATTATTAGCACAGATCAGAAGCAGCCCCTCTTTGTTGTCCCGAGTTTTCGGAGGAGTCTCGTCATCAATGTGAAAGATCAGGTAGTAGTAGAGAAGACTATGAGGAGCTTAGGTTCTAAACGCAACTTGTCTGAAAATTTCCAATTTTAGTTTGAGATGGCAATACCCACTTTGAAATGAGCTCTTTCCATAAATAGAAACAAAATGTTTCAAAAAGCTATTTCTCTTATAGTCATTGGCTGTTGAGAGACCTTCTTTGTATCAAAAAGCAACTTATACTCCATCTTGTTTGGAACAAAGTGCAACTTGTCGTTTCGGCCAATAGCAATGCAGGGATTTCGCGCGAAAACAAAACAGCAGCCTAGTGTTTAGAATAATACATGTTGTCACATTTTTCTCCATAAATGATTGATGCCATGGACGGGTTAGTGTCGGTGTTTAGTAACAATCAGAGCACAAGAAAGCGATCAATCAATGAAAGGAAAGTGGACAAGCTGAAGAAAGAAAGGTTAGTAGTGCTTTTTTTCATCACAGAATATTTGAACATTTTTGAGGTTATGCCAAGCCGACTCACATGAAATCTAGATGTTTATTGTATAATTATGTAGTTCAACCTATTCTAGCGATATACCTATCCAAGGAGTGCCAAATAGGGGTGCGAGAGGGCACCACTAGCACTATCGAGCTTGAACGACTGTACTTCGGAGGTCAGCTATTGGGAGCTCGCCCTTCCTGCCTTGAAGAGCGTCGAGAGAACATCGGAGCGTCCGGAGTTCGAGCCCAGCCAAGGAAACTTGGAAGATGATGACCGTCAATTTCTGGGACTGGAAATGGTCCATCTAAATCCATCTGAGGTTCCAAGCCGACGCCACTCTGACAATCACCTGACAGCGATGTGTACGGTTTGCTACTCGGCTTTTAGCCTAGTTTAATTATATTTTTTGCTTTTTTTATGGGTGGGATAGACTCATTATTTGATACCACGTGGGTGGGTTACCCTTACTAGCTATATACTCGGTTCCAGCTTTCTCTACGCTCGTTATGTCTTTGTGTCATCAATCTTGTACATCAATATGTATTCAGCTTTTGCTGTCAGTTCACTATCATTGAATTGTTGATACGTTTCTCCTTATGAATTTTGCCTTGAAGTGTTTTGCTAGTGTCCGATGTCTTTTCCCTGGCTATATTCCCGAGTATAATGATCCCGACGATCCAGGCCTCTCAACAATTCAGATCGTCAGGATATAACAACTTCATTTTGTGTAGCAATTCAGACCCAGATCCAGAGAGGTTGACATTCCGTTGCATCTTTCCGTTACATCTCGAAAACAGAATCATGTTGTTCGATTGCTACCACTGAACTAATTGAAGTGAAAAACCGTATGTTCGAGACGCATCACAGGACTGAGCAAGACGGGAGAATTTCGCATTGCATTTCGGTCACTGTTCCAGAGCGGGATCGCGATATCGACACATCCGAACTGAAGAAACCGCACTCGTTGTGCGTCGCTTACAAGGTAAAGCAACAAACATTGTGCTTGAACATCAGAGTTTCTTGTCTCAGTTGGAACTAATAGTTACAGTTTAAATACAATATGATTTCAATTATCATTATCATCGAATATTTCTCAGTAATATCACCATGTAAAAGAAAACAGTTCGATACGGTTCAGTACTCAAGGTAAGCCGGTGGTTAATATTTTTTAAACTAGGAAAACGCGTTATGTGTTTCCGCGTTGATGGATGAGCTAATAAGAATGAAACTGAATTATTTCAAAAAGTTAAATCAAGTTGATGTTTTGACGGCATTCAAATTAAAAATTAATGTTTTCATTCGGTTGATTTATTTCGTAGACTATTCTCATCATGAAGGAAATATTAGATGCAATCTAAGATACAATATATACACCTTGAGATCCAATTATATTCATTACTCATTCTAAATAATATCTTTGATAATAAAGAAGGCTTTGTTTTAATAGTTCTTCAATAATTGGTGACACTTGTTGCTTGGATTTAAATGGTTTTCTTAATAGCTTTGAATGATGCACAAAAATGTCATTATATAATTTTTTATATCTAAACGACTGATTGGATTCCAGTGAAAGTTTGGAATCATGTGTATCATTATTATATTGAAATTCGGTGAAAATTTTAATTTTTTTGAAGGACATTTTTTGTACGAAAATTTTTCTCCGGCTTATTCTTATGGGTAATTTGGAAAATGGAAAATTAGTTTTCTCAGAAGTGGTGCAATCGATTGCGCATAAAAATCAATGAGATTCAATTCAGATGATGACACTTGGGCTTGCCAAGTTTCAATTGAATTTGAATTTTCGTTTGACCTGTAGAGCGCGAACAAAAAAAAAAAAAAAAAAAAAAAAAAACATGTACATTTTTTTCGGGTCAAGTGTAATTGAGTCTTCGCTTCGCTCATCCAATTATCATCACTGACTTTAAGGTATGCCACTTTTAAAAGTGATAATTTGGATCTAGACGAATATAGATGTGATTGTGATGATGTTTGTTCTGAAGAAATTGATATTATTTTTCAAGGTTTCCACAAGTAATGGAGACATCAATGTCGGCAAAAATTTATTTCTGAAACTTTTTGGATTCTCTCATCGCCGGGTCCTAACTATTACCAAGTAAGTTTGCGACGGTAAAGCCTTCACTGGAAAAAGAGGTCGGGGTAGGAGGTCTCATAAATTGTCCGATCGACGACCTTGCGTCCATAACTTTCTTGGCTCGTTACGCGGAGAAGAAAGCCACTATGGTCGTGGTAAAAGCGTTCGAATTTACTTGTCTGTAGAGTTAAATATTGCTCGATTGTGGAAAGCTTATAACTCTACACATCTCAACTTGTGTGTCAAGTTTTGGTTTTTCAATAAGATTTTTCAAACTGAATTTAACCTTGGCTTCGGATCACCGGCGGTCGATGTCTGTAGCTACTGTTGTCGACTGAAGAATTTGATAAAAATAGCTCCTAATCCCCAAGAAAAACTGATTCAGCAAGGTTTACTAGCTATTCACAAGAAACGAGCAAAACAGTATCACCAAATGCTGAAAGAAGATGTAGATGCCGATGAAACTTCCTGCTTTGACTTGCAGCAAGTGCAAGCATTGTCGAAACTGCCGATAGGCGAAGCGTTTTATTCACGACCATTGGCATTTTATGCATTTTGTGTGACCGATCGGTCGACCCACCACCCAAGGTTTTAATAATAATAATAATATAATGATAATCTTTATTCAGGGAACAATATATACATTTTTATAGAATGTGCGATATGTCAAAATAAGAATTATGTACATTATATATATATATATATATATATATATATATATATATATATATATATATATATATATAACTAGTATTATTTCAGTTTGTAATTGAGGCTGCCTAGAGAAATTTGTTAATTTTTGAAGTATTCTTCTATTGTATATGGGCAAATTTGAATGAGGTAATTTTTGACTTCTGATTTGAACGTTTTCTTGTTGATCGAGAGGGTATTCTTCATTGTGGCAGGTAGATTGTTGAAAATTATTCGACTGTAGTAAGCTGGGTTGTTTTTGCATAGTTTCAGATTGATATTTGGTATATGGAAATTATTTCTTGTTCTGGTACTGTGATTGTGAATGATATTGTTTTTGGGATGGACATTGTCGTCAGTGGCAGCGTATATTATCAGGTGGTATGGGGCCGTTACTGTGAAAAGATTCAATGTTCTGAAAATTGCTCTGCAGGATGTCCAATTTGGGACTCCCATCATTGCTCTTACAGTTCTTTTCTGTAACAGTAATAGTCTAGAAGACTCTGGAGATCCACCCCAAAAGATAATGCTATATGATATTCTAGATAAAACTAGACCATAGTATGATGAGAGCAACGTATCTTTGCTTGTCATCTTGCGTAAATTGCGCAAGATATATGGAGCTGCTGCTAGTTTATCGATATGTGTATGCCAGTTCAGAGTTCCATTGATGGTGATTCCGAGAAACTTTGTCTCGTTAACTTCTACTAGGGTTTGATGTTGGAGTCTGATCAGTGGAGAGCGATTTTGTTTGTGCGGTGTTAAAGTTGATGAATGTTGATTTTTTCTTGTTTATAATTAGGCGAGCTGAGTCAGCGAATGTTACCATGTTGCTGACTGCGTTGTTGGCGTGATCGGTTCTGTCTGCTGCTAGGAGATGGCTTGTGTCGTCTGCGTATACGGCTATGGTACCCTGACTAAGGTTAGCAGGTAGTTGATTTACATATATTATGTACAGAATCGGGCCTAAGACGGTTCCCTGGGGTACCCCGATGTCTGTCACACGGGTTTCAGATTCAACCTTAGTATTGTCTGACGTTATCAGTTCAACATACTGCCTTCGTTCTAATAGGAATGACTTGATCCAATCTGGAACGACACCGTTTATTCCCATGTTTATCAACATGTTTGCAAGTATTTGGTGGTTCATGCAGTCAAATGCTTTTGTCATGTCATACAAAATACCTATGGCAGGGTGTCTCTCATCTAGAGCATCGTATATAGCGTTGAGGAAAGTATCGATTGCGTTGGATGTAGATTTGCCTTTCTGGAAACCACATTGACTTGGGGATATCAAATTCTGCTTGCTAAGGTAGTTCATGAGGCGGGTACTTGATGCAAATTCAAACAATTAGGAAAAAGCTTATGGTAAAACTATCGATCGGTAGTTTCCAGGTTCTGATCGATCTCCCTTTCTGAATATAGGGATTACTTTCCCAATTTTCAAAGTTGACGGGAATATACCTTCATTCAAAGAAGCATTTATGATTTCGGCTAATGGTTGACTAATTTGCGCAGCACACTTCTTGAGAAGGATTGGTGGGACTTCGTCCTGCCCTGAAGAAGTTTTTATACACTTCGAATGCAGTGTGCTGTATACGTCTGCTACGTCTGTTGGGAAAAAGAACATCTGCTTGTTATGGTATGGTCCTGCTGTCATTGGAGAAGATTGCATTGCCGGTATTCCAGAGTCATTGAAAACGCACAATTAAAAGAGTGTATAAATGGTATAGTGAAGTTTTGAAATTTCTGCTCAGTTGCATTTGCTTCATAGACTTCATTCCACGAAAGTTTTTAAATAAGTTGTATGAAATAATTTGTGTTATTCGTAGAAAATATTCTTTTGGTACCCTTGGATTGATTTGTGACAGCATTAGCTGCATTATTAGAGATTCAATCATCGAATTTGAGAAATTGCCCGTTATGGTCTGATCGATGTATGTTGATTGATGCGGTGAGGATACTAGATATAGCAATGTTTGTCAACACATTGTCTATGATAGGACCACACTTTATTGTGTGGTCACTTAATCTTGTTCGCACATGTATGGTTGGTATCAAATTATATGCAGCAGTCAAGTCCAGGAAATCGGACAAATGGGAATAACGATTTTGAGTCTTTGCCATGTTGATGTTGAAATCTCCTCCAAGAATCATTTTCATGTCACAACCGAATTTATTTACCAGGAACTCTAAGGTATACTCAAGTTTGTTCAGGAAAATTTGATAGTCGCCATCGGGGGACCGATAAGCTGAGAGAACGATACATATGCTTTCATTACTCACAGAATTTGTCATAACTGACGCACAGCATTCAAAGTTTCTTTCTATGCTTAATGCAGTGATATCTGGTATGTCTATCACTTTTGATGCAATTGAGGTTCTAGCAAGTATAGCTACCCCACCTCCTCTAGTAAGTTGGCTACTAAAATTGCTAGCACATGCGTAGTTTGAGATGCTAGTAACTCTAGATTCCTCATCTGAGAGCCAGTGTTCTGATAAGCAGACCACGTCCGCTGATATTTCTTCCAGTGCAAGTTCTAGTTGGTGAATTTTGTTACAAATGCTACGAATATTGAGTTGTAAAATGCTGAAGTGAGATTGATTCTTCGTTTCATACCAGAGGGTTGACTTACCTTCTGATAAGGCCATTTTGAGGGTCTGTTTTTGTTGTGGAGCGATGGTGAAAAAACTTTCTCACTGCGGTTGCCCCGGGCCAAAATTGTAGACTATTCAGAGTTTCCAGTAAAGTGCTGCAAGCAGTGATTTTAAATGAACTATAGTCGCCTCTGGCTTGCATATTCTCAACTGCATTGATTCGGTTTGGAGACTTTGTCTTGGACAAACTTCAGGACTTCTTCTAGTGTTACATCAGCATGGAGCCGCCAGACATGGAGGTGAATTTTAGATTCTGAAACCTTGAGGTTGGTAGCTGTACCTACGATGTACGCTTGCTTGGTTCGTGATTTCTTATAGGCAACTTCTATGAAGTCATCATTTGACAATTGGTTACATGTCCATCATTCTTAATGACTAGGGCTGTGTTCCAAATGTCTAGTGCACTTGTAAGGGCCCTAGCCGTTTAGTGCACTTGCGTGTAAGTACACTAATTTGAGCACTTGAAAGCAACTATTGGAACACACTTTACTACTTTAGCGCTGTCTGTTGGAGATTGTCAAACATTTTGAGGTTATATTTTATTTTGATAAAAACATTTATTCAATCAACTTTGATGAATAGTAAAGGCTTTATTTATATATTTATGCATTAAAAAGTGTTATTAGGCCTACAACACTTCATTTTTTCAATGAAACACAACAAACAACAATTAACAGACTTCTCAAGTGTGCAAGGGTACATAAAAGTGTGCATGAGATGCACACTCATGAAAGCTCCCTTCCAAGTGCACTTGGGAGTGTACACTTTCTCAACCCGACTATTGGAACACCATTTAAAATGACGGCGCTTCCGGTTGTGTTGTCACAAGGGCCCTTACAAGTGCACTAGAGGAGTATTGGAACACAGCCTAGGCCTAGAAAGGGTGGTCCTTTCTGCGTGTTCGGTCCCTTTGTATGTTGTACACGAATTCTACCAAATTCTTCATCAATGTTGTTAGAGGATTCAGGTAGACTAACAGTTACTTCTGCAGTTTGGGTGTTGGGCCCATTCATTGACGACTTAACCTCACTTTGGGCATGCTTACACATAAAGTCAATTTTTTTTTCAGTAGCTTGTTAATCTCTTTTATGTCGAGCAAGCGTTTTTCTTCTTCTAATATTAGCTTTTCATTTCCACTTATTATAGTGTTCAACAGTTCATCATCAGCTTTATGGATAGAGGTAGGCCTATGACCATCCTCTCCCTTTTCAAATAGGCTGGAGCCCAATGTTAGGCAGAACTGGAGTATAATATTCACAGTTTCACTTAGCCTTTCCACAATTTCGTCTTTTTTACCTTCTTTATTGATGCCAAGTTTTCCAAGCTGTCTTCTGATGTCCTTCCCAAATCTTCAATTTTAATTTTTATTGATAGTAGCTCTTCAGTAACCTTACTGTCGTCGCCGTCTTGAATATCAAACGCGTGGAACGAGACGCAGTCTGGAAGAGGATCAGAGGAGATCGGTTCTGGGCTGCGAAAGCATTCTGTCTTCATACTTCCTGAGAAGTATAACGCGATTTATAGGGAGACCGGAGAGGTATGTGAGTTGGGTGAAGATTGGAAGGTCAAAATTTCAAAAGTCTTCCTGAAATTTCAAGAAAATTAAGAGGGAATTAAAGGCATGAAGAGGATCTTGTTGAGAAAACGGAATCTTCGGTCCGCCGGGAAAGTAGATATTTTGCTTGAAACGGAGCAGAACTTCCGTAGGTTGATCCTTCCAAGAAGTTCTGTACTTTGGTTAAGAAATCCAAGTCGGTACACAATGGTATTAATATTGGCGCGGTGACGTTATTTAGAGCAGTGCAGCCAGCTAAACACGACAGAGCTAAGAAAACACGAGCTAAAAAACACGACAGATCAAGTGCATGCAACAAAGATTTTTGAGAAGATGAAATGTTAATCAAGAAATCTTTTAAAAAAAGTACATTATGTAAATCATACAACAAAAAGTTTAAAATTCCTTTTTGGTTTCCAAAAAACATTTTTAAAAGAACTTGAAAAATGAAGGAGTTTGCAAATAAATACATTATTTCTCAAAGAATTTAGGAGTTGATATTTTAAGAAATATGAACCATAATTTTCAAAAAATTTAAAAACAAGATTTTTTTTCAATTTTTTCAAATACATTGTTAAATAAAAGGGGCGTGAGGGAAATGGGAGACATATCACGTGCGAGAATAAAAAAGAGTGGGGGACATGGCGCGTGCCACCGAGAAAGGAACAACAGGACAATAGAGAACAATAGATCAAAGGACGACTGGCCGGTCAGTCTTCTGTACTGCTTCAGGTATATACTATGTGAATAACAAGGGCCGTTATTATGAAGGACGAATAGAAGTTGAGGGGCTGTCAACTTGGTGGTCCGATAAGATGATGGTCCGAGAAGTCAAAATGGTTTTTATGAAACTTTATTATTGCCTATCGCACCTTTAAGATACTTTGATAGGCAAGTGGGCTTTTCGAGCAGCTATTAACTCCCTGAAGACCCAATCAAGGAGAAAATGGCCGCCTGAATTCAAACGTTTTCAGTCATCTCACACGTATATAGGCTGCTACAGGACGCAGTGTCCCAGTTTTCGAGCCAAGAAGCTGATAATTTCAATGATTAAAAGGATGCAATTGTATTGTCTGCCAACAGATTCAGACTCGTGAGACGTATTCTTTGTGCTAGGGCCCGAGCCTAGTCGCTGCTAGACAACAAAGAGCTGATCATTTCCATGATTCATCTGGTTGAGAGGTTAGTTTATACCATTTCAGCCACAACTGTCGCTAGCCTACATGCGCAACGCAATTCTCATTTCGGCTAATCCAGCTTATCTGGATCTATTCCTCTCCTGTAATCTACCTAGGTTGACCTACGGAAGTATTCCACGTAGAAAGTGAGGACATAATATGATCATTAACGGTTTCTGTGACTTGTCCAGTCATTAACAACATTAGTATCAAGAGTGAACTCAACACACGAATGTTGATATGTGCTATTCGAACCAAGAACCTTGAGCAGTGTGCATTGTCTTCATCCAGCAGCAAATGTGAAGTGCATCAATATGCCTTCGATGAGATGTAATGAGTCATCGTTGATCATTATTATCGGTGTTGGTTTCGTGTTGAGCTTGAAACCGAATGAACGTTATGATTTGGGTATGTTGACATAGCATGTTGTACTACTCACGCTTTGGAAAGTCTCCAAGGAGAGTGGGATGAATCCTGCAGCCGAAATGACGATAGGCTGGTTCGACATGGACATCATGATACGCATGGAGCGTTTGAAACCTTCAGAAGCTTCGAACCAATCACAGCCATACACCGCATCCTTCACATAGAAGCTCTGAAACAGACAGGGGGAAATAAGTATTCCTTCTAGAGTCAATACCATTGTCACCGGCAACAATAGTCTCTTATAACAATCGTTGTTGCAACAGTAAAATGAAGCATTCGGAATATATTTATTTCGTTGTTGCATCAATGAAATGAAGCATTCGGAATATATTTATTTCAATCACGTTTCAATCATTTCAGAAATATTATACACTTCAATTGTGGGGGCTGGCATCAACTTGGCTCTCTCCCCTCACATTGGAATTGGAGTTACTCGAAATGGTAGCATCAAAAAACGGTTTTCCAATAGCACATCTCAGCACAAAAGATGCATATCAAGAATACTCAATACAAAGTTAACGTGGGGACTGGCATTCCAATCGGCAATTACCCCCCCCCCCCCCCCCTACTTCGATATTGTCATAATGCATAACGAAAGCAGCACATAACTCTTTTGTAGCACATTTCAGCACAGAACGAGCACAAATCAATGTCTTTGGAGAAAATTTGTATATCAATTGTGGGGGGCCAATTTATTGCACCTGATTGAACGGCGCGTCAACTACTTCAGTATATTGTATTGTGTGTATAGTTACCTCGTCAGTGATCAGGTTGCAGAGTAAACATGTGAAACCCAGTTCCATGTATACACCTATTAATGGTATCACCGTGAATACTGCTTTGAAACCAACAGACGGAGCCTGAAACATGGGGCACTCACATGACTCGTTCGAGTCAGCTGAATCAACTTCAACGTATGGAGTAAAGCTGGACCTTTACTGCGAATGCCAATTATAATAACGTCCTAGGCCAGATAGCTCCGAGAGACGAATGATATTGATCGGATAATGTTCTTTAGGAGAGATAAATGCCATTACAATACTAGATAATAACAAAGTCAGGGAAGCCCACCTCAAGAGCAGGGCTAGGATTTGTGCTAACAACAATGGAGATACAAAATACTGGACTTGGCTCTACCAGTAAATAGAAACAGATCGAAGTCATAGCCTCTTGGAGCTATAGAGCTATACGCTGGAATATGGGCGATCTAGGTGGCGTCGAGTTTTCTCAGCACTGGAGCCCTATTCCTGAGATAAATCAAAATTAATGTGAAAAAAAAAGTGAGAAAATTTTCTCATCTCACTTCTCATCAGATTTGGTATTCTTGATATTGAAATACGAAAAAGATTGTGAGAAACCATCAGATCCATCAGAATAGGAAGTTAAATACAAAGTGAGATATGAGATAAGAGAGAGAAAAATTGATTCATGAATAATAATTGGCCATTTCATGTGGGATGATCATTTTCTCACTCACTTCTATTTTTCTCACATCTCATTTATTTCAGAAATAGGGGTCCTGGACATGACCGTCAGCGGGGAGAACATGGGACAAGTCCAAGTTGCGTACCACCGTAGATAGCTATTGTCCCAGGTTGCAGGTATTGACCCGTGTTGTTTAAAGTAGTTCGACTTCGAGAATTACTTTTTGGAAATGTGAATGGCTTCACAGCTGTACTAATGTACTAATGTACATATCACGAATGTACTTATGCTAGAGTAGGTCATGCGGAAATATATAAATAATGATATTGGAAGAATAACTGATGAATTGGTCGAAGTAATTTTTGGTCGAATGGGTTTGGGACGTGGAATTTTGCATCTCAAAATACTCTCGAGGAAGAATAATAATAGTGCATTCCACGTTCTATACATGCAATTCAAATTAACGACAGATTTCTATAAACCAGCATCCAAACACCTCTCATCACAACCGTTGAACTTCTCCGAAGAGTTTCTGAATGAGAAGAACAACTCTACTTGGGAGTCGTCATTGAATCCCTGTAATCTCAATCAAAATGGCGTCTCCGTTATGTTTCAGTTCAGTTGAAGATACCGAGGCAATGACAAACAATCAGTCACAATGTGTACGAGTCTTTCTCCTGTGTTGAGCTGAGTAAGATTGAATAGCTGCTCGTGTGATATTTACCAACGAGAGCAAAAGAGCCATACACCCCGCAGGAATGACGTTGGTGACAATTTGAGCTATTACAAGTGGATTGAGAGCTGATTCCGAATCGCGCGCAAGACTGAAAAGAGAAATCAGATCATGACACAAGGTTTTACAAACAATTATGTTGTATGAGTGGGATGTCCATTCGGTTCATTCTCAAACTCCTTTTCGTTTTTACTGCCTAAAACACACGTGCACCTCTTTTGGTTCATACTGGCTGTGAAGTCGTTCCCCACCTTTCCCCACCCCGCATCACTTCGACTGATACTGGCTGTGCTAGTCACGTTGTTTTCTCAATGATAGAATATGATTCATGTTTGGTATTCGGTTGTCGGAGACATTAATGACTCAGTTTTGCTAAGTCAAGACCATTTGTCATGTTAGCTGTCTCTTGAATGGACCCTAAGTTATATATCTCTCTCTCTCTCTCTCTTCAGGTTCCAGGTTCCAGATTCTTTCAAATTCAATCAGGTTCAGTACAAGCGAAGTGGTGTATGTGCGGTATTCCAGCTTAATGAAGAGCATGGCACCTCGTGGCGTGCGATGACTGCATATAGTGGAATAGCATGCATCAACAGCGCTACGCTGCCAAAATATTGAGTCTACTTCAAGATATTACCTGATGATGTTCTTGTAATGCTCAATGGACTCTTTCAGACGTCTCTCCATCACAGCGTTCACGCGTGCCTTCTCAGGATGACGCCAGGATTCACACTGAGCGTCAGAACGTTCTACGACAGGTGTTTCCGTACACTCCACCATATCGACCCTCGAGGTATGAGCGCGTCTCTCTTGGACGTGTATCATCAGTCCCCCATTGGAACCAGTAATAGTGATGGTGTTCAGCATATCACGGTCACGATTATCAGCTGCATTGGACAATTCCTTCTCTGATAGTTCTCTGATGTTGACCAGGTTCTTGTTCAGAAGTAACAAGTGTGTGCCCGTGTGGAGGAAGATTGTCATGATGAATACATCGACCAGAAGGAGACTCGTGCCACCGGTGAAGAGAGCTAAGCCCAAGACGAACAACGTTAACTCGAAGATCGGAGACACCGTCTCGTCCCACGGAAACCAGAGCCTGTGGAACAGAATGGAAATGAATGGAATGTAATGGAAGTATTTGCAAGAGAAATCTCGCGCCTACTACTGCTGGCCAAACTCCTAACTAAACGGCCTACGAAAGGCCGACCCACTGGGTCATCTCTCACGCGATGGACAAATGGGGAAGCATCATTTTTGAAGATGGAATGATTGCCTGAAACTTTTTTTTTTAGCCTCTAGCCTCGTTCATGTGGATACAAAGTAATACACTCTATTCGAGATCAGACGATTAATGTCTATCGGCTATCTTTCCTGAGCTCATTAGTTGATATCCAAGCGGGCTCCGTGCCCCCTATCTCATCAGCGCACTGATGACGTCACAGTAACAGAGAAACCCGAGCAGAAATGAAAAAAAACAAGGCCAAATCGCTCCATGAATAAACAAATTCAATTATGTATGGCTCGAATCATTTGAATAATATCTGGATGGTTCATTCACAGTTGAATATTATGATATCTGTCTTACGTGATGTAGAGTTTCCTCTCGTTCATAGCAAAGATTGTCGAGATAGATATGTAGGCTGCAATCATAGTGATTACTGGAACATAAATCACTTTCACTGCGATACTCATCAGCCAAGTTGCTCTGCGTATGAAATCTTGATCATGCTGAGGCAGAACACTGTTGATAGGCTGGTAATTACGATACATTTCCTCCAGTTTGATCGTCAGCTTCACGGGTTTGTCCCAGTATGCGAATACACCGAGTTTAACACAGCAATTCAGTGAAAGGATGCTAAAAAATGTGTTATCCAGAACAACGAGCAATTGATGTCCCCAGTGCATGTAAATACTCAATGGCAGAAGTATGAAGATGAGCATAATTTGAATCAGCATAACGATACCCAGACAATAGGGTCGAAACAAAGAAAACCATTTTCTCTCTTCATTCGGCTTTGCCCAAATACCTGTGAATCAGACACATTCATGATTGGATGAACACTGCGTGGAATTCCATTTCATTCTAGGCTATATTCGTCGTTTTTTTGGGTGTTAAGATATCCGGAGGCCCAGCCCCAATTCCAGCTGTCAAAACATTCAACCATGATAATCCGACAATTCACTCAGGGTGGGAGTTGAAATGAGTTCATTGAACTTCACAACTCACTACCACTAGGCCTATAATTACATAGGAAGTGGATCAATTATTCAATATTTTGTGTTTATTACTAGCTAGACTTTGACGTCCGTCACATCATGCATGGGCCTATACTAAGGCTCGGTCTTATGACCTTCCTCTAAATATTTTACTAGCCACTTAATGTTGTTTAGTAACCTACTAACTTTAGCAGGCGTCTTGTGACTTGCTAACTGGCCACTAAACTAGTTTAGAGACAGGTTAGTTAGAGGCTGGTATGAGCACCTTCTAAGAGTTAGCGAGCACTTTAAAAGTCAACATAACCTCACAAAACGAAGTGAATACGTTTGTAGATGAGCGTTAGCGAATATTTCCTCTCAACTCTTACGGAGCTTCGTCTGTGAGTTTTTTCTTTGATTATTTTTTGTCTTAAGCACTGCACAGGTCGCAGGGTTTGAACGATCGACATGAAACTTTTTTTAAACGCAAACTTATCCAACTTAAACACTAGAGTTTTGGGTTTATATCTGTTGGACCATTTTTTAGAAACATAATCTCAAAGTTTTTTAAAAACCCCATACGATTAGGCTGAGCGGAAAAATTGAAACATAAAATCTCTCCAATATAATTCAAATTTTCCTCGAATATGAATACGGAAATTATACACCTAATTAAAAATTTGTATGCAATTCGGATCAGCCGTTTCGAAAAAAATAATCCGATACATGTTTTTTATCAATCGAATAAATAGATTTTTTTTTTTTTTTTAATAACATCGAAACTTGATACAAAATCATTGTTCCCCAATTAAGGCTATGGATGAAAGATTAGATCGTTTGAACGGGGCACCACGAGGGCGATCTTACCACCCCAAAGAATAATTAAAATATTATAACTCATTTAACAAACAAATCAAATCTTAACTAAGGTAATAATTTCAGGGTTAGAAAACAATTCAAACATTCACAGTGGGGAGAAAAAATCTCGAATCTTCTCATTATCTTGATCTTCTTCTTCTCCTTCTTCTTGAAATCTTCTTTCGTCTCTCTTTTTCTCTGTTCTTGTATCATTAACAAAATTCATCATTCTGTTTCGTTTTTTTTTTATATTGTTGTTTTATTTATTCGTTTTATCAGTATTCGTGTTTATTCAATTCGTGTGTAATATATACATATATATATTTTAATGGTCGAGGCTGATCGAATTTGTGAATTATACCTCACGAAAAACCATCAATCGGGATAAAAATGTCAAGTTGTTGATGTTGAGATAGTGAGGACGCACAGATTTTTCGGATACAACTCTCCATTGGACCACTTGTCGTGCAGACTTGATGTGCCAGTCCAGTGGTCCAAATCTCAGGGAGCTATCCGAGAAAACTATGTTCAATCAGCAATGCGGTGTAGTTAGACCTGGTTTTCAGTAATATTTTATTTCGTCAAGATTGTGATAAAAACTCAACTTCTGATATATCTCTCCTCGTTTGCCAATATAAAGCTGCCATTAGACAATCCCCGTGCAATCCTCGATTTTTCAGCAGCACTCGGTATTGAATAAGTGCTGGGCAGACAAGTAGGTGTTCTGCATCTTGATCTCCCAGCTTGCACAAGGGACATGTGGAACTTGCTTTAACTCCAATTCTCTTTAGATGTTTGTAGAGAAAATCGTGGCCAGTTGTAATCCTGAAGATCGCGACTGCAGTAGAACGAGGCAGGGTGTTGGAATATATCGGTTTTTCCAGCAGAGACTCCCATCTCTTTCCTCTAGCGACATCTTCGTGGGCCTGATTTATAATAATTTTGGATTTAGCTTTGAGAATATTTTTGTAGGAAGCTATTGACATTGGTGTTGTATGCTGAGTCTGACTGGATCCCAATTTGGCAAGCTCGTCAGCCTTTTCATTTCCTTCAATTCCGCGATGACTTGGGATCCATTGTAGAATCAATGACCAACCATCTGTTATTAGATCGTGTGATAGTATTTGACATCGTTTAGTGATTGAACAATCAGTTGACTTTGATGTTATGGCTTGAATAGCAGCTCTGGAGTCGACAAAAAACACAATTTTTTGAGGGTCAGTGTTTTCTCGTATCAACCCCAATGCTATCTTGATCGCTTCCGTTTCCCCACCAAAGCACGATCCATATCTTCCTGCAGCAGCCGATTCCTGGAAGATAATGCTGTACACTCCAGCACCAGCATTCGCTTGATCCGCATCTGCCGAACCGTCGGTAAAAACATGAAGCCACTCACTTGAAGGGTATAATGTATGCATCGTTCGTAAAGACAGTTGTTTCAGTGCAAACACATTCATAGTATCTTTTTTGTTCATCTCGTCAAGCAGCTTTATTCTTGTCTTTGGTATTGAAAGCAATGAAGATGAAGGAGGTAAGAAAGGATTTCTTACTACCATGTCATCTCCAATCTCGAACTTCGTCTTCATATTATTGACAGCAGCAATGAAACCTATCTGGGATGGAAGTCGTAATACTGGTGGCTTGTATGATTCCCAGTATGAGTCGTTAAGTCTCAATTGCTTCTCCTGTTGAACAATAGCAGCTCTTTCTCTTCGAATTGACAGTGGCTCGATTCTTGTTTGTATTTCCATCGCAGTGATTGGAGTAGATTTTGCGGCGCCACATATCATTCTAAGAGCTTGATTTTGGACTAAATCGAGTCTATTGGTATTGGCTTTGCTAGCGGTGCAAAAGGCTTCTCGGCCGTACTCCAGGACCGGTCTTATGTATGTCTTGTATGTTGTGGATAGAATATCTTGAGTAGCACCCCACCGAGTGGAACTCAGTCTTCGTAGTATTTTTAAACGAGATTTACCATTGTCAGCTAGTTTTTGAGTATGTTCTTTCCATGTGAGTTTGTTGTCCATATGCACTCCCAAATACTTGCTTTTAACTGAACCCAACTGTAGTCCGTTATATTGAAGCTGTATCTGATGTTGTGCCGTACACATTTAAAACAATTGGAACGTAGTTTTTTCGGTGTTAACGGTCATCTTATTCACGTCCGCCCACTTCTTCAAAGTTGAGAGAGTTTCATTGATATTAGATTGCATTGTTACAATGTTCGATCCAGTTGTCCATATTATGAGATCATCGGCATACATCAGTGCATTGACTCCTACAATGCTTTTGATTTCATGTGGGAGATCATTAACCATTACGTTGAACAATGTAGGACTTGAAACTGCTCCTTGTGGTAAGCCTTGGTGTGTTTGACGGTATCTTGAGCATGACTGATTAACTCTAACTCGTATGAATCGTTGTGCGAGGAACTGCATAACCCATCTGACTATCTTTCGTGGCACATTCATTTTCCATAACTTTTCTACGAGGATTTGTCGACACACTGTATCATACGCAGCTTTAAAATCCACTAAAACCGCCAATGTAGATTCTTTCCGTTGAAAACCATCCTTCACATCTTGGAAACACGCACAATTTGGTCGATCGTGGATCTGTGTTTTCTGAATCCAGACTGCTCAGGGGCGGCGAGATTGTGTTCTTCAAGGAAAGAATTTAGACGGTTCATTACCATTCTTTCTAAAACTTTGCAAAAAGTACTTGTTGATGCAATTGGTCTATAGTTTTCAAGTTTATCAGCGGTTTTGTCTTTCTTTGCGAGAGGAATTACTTCCGCCTTTCTACAAACAGCAGGTATGGTAGTATCCCACATAATGTTCATCAACTTCAGTATAGTATTCTTAGCAAGGGGTCCCAGATGAATTAGCATCTCTGACGTAATACCATCAACTCCAGGAGATTTCTTAAGTTTTGTCAATCGAAGTGCAACCTCTAGTTCAGCAAAATGAAACTCTCCGTTCAACTCATTCTCATCTGCTGTATCGCTTCGTACGTTCTCGTTCTGTTGAAGTTCATCGTTTTCAAGTTTCTTATACACTTTGCTGAGGTTGGTTTTCTCGTACTTACTCACTGAAGCATAGTATTTACAAAACGCCTCAGCTTTATATTTATCTTCGATAAGGAGTCTCCCTCGTTCGAATATTGGTTCATTCTTCTTGTTGTGTTAATTGTTTATCGTTGATATGAGTCGATGAGCTTTATTTCCATCTTTTCGGTAGTCAATGTTGTTAATGACTTGATGAAATGCTTCTCTTTTACTTTCTAGAATATGTTTTTGTAATCTGGCATGAACTTTCCTCAGATGAATACCATCTTCTTTAGCGCCTGTAGTTTCAGCCTTTTTTCTTGCTTCATCACGTTCTTCCTTCATAACTTGAAGCGATGCATTCCAGAATGGTTTGTACTTCTTTACAGCCCCCCTTGGAACACACGCTTTGACACATTTCATTAATTCTTTTGTGACAATATCTAAGGATTGATCAGGATTGTCGTTTACCAAGTCTTGAGTTATGCATTCGTCTGTTATGTTCTTATAACTTTTCCAGTCCGCCTTATGAAAATTCCATCTAGGTGTAGTATCAATATATTCCATTTTCTTTGTCACAGTAGGTGCATCGATTGAGACAAGAATCGCTCTGTGTCCGGTTCCGTTTGCATCTTCTTGTGGCTGCTGTGAAACTCTATTGCATATACCATCATGGGCAAGGACTAAGTCCGGTGTTGAGGTATATCCAGAGTACGATAGAAAAGTTGGAGAACGATCGGCACTATAGACTACGGTAAAAGGATTGCTGTCAACGAAATCTTCAACGCACTTTCCGATACCATCAGTTCTTTTATATCCCCATCTTGTTGAGGGTGCGTTGAAGTCTCCAATGATGACTGTGTTTCTCTTAATTGGTAAACTTTCAAGATCAGGTATATTCCTGGGTGGGTTGTATAACGCTATAATGTTGGTATAATAGCTGTCTTTCCATACCTCGACTTGCATCGCCTCCAGGCTGTTATACGTGGTACTTGATTTTCTTGTAATAGGGTTCATTTTCGCTGTTATTGATTCTTTCACTCCAACAAACATGCCGGATGCTATTTGGCGGCTTCTCTTCAGTGTGAAATGTTGAAATCCTGAAATCCTGGGATACGGTACTGACCTTCATGTTCGGTTGACTTCCCTGCTTCTACTATAGCAAATACGTCAGCCTTACACTCGACAACCATTTTTTCAAACTCCACAAACTTGGCACTGTTTACGCCTCCAGCATTCCAAAATAGTATTCGAAGAGTACTCATTTTAATCGAAGTTAACAATAGTTTGGAAAGTTCAAACGTCAAATTCACTCAATAAGTAAAGAGAAGTTATGATTGCAATATTTAAATTGTCTTTGTATACCTTCCTCTTCAACCTTGATCTCTTTTTAAAAGTTTAATCACTGATTTATCACTTAATTTACGTATTTGAAGGTGTTCGCTCAAAGTTCAAAAGTTCAAATTTGTCAAATGGAAAAGATGTAATTTTCACAAAAATCTGCTATTTAAATCGACTTTGTTTCACCACTTCGCAAAACTTCAATCACCTTTGACACTCTAATGACACTGTTTTCTTGATTTATCTTGATGGCTCTGGAGTGGAACCATGAAGCTTATTTTGTATTTCTGACTTTTCACTGAAACAGATTGAAAACAGTGAATCAAGGAAGCCTTGACTATATTCAAAACTAGAAAACGTCAATTATTAACCAAAATCTTATACACTAGTACTTCCCTTGTTGATTTTCTCGAAGAACGATACTCGCCGAAGATGTTGAATTGAAAAATTCAGGTATAGTTGCACGTGAATACTTTAAATATGATTTTTAATCAGGAGCCAAAATTCAACGCAACTGTTGTTATTCCCATGTTGCCATAGGAAACAAACAGAAATAATAGCAGAAAAATGCTGCATTGTTAATTCACGTCTCCCTAGATTCGTTGGTATCGAATGATGTTCATTTTATATGATCAAGGTTTTATATTCTACTTTCTAGATAATATCTCGCTCATCACACAACGCACATTCTGCGTTTGCCTAGTTTGAAATGATAGTGATTCTGATGAGTTTGATACTGATCTGGGATTGTCAGATATCATAACACATAATACTTCAATCCTTGCTTGTACATTCGTTGCATATAGTAGGCCTAGATGAAGATGAAAATGAAAATGAGTAATGACTGCATAATTGAACACAACGTTATTAAATAGCTAACTTTTTATTTACTGAGATTCCCTCGTCCAGCCACTTGTTTGGTGTTTCCAGGATTTTGAAATAAATGAAATGCGATAATGATGATGCTAGTAACAATAATCGTTGCTTTTCAGTTTATTCAATTGAAATTCAAAAATAATAAGGGTTCATTAAGCCTGGTGGAACCTGTCAACAAAATCAAATAATTAAGTAAATGGAAATGAAAAAATTGAAGAAATAAGATAAGATGGAAACAATACACAGCAATAGAAAATAATATCGTATCTTTTCACAATATCCTAACAATTTGCGACAATCGTCACAGACGTAAAATTCGAGCTGCGGTCTCGCTTGGCTGCTATTTTATATGATGCCTGTAACTGCTTGAAGCTAGCGCACCGCCAATGGCGCCACGAAATTCACCAGACAATGTTGCTAACTGTGGCAAATAACATGCAACAAATTCTAAAGTAGCCCCTAGTTAGCGGCAACTTATATCCGCATCACAAGACAGCTTCTAAGTTTAAGTAGTCGCTAATTTTAACTTTTAGATAGTAAGCGACTAGTTTTAGAGGGAGGTCATAAGACCGGGCCTATAACTACTAGCTATCTCGAGACATTCTTTCGAGAAGGTTTTGGTAGCATTATGGATGTTATCAAATGAAGCGAAGGCTAACATTTGCCTGCATAGCAAGTAAGCAATGCACATGGTCCAGTGTTTTCTCACTTTTCTTTCTTTGGGTGAAGCTGACTAGGCCCGACGATTCGCTGTCTCGGTAAGCCTTCAGGCTTGATACTACGTAAGATCCAATAGAACTGCAGGCTTAATCTCATTTTCAATTGTCAAATACGGGATAGGCCCTAAGTAAGCATAGCGCATACTCTTGATTCCCTTGGACTGCGGTGATATTGTGAACATAGGCCTAGCCCCAATTCCAGCTGTCGAAACATACAATAATAAATGAACGATTCACCTAACAAGAGAGCTGGAAGTGGTTTACTGAACCATCGTACATCAATTCAGAAGGACTAGGCCTGTACTCACGCAAATAGGAGAGTATAAATGTGTGCAATACTTATCTGTTGCTCTTAAATAAACAAGATATGTATGTGGTTCACGTTATTTATTATCCTAAAAGGTTCAATACATGTGGAGCTAAAACGACTGGACAATCATCGCCTCATAGCGTCTCAGGCAGTCCTGCCAACATCAGCCTATTAAACCTAGCTTACGCTACATCTTCCTTTCCCGTTACGAGGGTTACAAAATAATAAGGAATAGTGTACTGATTCTAGTATACAATTATCTCTATGAAAACTTGTAATAACTTGTTATTTCTTTTCTGATTATAACTACATATCTAATATCTTCTTTGGAATCACAACCCGCCCAGAATGTGTGATGTATTCGCCTCCTCCCGACTCGCGAAGTGGCACCTTCTCGTTGCTGACCTCTTTTGGCTTTTCCGGAGTAGACGGGGCAGATGGAAGAGTAGTGCCACTCCCTGGACTGCTCGGGGTACACTCCTCCGTTGATCTTGTTATATCTTGATCCGTTCGTATACCTCC
This sequence comes from Brachyptera putata, assembly GCA_907164805.1. NCBI lineage: Eukaryota > Metazoa > Arthropoda > Insecta > Plecoptera > Taeniopterygidae > Brachyptera > Brachyptera putata. The sequence goes on along the minus strand of OU015473.1, from coordinate 16,726,463 downwards.
AACAGCAATTAGGTGTTTCCGGTTCCTTCGTATATACCCCTGATTAGTTAATTAACATGGAGGTAATTAACATGGAACATGTAAATATCAGTCTCAACATTGCAGTTAATCCCAATTTCGAATCAATCACGGTTGCCATCAAGGCGATCCTTGAAACAATGAGAGAAATGTCCAAATCGATGGAATTCCAAGCTAAAGTGTTCGACGACCTACTGCAAGAAAATAAACAACAAACGAAGGCTATTGAAGAGTTCAAAACTGAAATTACTTTGTACAAGCAAGTTAACAAAGATCTACAAGCAGAAAATAAAAAGTTAGTCTCTAAGGTGAATGATTTGGAACAATACTCAAGACACTATAACATTGAGATTCAAGGAGTCCCAGAAGTGCAATTATTGATTTTCAAGAACCGGAACGGGAACCGGAACCCCTTGAAATTCGGGTTCTTTTCGGTTTCATGAAGGTTCCATAAAGGTTCTCAATTACCTGATGCGGACTCATTATTTACTCATTTTCTTTATAACTTTTTAGTTGTAACTTTTTTGTCCACACATTAAAAGTGTCAAAAACCACCAAGAATAGAACCAACAAGCAAGGAAAAAACTTATTAAGAAAAAAAAACTATTTAGGAAAAAAGTTATTTAGCAAGTGGAACCGGAACCGAAACCGGAACCCTTATTCACACTATGGAACCGGAACCAGGACCGGAACCTTTTTAAACGTAGAACCGGATCCAGAACCGGGACCTTTATTTGAGAAAATTTAACCGGAACCTTTATTAATTTCGGTTCGGGTCCCTGCTCAAAACCAAATTCGAGATGAAGATATTCAGAATATTGAATTATCTGTAAATATTCACTCTCTCTAATCAAAAACCACATGTATGGCGTTTTGAATCAGTGCATGCTGCATGGCACGATGAACGACGTATTTTACAGAATATTTGAGACTCCTACCCCCATATGAAGCATGTAATTTTGTAATCATCTGTCAATCATTATTTCATTTGGTAATCATTGTATACTATCAATAAACTTTTCAATGAAGCAAGGGTGGAGATAGCGCATAGTATCCACGACCATCTTTACCGAGGATTTCATTGTTCTTCTCTCCAGCCTATGACGAGATAGTTACCACATTATAGGCTACGACCGTTTCCTTACCTAATAAACCATCAAGCAGTATTACAATCCAATACCATTGAAGATACCATTAAAATCCGTGACAAAAAGTATGGTCATAGGAAGAGTGTTGATATTTGAAAATGACTCTCAACGTTCATTCCTCATGTGTGAATTATTGTGAGGGAGAAAACAACGATTGATTCGTAATTCAATCTCAACAATGAAGTTTGAAACACAATTGGTATGGCTTCATTTCAGAGAAGGGTTTATGCTGACAAGAAGTAATTCCGAAGGCGTGAAAGGTTTGATGAAAAAATGTGTAACGATGTGAAATGTTTTGCAAATATAAAATCATTAATAACTGTTCATATTCCATCTTATCAATTTCGTTTGCTATGCAGTTTTTTCAATGAAACAAATTATATGATTGGGAATAATTTTCTATTGAATTCACCGAATGTGTACACTCTCATGTACGGGGTTTCCCAATAGTTATTTTGTGGACTAAACATCAACTGATTAATTTCGAAGTTATTTCGGGACGGAAGTAACACGCAAAACGAAGTGTGTACGTTTTTGATGGTTCGGCATTCGAATTACGCGCGCGGCGCTTGGTTGTAGAGGAATTCTCGATGCCGAGTAATTCAGACTGCCTTGACTCGAGTTTCAAGCCAAGCTTCTTTGTCACAGAGTGAGTGATAGCCGAGATTTGAGAGCCAGAATCAATGACGCCACGAGAGGGTTGATAATTTCCTTCGGCGTCGCTGATGAATGCACGGACCGTACCTAGGAGCACGGTCTTGACAACTGAGGTGCCCTTCGAGTGACATGTTGAAGCAAGAGGCGGCACGGGATCAGCTGGTATAGCCAAAGGTGCTTGAGTAGGATGCTGATTGCTCTGGCATCTAGTCAAGTCTTTTTAGACATGCACTGTACGCCCAAACAATTGATGCGCCGCTCTAGGCGTCGCAACGTTTGATACTTCTCGTCGCGTGCTTGAGCGAGAAAACCATTACAACTGTAGAGGGTGTGACCCTCATGCCATTTGCTTCTGGTGAGCACGCGGGGACGTGGCCTGACTCGCTTCACTGGTGACGTAGTTGCAACCACTTTGTAGGCACGTCGAGGCCACACAATTCGAGGGCACGAGATTGTTCCTCGACAAATGTAATCAATGACGAGTGCGATGACATGTTGTTTTCGAAGGCTTTCCGAGACCCAACGTCTAAATTACGCATTGTGAGCGCAATTAACAAAAACTCGGCCAAATCAACTACACTGAGCACTTTCAGGGCGGCAACCGAGTTCTTGTGAACTTGCAAGAAATTTTGCATCGATGAATAATGCGAGTTCGACTTCAGAGGGACGAAAATAAGGATTTGTTGAATGTAATTATTGGCCAACAAACGTTCATTTTGATAACGTTGAACGAGCGCATTATAAGCGAGAGGATAGTCTGTTTTCACTGTCGAGTTGAAAACCAGAAATAGAAGGTGTTGGCAGCCGTGGAGTGATACCGAGACGGAAGAAATGCCCATACTCGTCAATCGTAGTGTACGAAGGGTGAAATACCAGAGAAGGTCAACAAACCAAAACAGGAACAATAAACATGTCACTGCAGTAGGTTACCAGGGAAGACATGACGACCCTTATTATCGTGGACCAGGCGTACCTCATACCCCACCCCTTGCTCTACCACCGTTATATGACCCATCTTACCCTCCATCGATCAGTCTCATTCACTTACCGTGGAATAGTACACAAAATCAACTACTTCCATTCAGTAAAAAAAGACAACAGGGATGTTACTAAGGGTATACCGATGCTAATTTCACATATTTACAAGAAAGAAAGAAAATTAGTACGCGCCAAACAGGAAAACAAAAATGCGAGGAAAACCAGGCAAAGGATAGTGTTATAAAAACAAAAGAAAGTACATCGGGGCATTGGAAGAATGAAATACATAGACTGTGATGAAATATGAGAGTCTATATATAATATGAAGAAAAAATACTGCATCATTTTGCGTTTTGTTATTGATTTTACATATTTTTTATATCTCAGTTCCCGTGTAGAACTAGAAAGATAATCACAAATAATTTCCGATACTTGAGAAAAAAAAACGGGTTGGATAAAGAATATCAATCCATTTGAGTATCTGTATTGAGGATGTTCCAAAAGGTGTTGTAATTCGTGTATTTTCGTTCTTTAACTGAAGTGTATTGAATTGTCATAGTAAATGAGTTTAAATGCGCTTCATGTAATGCAACGTTTCATTCTATTCATGTCGAGTATGGTACAATTTGATCAGCAGTGGGATTCTCTATCTTCATTGATCGGTCCATCATCTTTTGTTTGAATGTATTTGTATTGTGTCACTTGGGATAAAAACAATTCGTGTTTACCCAAAAAGAGGAAACAATGCTCTAGTTTAAACTTGAGGTTTGCTCGAAATCAGCATATAGATTTGAAAGTTTATTATTTTGTATGTGGTTTGAATTTGAGAAAAGGTGGGAGCGATCATTTTACTCCAGAAATATGCCATAATTTTTTCGAATCTATTTTAAAGACTTTGAAGGAACCTTTTATCCGGAAACTTATTTCATTCGAGGATTTTCCGTTTATTTTACACTCGTGTCTCATTCGTGGTGGTTTGATTTGTCCAACATGTTTTTGTTAGATTAATGAGGGTTATTTTTTTGCGTAATTCAAACGTATGTTCACTCAAAAACAAGATGTAAAAATGTATTCGATATTATAGTGAAATTAAGTAGGTAGGAATAAAATAGTTTATTCATTACGTAATTGAAACGTGCTCATTTAAAAACAAGATATATAAATTCATCCGATATTATAGAGAAATTGAGTTGGCAATAGAATAGGTTATTTTATATTGGATAAATATAATTGTTATAAGGATTTGATATGCAATGAACTTATCTTGAGAATTCAAATGCTAATTTATCCAGTGATTCATAAATCGTATTTTTACGTCTGTAATTTCAAATTGGGAGGAAAGTTAAGCAAAAGTGTTAGACCTAACTGTATTTTTGTTGTTGAAAATGTTTTCCAAATAGGAAAGACAAAGCCGAGTTGCTAATTATGACTTCTAAAGGTTTAATTAGGGGTTTGCTGTTCTATTTCGAGTAGAAAATATGATCATTGACTTTGAGATAGTTTCAGATTTGTCTGTACCGAGTTGCTTTCTCAAGTTTCATCACAATATTGACTTTTCGATTTGTATTAATAATTTCTGCATTGTTGTATCGTATTTTTGTTGCCGTCAATTGATCGATACGCCATATTTCATTGTGGATTATGTGATTGTAGGATTGTGTAGGATTGGAAAAAAAATGCAAACTCAATATAACTATATCTATAATATATAACTATAAACTCAATATAAGTAAAACTAAATGCTTGATATTAACTTCCTCGAACAAGATATACAGAGGAATTTTAGATAATCTAGATAATACGGGGCGTATACAGATGGATGATGAAAATCTAGAACTGGTTGATGAATTTAAATATCTAGGTGTAGTTATTGATAGAGAGTTGAATTTGAAGAAACATGTAAAGTCTATAGCAGACAAAATAAGAAAGAAACTGGGTTTCTCTCGAGAGTTTGATATTTTTTCTCTCCGTGGGTACGCACACTTATTTATGAGACAATAATTGTCGCACCTCATATAGATTTTTGTTGTACTCTACTGTGGAATAGAAATGAGAAAGATCTGGACATGCTACAAGTTCTACAAAATAAAGGAATGCGTGTAATTTTGAGATGGAACAGATATAGTAGAATAAGTGATATGATAGAGGTCCTTAAATTTCTCACAATTAGACAAAGAATTGCATTAAGTGTTCTCATTTTCATTTTTAAAATGATTAATTGTAAAACACCAGTATACCTCAGCAATATGATCGAGTTTCCGTCCACTGTTCATCAGCACAATACACGCAGTTGCACAATAAATATACATGTAGACAGAAAGAATAGATCTAATAGTCAAAAAAGTGTATTTTACTCAGGTTTCAGGATGTACAATAAATTAGATAAGGATATTAAACTAGAAGATAGAATAGCGTTTTTTAAAA
>OU015473.1:16709583-16720738 GCA_907164805.1 Brachyptera putata | reverse complement strand
ACAGAAGTATCGGTAGATAATCATAGACTGTGATGAAATATGAGAGTCTATATATAATATGAGAAAAAATACTGCATCATTTTGCGTTTTGTTATTGATTTTACATATTTTTTATATCTCAGTTCCCGTGTAGAACTAGAAAGATAATCACAAATAATTTCCGATACTTGAGAAAAAAAAACGGGTTGGATAAAGAATATCAATCCATTTGAGTATCTGTATTGAGGATGTTCCAAAAGGTGTTGTAATTCGTGTATTTTCGTTCTTTAACTGAAGTGTATTGAATTGTCATAGTAAATGTGTTTAAATGCGCTTCATGTAATGCAACGTTTCATTCTATTCATGTCGAGTATGGTACAATTTGATCAGCAGTGGGATTCTCTATCTTCATTGATCGGTCCATCATCTTTTGTTTGAATGTATTTGTATTGTGTCACTTGGGATAAAAACAATTCGTGTTTACCCAAAAAGAGGAAACAATGCTCTAGTTTAAACTTGAGGTTTGCTCGAAATCAGCATATAGATTTGAAAGTTTATTATTTTGTATGTGGTTTGAATTTGAGAAAAGGTGGGAGCGATCATTTTACTCCAGAAATATGCCATAATTTTTTCGAATCTATTTTAAAGACTTTGAAGGAACCTTTTATCCGGAAACTTATTTCATTCGAGGATTTTCCGTTTATTTTACACTCGTGTCTCATTCGTGGTGGTTTGATTTGTCCAACATGTTTTTGTTAGATTAATGAGGGTTATTTTTTTGCGTAATTCAAACGTATGTTCACTCAAAAACAAGATGTAAAAATGTATTCGATATTATAGTGAAATTAAGTAGGTAGGAATAAAATAGTTTATTCATTACGTAATTGAAACGTGCTCATTTAAAAACAAGATATATAAATTCATCCGATATTATAGAGAAATTGAGTTGGCAATAGAATAGGTTATTTTATATTGGATAAATATAATTGTTATAAGGATTTGATATGCAATGAACTTATCTTGAGAATTCAAATGCTAATTTATCCAGTGATTCATAAATCGTATTTTTACGTCTGTAATTTCAAATTGGGAGGAAAGTTAAGCAAAAGTGTTAGACCTAACTGTATTTTTGTTGTTGAAAATGTTTTCCAAATAGGAAAGACAAAGCCGAGTTGCTAATTATGACTTCTAAAGGTTTAATTAGGGGTTTGCTGTTCTATTTCGAGTAGAAAATATGATCATTGACTTTGAGATAGTTTCAGATTTGTCTGTACCGAGTTGCTTTCTCAAGTTTCATCACAATATTGACTTTTCGATTTGTATTAATAATTTCTGCATTGTTGTATCGTATTTTTGTTGCCGTCAATTGATCGATACGCCATATTTCATTGTGGATTATGTGATTGTAGGATTGTGTAGGATTGGAAAAAAAATGCTAGAGTTGAAACTGAGGTTTGCTCGAGAACAGCATGAAGATTTGAGTGTATTATTTTGATTATGTATTGTATTGTTTTGAAAGATGAGGAAACAATAAATTTAACTCCAGCCAATTTGATTTTTTTTCTTCTGTTATTTTTTTTTATATGACATCACTTGGACTTATTGACTTCAAATCGTAACTGCATTACCTCGTTTTGAGTTGAATTGTATCATGTATTCAATGAGATAGTAAGAAGTGTTGGTTGCTTGAATTTGTGTTCGTTTGTTTGATGTAAAATGACATTGTGCTATAACTTGACGTGTTTTTATCATGTATTTTGTATTGTGTGTTTGTTTGATTGAGAAGAAAAATGCTAGAGTTGAAACTGAGGTTTGCTCGAAAACAGCATGTAGATTAAAGAGGGTATTATTTTCATTCTGTATTGTAATCTATTGTTTGGAGAGATGAGGAAGCATTGAATTCAACTCCAACAAAGTAGAATTTTTTCTTCTATTTATAATAATTGTGGTTGTAATTATAGTATAGAAGTGTCATATCTTGGTAGGAGGCACAACATTAAATATAAAATTTTATTTACGGGGCCATCATGGTTTATAATTAAAATTGTTCATTTAATGTTTTTTTTGGATTCAAATTTTTTTTAGAAGGCAATTGTAACGTTACATACAGTTTTATGGTTTCAATCTGTTGAAAGTGTGTCTAATTTTATTTTGTAAGAATTATGTCTTACGAGAATTTCAGATTTATTCAGTAATCTAGTGTTGTCCCATGTTGTGTGGTCTGGCACGTGTTGGTGAAAGTCTAGCAACGCTCACAAGGTGCCAGGTCAAGACAAAAGAGAGCTAAGAGTGGTTGTATTCAGTCGAGCATATGGAAGCTATTGAATTAAATGTTTTTTTTTGCATAAGGGTAGATGTCATGGCTTTTCAGTCCAGAACATTTTTTATCTGGACAATTAAAAAAAAAAAACACATGTTAAGTAAGCCATGAATTCAGTCTTTGTTAAATATCAAGTGTCAACCGGGGAAAGTATGTTTTCAAACTGCACACATTTTCATAATCTGAGCTAAATACGACCAATCAGAACTCTGCTTTTGGGCTCATAGCAACCAATCAAAATTGTGTTTCAATATTGAAATATACTTGGGGGTTGAACCAAAAAAAAGTTGGAAATGGATATGTAAGTGCATATTCAGGAGAACTTGTCGAGGAGTGATAGAGGCAAGTCGTGCCAATCGTTGTTGAACAGAAAACAGTCATGTAACCGCGAGTGAGTTCCCACAAAACGAAAGAAAAAGAAAAACTTGTGAGAAAATTGTAATGTACCCGCGAGTGAGTTCCCGAAAAATGAAATTAAAAAAACGTGTGACTTAAGGTAATCTATATTCGACGGACATTAGATTAGAGTTCAACATCATCTTTCGGACATCGAATATCCAGCCGATACGAGAGATGGCAGTGATGGTAGAGGCAGCGACCACAGCAGCAGCACACATAAGTACAAAATTCCACCCTGACCTTCAGAAACCCCCAACTGCACTCGTCAAGAACTTCTTAATAATCGTCATATCGCCATAAATAAAATGTAATGTTTCGCCCCTATGTTGTAACTTTGAAATAATGATTTCATTTAAATAAATATATGCATTGCTAATTCATTATGTGTGTATTCATCGAACCAAAAAACGTTATGTTATGCTGCTTGAAGACCCCACCAACAGCTAGGTTATACGGGGGTACGAATGAGCGGGTGATAATGAAACGATGATGTGATGATAGGTGAAAGGACGTTCACAAAAACCCATGCCTTATGCGGGACTCAAACCCACGCCCAACAGTGACTTCAGTTACTACCGCTAGCGAAAAAACGTTAATATATATATATATATATATATATATATATATATATATATATATATATATATATATATCGTCACCTCAAAAGGAAATGTCGTATGTTACAATTTCGCGATTTTGAGGTTTATACATGAAAAAATCGAGCTCGAGCTAAATTTTCTGTTTTCAATAACGTCGTATGTCTTGTTCGACCTATGATTCGTTAAATTGATAAAAACGTAATGTCGTATGTTATGTTTATATATTTACTTCATGAAAAACGTCGTATGTGAGGCAATAAGGACGTATGTGTTGATAGCATTTTCCATAACGTCGTATGGTTTCACATACGGCCTTTCACCATGACCAATATGTTTTTGACAATTGTTTCATACGACGTTTTGCTGTGGTATAAGCTCGTATGTGTTAAGCTGTTTTCAATAAAGTCGTATGAATCGTGGAGTTGGTTATACATTTTACACATACGACCTTTTGTCATATCATTAATATTTCGTTAATTGAACATACTAATGTAGTTACGATTGAATAAAGTCGTATGTGTGCTCAGAATATGTATTCAACCAATAAAATTGTAACTTATAATCTAAATGATCATAAATGTATATGTTTTCACACCCCACATTATAATACCTAGGCACTATACATATAATATAGTGAACATCTCTTGTCATGGTGTTAATATGATTCCATCTTATAGTTTTTGGAAATAAACTTTTGGGTTTTACTAAGTAAGTAAGTATTTTATTTAGCTTGTTGCTTCTTTGAAAAACACATCACACATCACATTTTTATAATACACATAATAATAAATAACCGACAAAAGAAAAAAATTCACTGGACATGGAAAATTATTACAATAATGTTAACAATTCTAGATACTTATAGTTATTAAATACTAATAGTTATATTTCACAAACTTGATACACTCTGTTTTAAAAAACGCTATTCTATCTTCTAGTTTAATATCCTTATCTAATTTATTGTACATCCTGAAACCTGAGTAAAATACACTTTTTTGACTATTAGATCTATTCTTTCTGTCTACATGTATATTTATTGTGCAACTGCGTGTATTGTGCTGATGAACAGTGGACGGAAACTCGATCATATTGCTGAGGTATACTGGTGTTTTACAATTAATCATTTTAAAAATGAAAATGAGAACACTTAATGCAATTCTTTGTCTAATTGTGAGAAATTTAAGGACCTCTATCATATCACTTATTCTACTATATCTGTTCCATCTCAAAATTACACGCATTCCTTTATTTTGTAGAACTTGTAGCATGTCCAGATCTTTCTCATTTCTATTCCACAGTAGAGTACAACAAAAATCTATATGAGGTGCGACAATTATTGTCTCATAAATAAGTGTGCGTACCCACGGAGAGAAAAAATATCAAACTCTCGAGAGAAACCCAGTCTTCTTTCTTATTTTGTCTGCTATAGACTTTACATGTTTCTTCAAATTCAACTCTCTATCAATAACTACACCTAGATATTTAAATTCATCAACCAGTTCTAGATTTTCATCATCCATCTGTATACGCCCCGTATTATCTAGATTATCTAAAATTCCTCTGTATATCTTGTTCGAGGAAGTTAATATCATGCATTTAGTTTTACTTATATTGAGTTTCAACTTATTTTGTCTCAACCAAATGCTCATCTTTGCTAGTTGCATATTTATAGAATTCCGTACTTCAATATGATCAAAACCAGAGACTGATACTAACGTATCGTCAGCAAATACATTCACAAAAACATTTTTCATACATAAGTGCATATCGTTGACATAGATGATGAAAAGGAGAGGCCCTAATACGGACCCTTGTGGGACGCCAAAGTCATTACTAATTTCTTCGGATATTTCGTTTCTGAATTTTGTTTTCTGTTTTCTGTCAGTCAGGTAACTACGAAACCATCTGATGACTGATTCACCTAAACCATATGCCTCCAGTTTGCATAATAGTATTGACCTGTCTATTGTTTCGAAAGCTCTCTTAAAATCGACAAATACCGCTCCAATAATTTTATTCATGTCGAGGTCGTTGTGCCATTTGGCCATCAGAAGTTGCACTGCCGTCTCACACGAATGATTATCACTCGTGTGATAACTACTACTACTACACACTACTGCTAAGAAACTTAACAAAAAGGTTCTATGTAACATTTCATACTAAAATATAAATAGGAATAAAGTTGTATGTGCACAAAATACGACTTTATGGTAAGAAATATTTCTGAATGAAACGCAAAAACGACGTATGTACCACATTGATTTGGTTTTTCAATTACGAATAATAGATCAATCAGATGAGCATCAAGTTGATCACCAAATCAGATAAACAACAAATTTGTCAAAATAAATAGATTTACACTATTGTATAATAACTTTTTTTAACATAACCGCAAGCTCTCAAAACTTCATTTGCATTTTACTCGAAACTACATTTTTGCACATACGACCTTCTCCTTTTGAGGTGACGATATATATATATATATATATATATACACTGGCGTCGGAACCGGGGGGGGGAGCAGGGGGTGCAATGCCCCCCCCCCAACTTTCGGCCAGGGGGGGGGCAAGAAAAAGGTCTTGCAAACAAAAATTGAAAAGACGAGAAATAGAAAAGACGAAAAAAAGAAGGAAGAGAGAAGTAAAGAAAGAAAAAAAAAGGAAGAAAGAGTAGGAAGGAAAGATGTAGACCGATTTAAATAGATAAAATCGTACATAGATTAATATTTCACATTGCATAGAAAATCAAATATCAGATGGGCACCTTCAGTTTTGGGAGAAAATTGATTTTTGCATCTAAATCTCATCTGGAACACGTTGAACCATATCGAAAAAGGTGTGATTTGAAGGAATTTGGTGTACTGTTTTGGAATGATAGCTCTGGTAAGTAGTTATTAGTTATCAGAAATCAACAAACAACCCTACCGGCAGTGCTTCTTTCAGATATGAATTATTCATTACAATTTTTGTAAATTTTGTAAATTTCCAAAATTCCACCAGTCGTAACAATGACAATACAATGGAATGGAGAAAGGGAACTTCCAATAAGGGTCGTTCGGTGACTGCCAGGGGCGTCAAATTTAAGGGGCGCTATCGACGCACATTGTAACATTCCATTAATAATAATATGCCATAAATCGTATTCTATTTTACTTGTGCATTATTGGGTGAAGAAAATGTTATCATTCGAACAGCATTGTTATCGAAAGACATAGATTTTTTTTGGATCAGCCATTCAGCAAAACTAGCTCTTACCACACTAAAGAATTCATGAATTCCAGAAATTTCGTCCAATTCCCAAACCCGTAGAATCGTATTTAAAAAGATAAATTCACAAAAATTTCCCTGCGGGGCTTGGTTCCTCCCTCACTCGCATTCACTTTCGCTATGCGCATATAGTTTTTGGGGCTCATAATTTAGTCCTTGCCCGTGGCGCTAAAATGAGCCAGAATGACCCTGCAGTTATAATAACTATGTTTGGCAAATATCAGTTGGGCACATCTAGTTCATCAAAACAATTAATTTTGTCATCTAAATCTCATCTGAAACACGTCAAATCGTGTTAAATAAGAGTAATTCAGAAAAATTTCCTGCGGGGCTAGAGGGGTCCTTCCCCATTGCCCCCCGCGGGTCGCATACTTCGCGTTAACTGGCCTTTGTACAACTGTTCTCATATGGCATTTTCTTTTCCAAACTGAGATCCCCCCTCCCCATCTTGGTATTCTCAGTATTTTGTCCTTCTATCCTGAAAAATACCCAAATGTTATTGAATGTGTGGCACCCCATACTTCCTTCCTCCGCGGATCGCAATTTTTGAGTTTGCCCCCCCCTACTTTGAAAACGTTCCGACGCCCCTGTATATATATATATATATATATATATATATATATATATATATATATATATATATATATATATATATATATATATATATATATGTATATATATATATATATATATATATATATATATATATATATATATATATATATATGGTAAAGGAGCACGATCCAGTCGAACAGGAGCGTCCTTCCTTCGTCATCCAGCGCCCGCGAACTACGCGCGAACCAACCAGCGCACCGATTGGAGGGAGGACGCTCCTGATTGGCCGTATGGTTTTTGACGTTTTTGTATAAAACGAGCCGTCGAAGAGCACTCCCAGCCATTCGACCACTTACCACCGTCGCCTGATGATGCTGGATGAAATTCCAGCGAAACGTCGCATCAACCGGTCCTTTTTAGGACCCAACATGCTCTCTAATCGCAGCAAACTTACCGTGGAAACATTTTTGCCATATATATATAAATATATATATATATATATATATATATATATATATATATATATATATATATATATATATATAATTCTTTGGACTAGGTATTGTCGATCGAGATCGATGTCGCTCATAATCGAATAGTTTCTGGATACGGGATCGCTCTTAACGATATGGATCGGTAACTGGGTGATTTGTCGATTGAGTTTGTCGACACCAATCGACATCAAGGTACAGAGTCTCAGCGCTGGGCATTGGTGTCACATCATACATTTGTTGGCTCTTATCAGAAGAGAGATGACCAATCCGAGTACAACATATCAGTCAATACTTGACACATCCCTCTCCGGAATAGAACACACACATAACATCACTATCTGCTCTGCTATTCCTATATTCACAATCGTCAAGCTCAAACGATAAATAGAAATGAAAGGTTATAATTGACAAGGAATAATGTTCTCATCTGAAACGACTGATGTTCTGAACGCTAAGTAATGATGCACACTCACCCGTAGCGTAAAGCATTCTGGTAGCCAGATCATGTCTGCTGTACCCCAGCATCTTGACAACTGTAACCATGCGTCTGTTGATCGGAGCTCAACGTCGTGACGTGTCGTCTGGAAGCGTCACTGTTACTCTCTGAAGCGTCGAACACGGGGCCAACAGTCTGGCCTACATGGATTGCATCATGCAAGCTGGCGCCATACAAGACAAGACACATAATGAATTCATGATATAGCTGTATATGAAGTGGTTTGAAGCCGGTAATGTCGATGTAAGACAGTGGGGAACACTGCCCGGGCTGGCTTACTAGCAATACGAGTTGCGTGCAATGTCAACTGTTGAAATTATACGAGTAGCGAAGGCGGCGACAAGTGATATCAGAGGGGAGGTTTGTGGAGTGAAAGCCCCTCAGTCCATCGCTATGGGAATTGTTTGATACTCCAGCACTTGATAGGAATGATCGGTACTCGAAACCCTATACATATCTGATGATATGAATACTGAACATAATTTCATCCGCTAGAATATGTACTCATATTAGGCAACATGCAGGGAATAATTGCATTAGCTTATACGAAAAGCAATAATGAGAAATCTATTGAACTTCAATTCACTGATGTAATTGGGATGATAATGAAGGTACTCGTTCCCCACAGAATCCATGACGTACATTTCTGTGCAGGATTTGCCGACATGTATGGATCTTGTGCAATCATTTACATGCACATGTTGTCATGTTGAAACTATTCTAAACACGTGTTCATATTGATTGCATTCTTGGAAATGATGATAACTTTCTTCAGAATGGCTGAAAAGTGAGAGTTGAAGAACTGGAAGAGTAATTGTAAAATGAACAGAAGGTTCCAAATGCACTAAAAACAAACTGTTCTGAGAACAATCGGACCTGGAAACCAACTGTACTGGATTAATCACTTGAACTTCCATATCTTGCGCAACCTCCACAATTGGAGCAAGAGGTTCGAGGGTTGATGGGCTCCACACTAATGCTATAGGAGCACAGAAGTTGGAGGAACTGCTGAGAGGGAATAGCGTGCCTGTCACGCATCCACCGTTCTCAGTACTGTTCATACATGTACTACAATTATTATAACAATAGAGTTGAGGCTCTGGCGACACGAGCATGAGTATTATATGCAGCAAACCCCTTGTACATGTCTGAGTAGGGCGAGTATTCTGCACGCTAGGGGCGTGACGAGCGGGTGATATGCGAACACAATACACCAGACTGAAATATCAGGCATTTGGTACTCACTTCCGAGTGATATGAGGTATTGGAGTTCTGATGAGGCGAGGCAAACGCAGAAGATGCGTTGTGGGATGAGCGAGACGAATTATAGGGTATAATGAGAAGATCTACGCACCTTGATCATATAAAATATACTTCACTCGATACCAACGAATCTAGGGAGCCGTGAATACTTCACTGCAACATTCTCCTGCTATTAAGGAGCCACTATTCGGTCGCGATTTAACACTGATCCTGCCGGTCAACACTCAAACCATTGTCGCTAGTGTACAGTCTCTCTGGAGACCTCCTGGAGTGAGGATGTGCTGCTTTGTTTCTCCTCATATTTCTTCCGATCGGTGTGGAAGTACTGGGTCAGGGGAGTGGTGAAGGGGAACGGCAACCAATTCCCGAGAACTGCTGCCTGTGTTTATAAATGATAACCGCTCGTTTTCAGCGGCGCGCCTTTACGTTAATGTTGGCTTATCTGAGAAACTCTGAATAAGCAATGACACATTCTAATATTATATTTCGACTCGGGGAAAGCGTATCATGGAGACGTGAAACTCCCGTGCGCTAATGGTGTGGGAAGGGGAGACGGTCGATCAGAATCTTCGTCTTTCATGTGACGAACATTTCATTCATGTATAACAATGCTAATCAAATGAACCAGTTTTCTGTTGGAGAGGTTTATTCAAAGATACATTCATTATTTTATAATTGATTTCAATCCCTCAATATCAAGACTCATAACTCATGTAAGTGCAACAATAATAGAAAAAATCAATTATCGATGCAATTTATAAAAAGGGAGTGAATATGTATGCATTAGTATTAGGATCATACCGCATTTGATTGCTAGGGTGAATACGCGGCTTGAAACGTAAAATAACAGTCTTGATGTTCCTCACTAATCTTGGCCTATCTAACACTAAACAGCACGGACAAAAATTAAAAAACTTGACAGAACACACCCGTAAATCAGGTCCCTACATTTCCAATCAGAAAAATGTATATGCCTATTCTAAATCTAACGAATGAAACATGAGCCAGGGTACGTATCATACACTATACTCGCTTGTTGATTTGGGGCCGTCGATTAAAAATCATCAAGTTAGTCTCACTAAACAATTCCAAATGACCGTATTGAATCAGATAGGTCTATGCATAAGATATGCGAGACATAGGCCTACACAATGAACAAAATGTGTATGAAGCGTGAAGCGGGACTACATAGAAATGTATAATCGTGTTATGGCACAATATTTCATAGGCCTATGTCGGATGATTGATTGATTAGCGGTGTGATCTTCCATATAGTAATCCAAATAATATTAGCTATACCGTGAATGCATAAATATATTACATATATAAGTAACGATTAAACATACAATTCACAAAATAAATCCACAATTTACACAGAAAGTAGATGAGGAAAAAAGGGGTATTTATAAACCAGCAATATCATATTTGTAAGGTACTTATACAAGTACAACCTCAACAAGATAATTAGACTTTTCATCGGAGCTAGGGGCAATATAAGATTTTTTGTGTATTTTTGTAAAAAATTCAGATTGAGTACATATTTTATAGATTTAATATGTGAAGGCTATTAGCTCTGGAAGGTTTCATTTCGATTCTGAGGAATCATTTATAAGGACATAATCATCGTTGGTATAGGCCCTTCATAACATCATAGGTCCATAACATGAATATTTCTCAGTATCTGTTCATTATTATTCTCTTTGTTATTATTTATCATTATTATTTGATCTTAGTTATTTCAAATCATTTTTAATTCGAGTAATACTAATAATTATTAACAGTAT